>CM037853.1:91859724-92459724 GCA_021234595.1 Delia radicum
ATACTCATTCATCAAAAGCCCTTAAAAATTTCGAGAGCAATTAAACTCATCAATTAGATTGACGTTATTGTGCATATTCGCTTTCATTCATACAATCTCAACATTTTTTTTTTTTTTTTAGTTTTCGAACAAAATATTTCTTAGTAACTCGGAATTTGAACAATATCCCGCATACGTCATATGGTATGTGGTATATTAAACAATATTATGTGTTTGTAGTAGTATATAAATTAGGGAAGTTCAACAGCATATGGTTAATACCAACACCCAGAAAACAACGACTTGAATGTTTTAGGTTGTAGCTATCAAAGGTTTTAGTAGTTATCATCGAATTTCTGTTGAGGCGATCGAAATTTTTGTTGTTTCAATCGAATCGCAACCGAACAATTCGATTGGCAACACATATGGTTGCTACTGCTGAGTCTGTTTCTAGGTGAATATTATGGAGAATCTATGAAACTAATTTAAGATTCCTTGTTTCTTGAGTTTTTTAAATTTCGATAAATAAGCGATACACAATCTGGACGCGGCGAACTAGTTCTTGCTTCTGTAATGTAATTTCAAAATATAAAAATTCATATTTTTCGATCTTTCTTTTGCCCACCTTGTCGGTCCCCTAATAAAAACATTCATTGACTTAATTTAATACACACATACTAACTATTAAACATTCATATATATACACAAACATTCACCACACTATTAATTTCTTTTATGTATTGTAAATGTCTTTATATCATTCATGTTCATGTTTGACTACTTCCGCTTGAACATTTTACTAACATCATCATAGTGCAGTGAAACATTTATACAACGGACACATTTTAAAAGCGATTATCTCCATATATCAAACACTTTTATAGGAATACATTCGAAAATATAAATAATTTCTTATAGCTGACACCTTTAGTATCCAAAAAAAAAAAAAAGCTGCTACCGTTGCTGTCCGCCATGAGAAGTCCTTAATGTACTCTTTAAAAGAATCTAATGCAAACACAAGTACATTTTCATATTTATTTTTTTTTTTTGTCTTTTGTTTGAAGTTAATTCTATTCTATAACGTTGACATATTTTAAAACCCTCCTTTTGAGAGATTAAGCTTCACAACAAAAAAAAACGGAAAAAAGTACAAATATATATGAACATTATGCTCATCCATTCATTCGTTAGTCATATGTATAGAAAAGATCATACAAACACTTTGACACAGATTGATTTACTTCAAGGCAAAAAAGAAAAAATAAAAGCCTTTATTACTCTGCCTTCTTTTAAATACTACACAAAATAGGGTGACCAGATAGAAGCAACACTTATTAAAAATTATTTCTATTACCTTAAGGAAAAGTAGTCCCTGATATCATATAATGCAAGTCTTACCGCCCGAGCTAATGTCGCTTGTGATATTTTGGCTGGCTAACTACAATATATATATATATATTTTTTTTTAGTTTGAATTTTAACGTTCTTTTTAAGACAATTTGCAATAATACTATAATAATATGCAATTTCATTTAATTTTAATTGTGAAAGGCGAGGTAGAGAAGAATGAGTGTAATTTCTAAAAATTATAACTACATTGTAAATTTTCAATATTCTGAATCAGACTGCGCAGTTTCTGGTATTGAACATTCGTCAGTGACCCTGTTTGTTTTTTGAATAATATAATATTGTTATGTTTTTATTTGTTCGATTGCGTCTATATGAAATTTTCTGTGCAATCGCTGACCGTGGTACAGATTATTTTATATTAATTGGTACAGGATTTTAAAACACATTCGGCTATCAAAAAGGGTGTCCCCTTAAAAATTATGTTTGTTCTTACACTCCCTGATTTCAAATGGAAAAAAATAATTTGTTTCGAAAACGTTTACTCATTCATATTTTGGGCCGCTAATTTCCCATTTTTAAAAAAGGGTTCTTCTATTAAAAATTTTCATAACTTCGAAATTTTTAAAAATCAAATTGTTTATTTCTTGGAAACTTGGTTATAAATAATCTGCTAATAAGGTGTGACAAAACAGTTTGCTTCTTTTAGTTTTACTTCGTTGTATTTTAGGTATTTTTTAAAATTTATAAAAATACATACTTTTCAAATTGTCGTAACTATCACAGCTCATTATCTCTTTTCCGGTAAGTGTTAAGTTTTGACATATACAACTCAAATTTCCAAAACTTAAAAAAAATATTAACTTTGTAAAAAAAATCAGTAAAATAAATTTAATAATACAGTGATTTATGAACTGATTAAAAAAGTTCTATGATATTTTTATTGAATAAATTGTTTTATCAATCTTATCAATTTGCAAACAAAAATTTTAAGAAAAACGGAGGTACATTTTCAGATATTTCTGAATTAAAGAATATTTTAAATTTTTTTTTTTTTTTATCATTTCTTAAAGCCTGCTCATATCTCACCAGATATAAAATAAGCTCTGAAATGAGATATTAATTTTTAAAATCGATCAATAATTACGACCTTTTGAACAGTATTTATAATTTTAAAAAAAATAAAAATTTTAAAGGCTTCATTACTTTAGCGGATACGTTTCGTAACCGAACTGTTGTAACTCCAAACAATGTGTAAAAATATAGCCAACATAAATATGTTAACTCTGATTACATACACACAGAGAAATAAAGTGCCAACCGAATTGAAAAGTGTATTTTGATCGTAACGACCAAGAAATTCGGTTAGTAAAACCATATTGAAATTTGGTTTCTGAATATGTTGGGTGTTCCAACTAAAATTCAATTGTATTAACCGAACTTTGTTGTGAAAACCAATATTTAGTTGTAGAAACCAATTTTTGTCATAGGTAGCCAAATTTTAGTTATAGTAACCGAATTTCAGTTGGCAAATGTCAAAATTTTTCTCTTTGTGTACTAAACAAATGGTGACGAATTTGCAGAAAGTAAATTCTATATTCAACAGAATTTATTTACTCATTATTTTTTATTATTTTAGGTAACCACCCAGGTAGAAAAATACTATCGTGAGAGCGTTTTTAAAAACACTTATAAAGGTGGTACGGCGTTATCAGAACAACCTAAACCACCTAAACGATAACCATATTTTACGTTGTGAGAATGGTATTTTTTATCGTTCTCAAAGCGTTGCCGAAACAATATTTGAAATGCTTTTTGAACCCTTAAAAAAGCGTTAGTATAACATTGTGTTAAGTAATTAAGAACTTTGTGAAAACGGCCCAAATGATAATCATGATGTACGGTTTTAGGGTGGTATCTTACAACATTATCAAAACGTTAGAAGCACAAATTTTTAAAGTCCTTTGGTCTAGTTCTAAATACATTTGCAAGAATGGTTTTTTTAAAATATTTTATCTTGGACTAGAAAGAATCTAAGTTTTACACAAGATAACTGTTTCTTAGTTTATCATTTTCTACTAAAAATTTGTCATATTGACAAACTAATTAATTGCATTAACAAACTTTACTTTACTTAACTTTACTTTTTTAAAAGCATAATTTAGAAAATAATACGTCCCTGCGGCAAATGCACCAGTCATTGGTATGGTCACGTGACTAGAACATTGTGTGTATGAATCAGTCCAAGTTTCGGTTCTGTTATATGAAAGTGACCGGTACTTTTAACATGGGCTTGTCGTAGGAGTGTGACAATTGCTTACCTGTGGAGCACTGTGTGACGTGGCGAATAACTTAACCAAGGTAGCCTATCACCCGTACCGGCTGAAATGAATATGCTACGGGACAAGTTAGAAGTAGGTAGTGTCAAAGTATGACCATTTTAGAATTATGTGACATGCAACAGAACCAGTGGTTAAAAAAGATCACGTGACTGGTGTATGTGGACGTATCGAAGAACTGGAGAATAATTTTTGCAGGAAAACTAGTCACATATTACGCGCAATGTGTTCTGTTATAGGGGGTTAGTTTGAATGGAATAGTTTTGCGACGTATCCACTGCACAGGTCTAAAGGGTACATGGCGCCGGGCATGCGGAAAGTAATTAGCAAGTACCCTGCCACTTTTTATTCAGAGTGTGTCACATTATGTATGGGTTGATAATCAGTCCCGTCCAGTCACTTCACTTATCCAAAACAGCGTGTCATACCATCTGTTTAAAAAAGCTTCAAAAAGGCACAACAAAAATTAGTTTATTTTGTCTATACCCAAACAAAAAACTGTAACATTAAATTCGTTATAACAATTTAAATTTGAAAACTAGTCAAGAGTCCAGATGTTCAAAATATAGTTTTTTTCTTTATTTGAGTAACAAATATATACTCAGTTTCAATTTTGTTCCCAAAGAAATTCTTAAAAAGCCCCCTAATTACTTACACATAAAAAATCGTTACCAAAAATCTTGTAAAATATCTAAACAATATATTTCGAAACCAATGTGCAGAAATTTAGAAGGGTTAATTTATATTCTTGTGAAGTGTTTCAAGTTTTTGAATAAGTGTGCAAAAAATCATATCCTGGTGATAGGTTTTTCGTTAGCGATATTTTATGTGTAAAATCGCCATTCACTCGAAAAATAGCCCGTCGGCATTTCGAAATTAGCTTGCCAACGAGTTATCAGATCGCTACGCTACGATAAATCGCCATATCTGACAAACTTGGTTCTGTATTCAGTTATTTGAAACCAGTGGAGTGTTACGTCTTCATTTCTACAGTCACGAAGTCGGTATATAAAAAATTCCTTCACTGTTGTGTCCACTTTGCAGCAGTCAAGAAACTGCATTATTCGGTACTAATTGTCTGCAACGACCCTATTAGCTTCGGTACAATTTGATGTTATGTTAGTTTTTGTCCAGTTACGTGATATATCTGGTGAATGTTTTTTTCACCATAACTATAGTCACGTCATTGGATATTTCCCCCAAATTATCACTTTTTGGTGCACCACAATTTTGGTTTCACCAGTTTCGTGACGTGCTCCCCAATCATATATCACAGAATTACCACTTTGGATCAATCGACCCTTCATTTCCCGCCGTTTGTATTTGTTTGTTTATATGATTGAACATAATACGATTGAAAATAATCCACATGCATACCAATTTAAATTGTTTAATAACTAAAGAAATTAAACATTTTAAAGTTATATTGAAAAAATTTCCGATGAAATTTAAAATTTATATTTGAAATTTAATTTACATTCAATATAAAAAAAGTTTAATTCAAAAATTTAAGTTTAAATTTATATTTCAAAACCATACAAACTAATATTTTCCGCACCTTTTTTTATTAATGAAGATAATATTGCTAAAAAAAGAGGTGGCAAAGCACTTTTTACGAACCACTTTGAAAATGTATTAAGTCAAATAATAGATATATATTTTGTAAAAGAAGTACTGATTAAGTACTTTTTCCAAAACTTTGGAACACATTTTAAAGCATTATTTTTAAAGTGCTTTTATCTCATAAAACCGTTGTAAATTTTATAAGAAAAGCAGTCCCAAAGTACTTATTGCAAACGTTCAATTTAATCCAAATGAATGCTTTTGTAATGCTTTTATTCCATACCAGTGCAACTTGCGCGCTGAAAATGGTTTTATTTTGTATTTAGAATTGATAGGACATCCCCATATATCGACATCCGCATATAACAAATATGTAACAAATATGTACTTATATAACTACTTATATATCATATAAGATTTTCTACACTGGTTAAGTATATATTTAGTAATGACGAATATTTACAAATGTCATACTTTTATGTCGAGATGTTTACTATGACATTACTTTGACATTATTATAAATGTTATTATTTTGTTGCGGAAAATAATAACATTATTCTTTTTTCAAACTCTAGTAGGTACATTAGGGCGGGTCGATTTAAAAATCGCTTAACGTTCAAGGAAAATCGTATTCTAGGGATCAAAATAAGAAACTTTGCCGAAGGAACCATACCTCTAAAAACGAATTCTGATGTCCCGACTTGTGACCCGTAGGGTCAAATTTTGAAAAAGCCCGCTTTGATATTTCAGAAAGTAGGAGGAATCTCTCCAAGATTATGGAAGCCTACTTTTTCTCCGGGAGACGCGCTAGCAGATTAATGCATAATCATCATTCTATGTGACCGTTTAAGGGGTTAAAATTTAAGTTGAAAGAGAGCCTTTTTAACCGTATTTTATAGCAAAATGTACAAATCTCGGGATAGAGATATTTCAGAAAGTAGGAGGACTCTGTAAAAGATTAGGGTCTCTATTTCTTCTCTGGAAGACGCTCTAGCAGATGCATGTATAAATTATATTCCAATTGGGGTAGGATTCGATTGGGGCACTCTAAATGGGTCAAATTGGAATTTAACAAAAATTGACCTTACGGGTCAAAAGTCGGGACATCAGAATTCGTTTTAGAGGTATGGTTCCTTCGGCAAAGTTTCTTATTTTGATACCTAGAATACGATTTTCCTTGAACGTTGAGCGATTTTTTTGCATCCATAGTACATATATAACTAATATAACTAAAGTACATATACAACTAATTACTATTTTTGATTTTTTGTAAGCTGGAAAGTAATGGCATTTTTGTGCAAGCAAGTCATTTACATTTAAAAAAAGTGGTAAAATTAAACATATCCGGATATTGAATTTACAAAATAGATGTGAACTAATTAACTCTCTTAAAAACCCGAGAAAAAAAACCCAAATCGACAATGTTTTACAAACAATATTGCAAAGATGAAATAAAACCGTCGCGCACTCAAATCAAATTTGTAAATTAGCAAAAAAATGTTATTTGAGTCAGCAAAATTGTTGTCCTGAGGATCCTTGCAGAAAAATTGCTAATATCTGCAAAAGTGTTTTGCTGAAAATAAGTGATCTGATTTAAGTTAAGTTTACTAAAGATAGTTTATTTTGCTGAAATTTAAATAAATTTTTGTTTGCAGATTGTTTTAAATATATTTTAAAATAGCATGGCTCCTCTTTGTAACATAATGCAATTAATAAAAACTGTTGAATAAACAAAATATTTTATTTGTATTAATAACTTTAACAACAACCCAGCAAAAAATAACCTGGATTTGTACGCTGCAACTACATTTGAATGCTTCAAAATAGCGCTTCACCGTCTTGCATACTATAAAGCAATTAGGGAAGGCATTCTGTTGTGCTTCCCAAAATGCCTTCTTTAAAGTAGTGAATAATGCTGACAAAGAATCAATAAAGAATGCATACCATGAAGCATTAATGTTGTCAAAATACAAAAAGCGCTTCTTATTGCCAAAGATGGCATGAATTTATTGCTTCTACACTCATAATAATCCATGCTAAAAATACGAAAAAATGTCAAAAGAACAAAATCTTTTGTAAAATGTACAAATTTTTCATTTATTTTACAAAATTTTTGGTTATTTGGACATTTATTTGAATTTTTACGCATGGATTATTATCAGTGTAAGAGCACAAGAAAAGAGCGCTTTCACCGCTTAAAAGAGACATACCAAGTGAGACATCGCGAACAAAAATCATGCCTTCTGGATTTGCTTTGGAAACACTTCGTCATTAAATAATGCTTCTGGGTAAGCACTATTTTGCTGGGAAAGCATAATAATTTCCAATTACTTACATCCGTGTGCACTCACAATATTTTAACAGTAACTGATTGTAGTTTATTTAAAAAGTATTGAGAAAGCTTGGTTTTTTAATGAATGTATATTTAAACTACAAAGAAATATTTTTTTTAAGCTTATTTTACCATTTATTAAAAACACAAACTACACATAAATACTGGTTTTTCTGTACTAGTTATTATTTTCGCTTAAAATTTCCATTTTATAAAAAAATTCTTTATTTGAACCAAAAAGTTAATGGTAGTTAAAAAAGAAAAATTGTTGTTTTTAATAATTTGGGAGTGAATTTTTGATAGTTAACATAAAATAAATTTCTTTATTTTACGGAGATGGGAGTTTTGAAAAATTTTTTATTTTATTTTTGATAATAAAAATTAAACAATATCGTTTAAAAGATTTGGTTTTTACGGCTTTTGACTTAATTTTTTTAATATAAAAAAAATACAAGTTTGATATAATTTTTATTAAAAATAAAAATTTTGTTTTTCGACCTTTAATTGTGCAATGAAAATGAAAATTATTCAAGTTCAAGGCCGGTACTCTATATTTCTTTATTCGGATATTGTCCTAACAAATAATCTATAGAGTTTCTGTTTTCAAATTTATTAATTGAACACTTTCAGGAATGTGTTGATAGTTCTATGTCGGAATTTTCTAGGTTCTCATCATCAGAACAAATTTTGAAAGCTTTACCAATATCATGCCAAACATCATATAAACTAGCTTTATCACTAAATGAGAACTAATATATTAGCTCGAAGTTAAAGATTATCACCATTCATTAAAAATAAATGGAAAACTTGTTTGTCATGTTCAAGGTCTACCTTTGGTAGATATTCAATACACTTTATTTATTTTTTCTGCCTTTTTTATATTTTGTTTTGTTTAAAACAAAAACAGATGGAGTCAACTAGACTGTACTTTGTCTTTATACAAGTTTGATATAATTTTATTAAAAATAAAAATTATGTTTTCTCGACCTTTAATTATGCAATGAAAATGAAAATTATTCAAGTTCGAGGCCATAATCTATATTTCTTTATTAGGATATTGTCCTAACAAATAATATATAGAGTTTTTGTTTTCACATTTATTAATTGACCACTTTCAGGAATGTGTTTATGTATCTATTTCGGGAACTTTCCAGATTCCTATCATGCAAAACATCAAAAACACAACAAAAAACTCTATAGATTATTTGTTAGGACAATATAGAGTATGGCCTCGAACTTGAATAATTTTCATAAAAAAAAAATTTAAAAATGCATTTGATTTAAAAGAAAAGTGAGTAGACCGGATTTTAACTACATGTTTTAGTAGTTTTTATGCATATATTCCTTTGTCTTTAACGACAAAATATTTCACATTTTTTAAAGGAAGATAATTCCAAATACAAAAAAATAAATTTTCATAATATGGCTAAATATCATAAAAAACCTTAGTTTTTTAAAAACAAATACCTGTGGTTGGTTATTAATGTGTTGTACAGTCGCAACGAAGCGTTTATTATATTAAATTTTTTGTCTGAATTCTCAATTTATCAACATAATGTTTTGTACAGTAGCACCAAAGCGTATTTTGTTTTGCCTGCATCTTAAATTTTAAAATATATCAACATATTTATTTTTTTGTTTATTTATATTAATATTTCTAAATATTCACAATTTAATATTCACAACATGGGAGCCTTTGCTTGATGTTAAGTATGCAAAAGAAACAAATTAAATAAACGAAGTCAAACGCTGTTCCATTTTGTGTAAGTCTTTTCTCTTTTTCTACTACTACGTCCATTCAAGCTGCCACATCTTCATCTCGTCATTTTACTTGTTCTGCATACTATAAATATGTTTATTATCACAATTTTGGTAGCTACGTATATTAGTTAAACATTAGTTCAAAATTAGCTTTTTAGTAAAAGCGTTTAAACTAAAATTTTAGCTGAAAAACGATGTCAGCAAAAACATTGCTGAAAGACAGTTAAATATTATAAATATACCTTTAACAAAATTTTCAACAAACTTTTTTTTTTGAGTGTTATGTACTCCTTTCACCAGCCACGTGACCAGTTCATTCTATATTATTGAAACCACTTAAGCCATAACAATGGCAATTTGTAGTAGTTCTACAAATTTTTTAGTGTAATTGAGTGCAAACACCGTAACATATCCGGCTAGAATTCCAGGATGAATCAGCTTAACAATATTTATGTAATAAAGTTTCATAAATATTTATGAAACAGTTTCATTTGACGAAAAACAATGAAACTTTTGTCATATTTATTAAGGTTTTCCTAAATATGTTGAAGAATTTCTTTGAATGTAGTCACGGGATAGATTGTTTAAGTAAACGGACTCCTCATTATTTCTCAAACTACCATTTTCTTGAATAGATTCTATGAGCTCTTGTTACCCAGAGCTGTTTAGTTAAAAATTTAATTCAATTTTTACATGGCAACTCAATTCTATAAATGTGTATGCCTACATTAATAAAACGTATTTGCTGTAAATAAATTGTCCAAGATTAGTTTGGTGATTTAATATTAACAACAAATATCTATGGGTGGTCATACAAATTTATTCCACTACTTACATACGAACATAATTCTTTTTGAAGTTAAATTTTATAAGCCAAAAAAGCTTCGAGTTAAATTTGTTGGTAGACCGAAATTAGATAGCTATTTGTTATAATAATCTATACACTCGTAAAAAAAACTCGTACAAATAGTTGAAAATTCAGTACCTGAATTTGCGACAGCAGAATTTTCAATGAAGCTGAAAATCAAATTCTGCTTAATTTAGGTGACCTAAGTTTTAACTAACAAGTAGAGTTTTCCAATATGTTCCCTCCGATCTAAATTTAATTCGAATATTTTGTAGAGGAAAGCAAATTATGGCAAATGGGTCAAGTAAACTTAATTGTGGTGTGTAGAATATATTAGGTCAAAATAAAAATATATTTAAATTTTAAGTTTGCATTGATTCAATCGATTTTTTGTGTGTAAATAAAATACTATACAGGGTAATAAGCTTTCACTTATAGTGATCTCTGTTAGTTCAGTGCCATTTCTAATTTCATTAGAAAACATCGTGTCAAAAAGGACGACAATCTTTGTTAGCTTTGAGTTTCGAAATATAAACAAAAAATAAAGTAATTCAAAACATATTTCGATGTCTTTTTACTTAAAATACACGAAAAAAATCGCTTGAGTCAAACTTAAAATTTAAATATCTTTCTATTTGAACAAACCTATTAAAACGGAGTATACTACCCAAAATTAATTTACGTGTCCCGCGGTTTTGCTGTTTCATTTCAGAAGTAGAAATTTCACTTATAGTATTATTAGAAACGTATTTTTTTTTAGCTTCCCAATCTCATGCTCAGGGGTTAAAAAGTAGGGTAAAAACTATCCCGTTTTTCATTTATTTTGTATATTTCGTATAATTTCAAAGATATTTTAGACAAATGGCACAATGAAATGGGACAGTCGCATTATCTGGTATATGGAACATGTCCAATTACTTTCAAGTACTTTTTTTTATTAAAAAAGATATGTTTTGAGTAACATTAAGTCTGGTGTTTTGTGTGTTAATGCCTATTTAATTTAGTAAAGTGGTTGTCTAAGCTAACCCTAAGTTACTAAATAGGCAATATTGGTATCACTTTTTGATTTTCCGAGTACTTCAACACTGCGTACAAATATTTTTTCGTTATATAATAATATAATTCTAATAAAATTCTAAATTATTCAAGTTCGAGGCCATACTCTATATTTCTTTATTAGGATATTTTCCTAACAATAATCTATAGACCACTTTCAGGAATGTGTTGATAAATCTATTTCGGGAATTTTCTAGGTTTATAGCAGCAACAAAATTAAATTGTGGTTTCGCGAAAGAAACATTTCACTTCTTGACTGACCTGCATGCTCGACTGATCTGAACCCCTTTGAAAATTTTTGGGTATATTGCACGCCATTGAGAGGAAATTAAACATGGTTAAGAGCTTAAAATTCGTAATTTTAGCAGAGTTTTCAAATTTGAACTTACATTTATTAAAAAAGTAAATCAGTTCTATCCGAAAAAGATTATTTGATCTAATAAAAATTAATGGTGGTCAAATTGACTATTAAAAAGGTAATCGTTAGCTTTTTCTAAAACTCAGAGAATAATAGGGTTTTTGAAAAAACAAATTATTTTTATCAGTTGTCAAAATAAAAACAACTTGGTTAGTTTAAATTGTATATTCTGCAAATTATAACTTCACTTACAGAAAATACTAAAATCGACTTTCAATTAAAATATTTGTTGATTCAATTAAAGTTTAATGGAAATCGGTACAATTTTAATGGAATTCGGTACAAAATTTTGTAGAATCATGTTTTTAATTTCATAAAAAACTTTTAGTACATACTATTAAAACTTTAATTAAAATTTGCAAAAAAAAAAGCAAAAAATTGAGGGAAAATCCCTAAAATTAAAAAAAAATCGAAAATAACTAAAAATTTACATTATTTAAAAAATCACCAGAATTTCAAAAAAAGGTCCAAAATTAAAAAAAAAAAAAAAAAACATTTAAAATAAAACAAACAAAAAATGCTAAAATAGGAAAACTTATTTTTCAAAATTAAAAAAAAAAATCTATAAAATTGAAAAAAAATCATCATAAAGTTTTTAAAAACTTAAAAATCACTATAATTAAAAAAAAAATTGTCAAAATTAAAATTCGCCAAAATTTATAAAAAAACAACAGATTAAAAAGAATGTCGACAAAATTAAAAAAAAAAACGTTAAAAGTTCAGAAAATGACCGAAATTAAAAAAAATTTGCCAAAATTGCAAAAAAGTCAAAATTGGAAAAAAAATTAACAAAATTGGAAAAAAAAAATGCTCAAACTGATAAAAAAAATCGCCAAAACTGAATAATCGGTGATATTAAAAAAAAATCCTCAATTTGTAATTTTTTTTTTTAATTTCGGTGATTTTTTTTTTTAGTTATAGAGTCATTCTATATGAAACACCGAAAAAAATTAAAAACTGATGATGTACCATTTTGGATTTTGTTAAAATTTTGTTGGAAATGTTCCTAAGGGTTCCCAGAACCAAAATCCAAGAGGATTTAATTTTTGCACACGGCACTACCGGTTCACGCAAAATAAAAAAACTAAAAAGTCTTGTTTTTGTGCGTAGTGTTTTGAGCTGTTTAAATTTTTCTGCTAGAGCTATTTACATAATGAAGGCATCGTTTTTAAAGCTAAAGGATTATAGTTTCTATCAAAAATATAAAATTTGACTTAGTTCATAGACCCGAAAAATAACTTGGTATTGAAAATAAGCATACACTCACAATATATTTTCCGTTACCGATTGTAGTTTATTTAAAAAGTAATCCGTAAAGTTTGTTTTTAACTGAATAAACTATTAAAATACAAAGAAACATATTTTTCAACTTTTTTGCCTGTTATTTAAAAAAACAAACTATGAATTAATACGGATTTTCTGTAGCAGTTAATATTTTCGTTTAAAATCTACATGTTTAAAAAAAATCTACTTGTTTAAAAAAAAATCACACAAAAATCACAGTAATCTTTTTTTTTAAAAATTCTCTCAAACGTTTTTCATATGCATGAACTGGGGATGGTAAATAAATTACTTATTTACATTTTCAGTCCAAAAAGTACCAAAGTGGCCCAGCTGGCGATTAAGTGCTTTGTTTCAGTAAATTTTGTTTTACTTTTTTATTTTACTGAGTGTATTCAGCGTGGTTATTTGCACACGATGCAAATTTGCACTTTCTCAGTATTGACGGTGCATAATGTGCATATTAGAACAGAGATGGAGTTCCCTCACTGTTCCAAATTTATATGTTAAAGCACATCTATTAGATGACATCTAGGAGATGAAGAGATAGAGATAGAGTAAAAACTCTGAGTTTCTTATTCATGTACAAATACAAAGTTTAATATATATAAAATAAACGAAAAGTTAGGATTATAATTTTCGCAGTATAGAACATGTGTTAGCTGATTATTTGAATACAAGAAAATTAATTAGCAATATGGTAAAAGTCTAGTGTTTTTTAGGTAAACTAGATAAAGCGCATCAATGTTTAATGTAAATTTAAAATTAAGCAATATTCTTGTGCAACTTTTGCTAGTTTGCAACAAATTACCCGTGTGTATGTCATATTGGAAGGTTAGGAAAAAATCAAAAAGGTTTTGTGTCTGCACAAGATATGTGTTAAATATTTAATATTGAGTTGGCTACATTGAATGATAATAAAATTGTCAGTAATATGTGCAATAGTATTGCAAGAGTACCTTAACAATTAAATTAAATCAAAAGGTACCAAAATGTTTACAAACGTACTTTTTACTTTAGTACTAAACCAAATATTTTATTTACCATCACTATAGTTTTTCTTTAGATGTTATTTGTCTTTTATTTACAAACACATAGTTTTTTAAGTTATTTGCATATTATAGTAAAAGATGAACTCAAAGGTCATCCTTTTTCGTTATGCTGCCATATAAATGTTAGGCGCCATTCGCTCAATTAATTATTATTCAATTAATCTTATTATTTAGTTTTAAAAATAAATCCTAACATATATTATTATGTATATAATACATTATGTAAATAATACATTTTTATTTCTTTTAAATTAAATTTGGTGATAGCTAAAATAAACGACAATCGTTTATTTTTACGTTTTTGGGGGTAAAATTTTGATGGTTAAAATAAAGGAAAATCGTTTATTTTTAAGTTTTGGGAGTTAAATTTTTAATTGTCAAAATAATGGAAAATCTTTTATTTTTATGGATTTTCGGTAATTTTTTGATAGTCAAAAAAAACGAACGTCGTTTATTTTAAAGGATTAAGCAATTATTTTTTAATAGTTAAAATAAACGAAAGTACTTTGTTTTTATCGATATTTTAGTTAATTTTTTAACAATTAAAAATAATTGGAAATTACTATTGTTTTAAACGAAAAATCAGTAGTCCTGTTTTTAACAACTTTTTCTATAGTTTTAATGTACAAATTCGTTTGTTTCTAACTATAAAATATTGTGAGTGTATTTCATTGGTTTTTTGTGTTTTTCAATGAACTCCAGTGTCGGCGCTAATGAATATAGAAGCATGATAATTCTCAGATACAAATTAGACATGTCGGAGAAAATTATAAAATTAAAATTGGCTCAATCTTGCAATTCGTTATGAAAAAATCGTTACTTGAAATTTGAAATTTTGAAAATTTGCATATTTCAGGCTACAATTTGGTCATGTTTGTTAGCAGATACAAACTTGAAAATTACAGATTACTGCCTACTTTAAACTTTATAACACTTCAAGACCCGTTTAGTTATTTTCACTCATCTCGCATTCACAGGGTTTTAAAGAAAAGCCTTTTTGATTTTTTGTATGTATTTTTATACTTTCCTCAATTGTTATATACAGAGAAAATAAAAACAAAAACAATTTTAACAGCTCAAACCACTACGCACAAAAACAAGACTTTTTAGTTTTTTTATTTGCGTGAACCGGTAGTGCCGTGTCCAAAAATTAAATCCTATTGGATTTTGGGTTTTTAGACCTTTAATATCATTTCCAGTTAGTTTGATTAAAATCTAAGCTTGGCCGATTTGGTGATTTCATACAGAATAACTCTATAGTGACATTTTTTCAGTTTTAACAATTTATTTGAAATTGGCAATTTTTTTTTCACTTTTGGCGATTTTTAACAAAAATTAACAATTCTTTTTTAATTTTGAATTTTTTTTAAATTTTGACGTTTTTCAAATTTTGACATTTTTTTTGTAAATATGAGTGAATTTTTCATTTTAATCCGTTTTTTTAATTTTAGCGATTTTTTTTTAATCTTGCCATTGTGCGTTATGAAAACTATAAATTTTGTGTGCACCAAATTCATTTTCCAATTAAACATTTAATACATACTATTAAACTTGTAAGTAAAAGAAAGTTGGAAATCAAACAAAACTTTAATTGAAATTTTTTTTTTTTCACAACAATTTTTCTGTGTACATGGGTTATACATAAAACGGACCTAACATATTTGGCCTTTTAAAACTTAAATATTGCGGATATATGCTCTCAAAATTTCCTAAAAATAAATTAAATCCTCAAAACTGACAAAAATCAAATCAAATTTTTTGTTAATTTATTGTTTGTTTCAAATTAACTTTAAAGTATACAATGGGTGTAGTAGGAAAAGATAATTTTTTACGTTTTCAACTTCAGTCTATTGATATACGCTTCATTTTAACCCTTGTTTAATGGATTCAAGTAAGTCGTACTGTCCACCATTTATCTTACAATGACAGAGTTCCGATTGGTTATTTTATCTATAATGTTATTGAAATTCTGTTATGTGATAGAGAAATACTATCAGCGTAATAGGGCATCAGTTAGAACCTCTTTGGAAGGCGCATTTATCGTGATTATAATACAGGCACAAATGGGTCCGAGTTACTTACAACTTATTCGAACACAAAATTTAAAAAATTCATGAAGTATTTGTTAAGGGTGAGCCATTACTATTCAAAACTAGAGCAAACCAAATATACTTGTGAAGAGGACCGAACTTTGTTTATGACTATGGCTTTCATTTAAAATTAGCGCTACTTTAAATATTTTTTGTATATAGAGTAGTTTTTTATATAACAAAAACACCCACAAAACACAAACAGACAGACTATTCTGATAACTATGCACACCGGTTCGCCGGTAAACGGTCTTATTACTCAATGCGGTCTTATTACTCATTAAACTAGTGCTTATTTCGTGAATGGTAACACTTAGCTCATGTCTGATTTGACAGATAATTAGTTTTATCCTTCCGCTGAACGAATATGGTCCGTACGTTCGTTATCTTGTTAACCCTTTGAGGACCAGACTTTTTCTGCCGAAGCGATTTTTATTTTTTTTTTTTATTTTCATAATATATGCCCCAATAATAGTTACGTCCAAAAAAAATTGGCCCCCAGGTCCTCTTCTTGCCCCTCATTTTGCTTGGCAAATATAGTTGCCTGTGGGCTGAAAGGGAATTTTTTACCAAAAAAAAAAAAATGATTTCCTGGGCAAATATAGTTGCCTGTGGGCTAAAAGGAATTTTTTTACAAAAAAAATTTAATTGAAAAGTATGATGTTTTATATATTTCTAATTTATTTAAACTATTTAAAAAGTAATTTATAAAGAATTTGAACACATTTATGATAATAAGTGCTATACGTGGTATTCCCCAAAGCAGTCACGTGATGTAGTGAAGCAAAGGAATACATTGCATATAGTACAAAACACATTTGTGTGGATATATTTTGCAAAGCTGACGCAACGGACGCATCTTTTCCAATTTTCACGTTTTTTCCATTTTATGCAAAGATTTTGGCTTTTTTAAAGCGATACTTGAAGTTCTGGTTGCTTCTGGGAATGTGCTCGATCTTGAACAGAAGTCACTAATCAATTCCTTTGCTAGAGCTGACCGAAAATCAATCGAAGTCACATTTGTCGCAAAGCTGTTAGCCAACATGAGTTTGCTGTATATCACGTAGCTATTATGGAAGCATATTTCGAAGAGATCAAAAAATAATCGAATATAAAACCGCCATTTGCTTCTGCGATCATACTCATAATATACCTTTTTTTGGTCCATCAGATCGACACATCCCATTCCCTTGTTGTAACGCTGGACAACCAACCTGATTGTCCTGCAACACGCCGCTTTACTTTGCATACCTCAGTTGGGTCAATAAAATTTGAATCCAGGTAAACTTCGCGATTATCCATCCATTTGACTACGGATATGCTATCGATGTAAAATAGCTTATGTTCCCACGTTTTATATTTTTATCGGCCGGAAACTGCTTTGGCATGTGTTTTCTATTACTTCGAATTAGATTTTTTAGGTGCGTTTTTTTTCGTTTCAACCCACAGGCAAACATACTTGCCACACATGTTCGGTTGTAATTGTGGGCAGGTTGAAACTTACACAAATTTCCTCCATATATTTTTTGAAAGGTGAGAGGTGCCCCCAAAATATACCCAAGTCTTAGCCAGGTGCGCCCTACGCTCTCCCCACAGAACCCCCCTGAAGTAAGGCGACTTTTCGACCAATTTTGAGGCCCCATATGGGGCAAATGGGGCCAGATAGGAACCTATAACCTACCACATTTTCGTTGCCCCAACCCTCCGTTACAAATCAGTTTTGAACATATTTACTCTATCTCTTACGTGGATAATTATATGAGGCAAAAACTCCTGGGCAAGTATGTTTGCCTCTGGTCGTCAAAGGGTTAAAAAAAGTGAAAGAAACTGGCATCCTCATCGATAAACCAGAGCGTGAAAAGCCAAAAACAGTGCGTACACCCGAGAATATTGCTGCTGTGGCAGAAAGTGTGCGTGAAGCGCCTTCAACATCAATTCACCGTCGTTCTCAACAATTGAACATTTCGGAGACATCATTGAGACGAATTTTGCATAAAGGCCTTGGTATGACGCCATACAAAGTCCAATTGGTTCAGGAGTTCAAAAAAAAAAGTTATTTGGCGGACCCTTTAGTTGAAAATAAATGAAATTTCATTTAAAGAAAGGACAACTTACATTACAGTAAATTTAACTAACATTGTCATTTGTTTTTTTAAGTTCAACAAATTACTAACAATTTTAGTTAAAATGAACCACATGGTAGTAAAAAATAAACAACCATTAATTTATTTTTATTTTTTAAATAACCAAAAACAACTGTAAAAATGAATGTAAAATCATAAAACCGTCATTTGGTGTGGGTTGTTAATTTAAATGAACTACAAGGTTAGTAAAAAATTTAATTTGTTCTATAAATGACTAACATTTACATTTAAAATAAAGAAACTGTATTACAACCCAAACAACTACATATTTTTAAAGCATAAGTTCCCTGAGTGTACGTTAATCAAATATGTCTCAGATGAATTTTTATAAAAATTTATTAAAATTATAAAAAAATCTGTCGCTTTTAGAAAATATCCGCGTGGGTATCCCAGTAAAAAATTTTCGTGTTTTTAGAAGCAGGATATAACAAATTATTACATAATACTGAGAAGCAGCAAAAAGAAACGAATAATTTCCGTATAAAAATAAACAAACAAACATTTTGAGCTTACTGTTTTCCCTAACAAGAATGCAGGTTGTAAGCAGCTTACCCTAATCCCTTACAAGGATGCAGGTTGTAATGTAGAAAGTTTCATATCGTGGATAATAAACGATCTGTAAAAATGTTCCCCAGGGATTTAAGATTGTGTTTGATGCTTTCAAGTATGAAATAAAAAACTATTAGTCATTTAACGGCTTCTGAAGAGCTAGCACGTGGAGCGGAAAAAGAATAAAATAATTATATGTCAAAAAATTTTAACAACAAAAAAATAGTATCTGTAGAATTGTATGTAAAATAAATTATGTATGTTGATATTGTTACTTTTAATAGTAATAATGTAGACATGAAATATGATTTTACTGAAAGCGATGAAATCACAGCTTATTGTAAGCGCTAAAATCGGCGCTTATTTTGCCCAAAAGTAATGCTTCCAAGTGGGAATTCGCCATATAAAAATCATAGCATATGTAATCAGGTTTGTAAGGGATTACAAACCTGCTTGCATGTAAGCAGCGTTTTTTACTGGGTATAGTACATTTACATATCAACAATTTACTTTTTTTAAACGGCGTTAGTTGCAAGTGGTCAAATTAATTCGGGTCAAGTGAGATTATTTTATTGATATAGTAGGATATTTGTCAATAGATTTGTGCAATTTTAAGTCTAAATTTATCTGACTCTACCTTTGTTCTCTCTCAAATCTGGAGAAAAAAAATTATATCTCTCTAGTTATCTATGAATTTTAATTTGTTTTGGTGTAATAAATTTTCTACAAATATTTTCAATTGTGGGATGTGAAACTATTCATATATCTCGGACTTTTTTTTTAAATATTTGCGCTTTTGATGAGTTTTTGTTTTTTTTGGTTTGGCTTTTAGATTTTAGATTTTTTTTTCTATGTGAAATTTAATTATAGGACGATTAGATTGTGGTTCCGTAAAATTTAATACCTTAAAGATTATATATAAAAAATTTTTCCAAAAATGTCTGTGACAGTTCTCAATTATGCAAAAAAAGAATTGCAGCAATCATATTTAGTTATATCATATATAGTGAAAAGCAAATGAAATTTCACTCGAAAAGTTACTACTTAAATTTGACTAAAATTAACCATAAATGTAGTAAAAAATTCACCACCGTTTAAAGTAATGGGTATATAAACAGAGCATAGTAGTTTTGGTATTTTAACAATAAATAATGTACAAATTGTAACGTTTCTGACACAATAAATAGTTGTATTGTCAATAAGGTCAACGGCTTATAACTTGCAGCGTTAGTTACCAAATTTTCCAAAACATGTATCCGTTAAAGTTGACCACTGTAGTTCTGAATTTTGAATGAAATAGAAAAATCAATTTATCTAAAAATCAGCCAAAATTTTTTAAAATTTTTTTTAGCCATAAAATAAGGATTAACGTTTTTATGCCAATCCAGAAAGTTTCATCATGAAACTCAGATTACTTTGGAGAAAATATTCGTTGAATATTGTCCTTCATAAATATTTCAATATATATTACGATGTTCGTTAAAAACTGATTTGTCGATGTTCGTGCATTTCCCCCTCCCCTACAAGCTGTATTGCAAATATTTCCTAATGGAAGAAATGTATTTTTTTTAATGTTAGCCCTGTTGAATTTCCGAAGAAATTAGCCTATTTGTGAAACAAAGTTTATTATTATTTAAAAATTCCGAAAATTCAAAATTTTTAATCAATTTAGTTTTTCATTTAATTTATTCATTTAATTTATTGATTTAGGGTGTCCCTTAACAATAGTTTTGCCATTATACCCCCAGTTTTATTACAAATGGTTCCAAATGAAAGAAATATATATTTATTTTGGAAAACCTTAACCAGGACGGCCGAAAATTGCCCATTTTTGAAAAAAGGTGTAGTGACATATCCCAGTAAAATACTCTGCTTACATGCAAGCAGGTTCGTAAGGGAGTAAGCCAAAAAGAATCCCTTACAAACCTGCTTACATATGCCATGATTTGTAGACGGCAAATTCCCACTTGGAAGCATTACTTTCGAGCAAAATAAGCAGGGACCGTAATCATTATGAGTTTTATAATAAAAATTACACAATAATGATTATGTTATGAGTTTTAATGATTTTCTTCAATGGTAATGATTATTTTTGAGTAATAATAAAAAAAGTCAACAATAATCATTATTTTTGAGCAAAAAAAATAAAACTCAAAAATAATCATTATTTATGATTTTTATTTTTTTCGCTGAAAATAAAACTGACTTTCATGTAGGTGTAAATATATATACATATTAGGGTGGGGCGATTAGTATGGAAGGAAAAAAATCTTAATGGGCGCTTCGCGTTTCTGATTCTTGGGATTGTACTGAGCAAAAAAGTCCACTAGAACATACGTCTACGGTGAAAATCGAGCTTCCAAATTTTGACTTTACGGCAAAAAAGCCCTATTTTGAAATTAATAATTAACCCCTCAAACCCCACCCACAAATATGATTGATGCATTAATGTGCTAGAGAATCTTCCAAAGAAGAGATTGATCTTGGATAAACTCCTCCTCCTTCCTGAGATATGTCCATCCCACACATTGTTACTTTCACAAAATACGGCAAAAAAAAGCCCTATTTTGAAATTAAAAATTAATCCCTTAAACCTCACCCACAAATATGATTGATACATTAATCTGCTAGAGAATCTTCCAAAGAAGAGACTGATACCATAATCTTCGATAAGCTCCTCCTACTTCCTGAGATATGTCCATCCCACACATTGAAAGTGAGTTTTATTTTGAGCGAAAAAAATAAAAATCGTAAATAATGATTATTTTTGAGTTTTATTTTTTTTTTTGCTCAAAAATAATGATTATGGCTGATTTTTTTTATTATTACTCAAAAATAATCATTACCATTGAAGAAAACGTTAAAAATCGAAAATTTAAAAATCATGACGGAATATGCAAAAATTGTCAAAAAATAATAATAACGGTGCAATAATTTTTTTTTATGTCTCTTCTAAGTGATTGATTTTTTGATTAAAAAAAACGAGCAATAATCATTATTTACGGTCCCTGAAAATAAGTGCGGATTTCAGCGCTTATACAAAGCAGTGATTTCATGGCTTTCGGTAAAATCATATTTAATGTCTATATTACTACGATTAAAAGTAATTTTATGATAAATAGAAGTAATTATATGAATATAATTTATTTCACATAAAATTCTACAGATATTAATTCTTTCTTGTTAAAATTTTTGACACATAATATCGCACACCTAGTTTAAAAGTGACTCAACACAAAATTTGAATTTTTCGGGTTTATATGCCTAAACTATACACAATACAGTTGTTTATCTATAAAAATATCAGTGTATTTTGTTTTTGTTAACTGTGGATAAAAAACAGCTATGTCGTACTTTATGTTTCAATTGGTATAGAGTTACAAAGATTTTGTTTCCATTTCTGAAAAATGAAAAATTTTGAGTTAAGTCACTTTTGAACTAGGTGTGCGATATAATCATTTTATTTATTTTTTTTTAACCGCTCCACATGCTAGCTCTTCAGATACAGTTAAATGACTAATTTTATTTTATTACATACTCGAAAATACAAAACACAATTTTAAATCACTCGGAAAAATTGGTACAGATCGTTTATAATCCACGATATGAAACTTTCTGCATTACAACCTGCATCTTTATAAGGGATTAGGGTAAACTGCTTACAATCTGCATTCTTGTTAGGGAAAAGAGTATGCTCAAAATTTTTTTTGTTTATTTTTATACGAAAATTATTCGTTTCTTTTGCTGCTTCTCAGTATTATGTGATAGTACGCACTTACATGATCGCATTTGTGTTATGCTGCTTCGAAAAACACGAAAAATTTTTACTGGGATAATATTCCTAAAATTAGAAATTTCGAATATTAAATTCTGCCTTCATCGTATATCATTAACCCTCTTTAGTCAGGAATCATACATGAATATACATGAATTTAATAAAAATGCAAAACGTCTTTTCTTAAATTAGTTTTCAAGATTTCTTTGCAACAATAATTTGCAGATGGCGGTTGCTATTTTCATAATTTAATAGTTGTTATTAAAACAAAAAATTTATTTGAAAAATTATAATTCTAGTTTTTATTTGGAGCGACTCCTTTCCAGGACATATTATAAAAATAGTAAAAATTTAACAATATTTTAATGTTTACATTAAAGTTAGCATAATTTTCGAAAAATTTCAGTTAAATTTATTAAGGCCCAGCTTTAGAAATCAATAAAAACGACAATATTTAAGCAATTATAAAGAAATAAATAAATGATTTCTTAAAAAATTCTTTTTGCGATAGCCAACACAATGCTAAAGATTAGTCTAAACATTATAATTTAGAATTCGGACTAACATGGCAACCCTGGTATCCATTTCATTATATTCGCTTTTTTAAGATAAAATCGGGCTCAATGTGTCGCCTTGGGTACTCATCTGGGAAACAAAAATTGAATTATATTTCTCACACGAACAAATTCTTTAGTTCCTAACGTAGTCGGATATTTGCATTAAAATGGTACAAGGATAAACTCAAAATTAAAAAACACCCTAAATATTCGTGGTTTTTATTTTTCAAAAAAATACTAGGCAAAAATATAAAAATGTCTCTAAGTTACGGACTTTATTTTTAGTCCTACACAAAACAAAAAAAAATCGAACATCAGTCTACCCGTTAAGAATGCCTAGTGGCACCAGATTTTCAATATCTTGTTTTGAGAAAAAAGCATTTAAAGTAAATATTACTCATGTAAAATATATGGCAAGGAGTTTGTTTGACAAACTCAAATTTTTTTATTTCTGCGGTTTTTTCTGCAAAATTTTCATAGCATAAAGGAAAAAGTTCAAACTATTGAAAAATAAAAAAAATTAAAAAAATCTAAGATTATAATTATCTTTACTTTTATTTAAAAAATATTTAACTTTAGTTATGACTGCGAGAATGTAAAGCTTTTAAATTGATAAAAAAAAAAATCAAAAAATATTTAACCCTTAGTGGCCGGGGTACAACAAAGACCCATTAAAATTTATTTAAAGTATATCTTCAAGAAAAGAATATGAAGGATTAAAAAAATGTTCACTTGACACAAATTATTATTTGGTTGTTTTCACTAATGTTTCCAATTTTCACTAATGGTTCCACTTTTACAGAATACCACTTTTTATATAAGAATATCACTTAAATATAAGATTGGTGCTATAAAGTATTGCATTTGCTCGTTATTTGTGTAAGCTCTATCGCATATCCGAATTTAATAAAAATGTGAGTTATGTTATTCTGTAATTTTAAAATTGGGTCTTTTTTTGATGAAAAATTAAAACATTAACCTAAAGGTTAAAATTTTTTGAATAAAAGTAAATATAATTACACAGTGCAACACGAAAAAAAATAACCATATACGGACACCACTACGTGATAAAAGACTAAAAAAAAAGACCCGTGTCTCCCAATTTTTCCCAAAGTCATATCCTCTTTTGTTTATGGACCGCCAAAGATTTGGGGCCTCGGTATCATTTTCGCAAAAAAGTGATCATTTACTCAGGCTCATATCTTGCAAACCGTTAAGAATTTCGATTTACTCTCTATGGCAAAGTTGTAGCTCTTGTCATAAAGAAAGTTTATGTGTTCTAGAAATTTGTTTATTGAGATCTTAGGTAAATTTTTGTAGTTGATTGTTTCCTTGAATTTTGATCGGTTTGCTACCTATGGACCTGAACACGGGAAAAAAGGTAAAAAAAATCGAATTTTTTTAAGTTTTTTGCGATTTTGATCTGGAAGGTGAAGTTTTTTTGATTTTATATGTTCGCAATTTTTGTTTTGTTGACAAGAGCTACAACTTTGCCATAGAGAGTAAATCGAAATTCTGAACGGTTTGCAAGATATGAGCCTGAGAAAATTATCACTTTTTTGCGAAAATGATACCGAGGCCCCAAATCTTTGGCGGCCCATAAACAAAAGAGGATATGACTTTGGGAAAATTGGGAGACACGGGTCTTTTTTTTTAGTCTTTTATCACGTAGTGGTGTCCGTATATGGTTATTTTGCCATGACTTAAAAAATTACACACAGTGTTATAGTCTTATCAAATTAAAGTGATATTTTACCGAAAATTGTGAAAGATGTTATACTGTAAATTTCCTAGTGCGTCGTTTTTTTTGGCCAATAGTGTAAAAATTAAAAATAAAGTTACATAAAATAACTATTTTTTCCTAGTAGAGATTTTTTGTATCAGTTCAAAAGCATTACAATATCGTTGGGATAACTAAAATTTAGTTGCACAGGTCTTTTTGTGAATGAAAACAGTAAGATTTTGTTAAATTTTTGACAAAATAATCTATTTTGTGGTATGCCACCTTCCCCTATTTGTAGACCGAATATTATAGTTGAAAGTAGCAAAAATTACATTTCAACAATATTAAAAAACGTAGGATTATCTAAAATTTGTTGGTTTTATAATTTGAAATGATAGCGTAATGAATATCTGATAAGTGAACAACCGTAAAACGTGTCATCAGCGTTGTTTGAAGCTGTTTGTTGTCTTACATTAGTTTATGCAAGTTTTAACATCAAAGCAATGTTCCTTCCAAGTTCAAATGAATTATGCTAAAATATGTATGAAAACTAAAATAACATCAGTAGTAACCGGGTTTGTAATTGTGTTTCGTGTGTTAGTGTTCTGAGCACCAACAGTTTGCAAAATTTCAAATTACACAAACTAAAGTCAGTCACTTGACTCCGCGCTATGAGAACTTGAGCTTAATTAATTACAGTGTTTATGTTTATATTTGAACATTTGTATGCATGTTGGTGTGCATGCAGTTATGCTTGTATAACAAAGTCCACACCGTATCCAATTTGGTTATAAAAATTCCAACTGTGTTGGAAAACATTTTCTTTATGTTCTAAAAAAAAAGTCCAAAAACAGATCCAGAAACCATTTTGTTTTATATAATTTAAGGACGATATTGACATACTTTTTTTTGATAATAATAACACTGTGGTACACAAAAAAATCACAATTATATGTTAACGGCCAACCATCTAAAATTATGATGCTAATATCCTCTCTGAAATCTCTTAAAGAATCTTTAATAAAGGGTGTTTTTTTATACAGGTATAGAACTTTAAGTTGACAACACTGTCAAGTGAGTTATGTTTAGTTTGGTTTGGCATTTTAACATGAATAGACTGACGCCTGAACAACACTTCCAAATTGTGAAAATTTACTTTGAAAATCATGGTTCTGTTCGAATTACCTATCGTGCACTACGTCCAATTTCGGTCAACATAATCTTCCATCAGAGCAATCAATGCGATTAACTATGTAAAGTTTTCGCACCACGTTTACTCTAAATGTTAATATGCATCCAAAGAGACATCGTACAGTGCGTACGTGGAATCATTGGTCCGTACTTCTTTAAAAACGATGCTGGTCAGAACGTTACAGTCAATGGTGACAGCATTAGAGCCATGATTACTGACTTTTTCGTTCATCAATTGAACAATCATGATGTGCAGGAGTGGTTTCAACAAGACGGCGCAACAATTGGTTTATTGAACACTCAGGGAACTTTTACTTTAAAAATATGTTTGTTTATTTTTAACTACCATGTGGTTCATTTTTACTACAATTGTTAATCATTTTTTGAACATTAAAAAACAAATGACAATGTTAGTTGAATTTACTGTAATGTAAGTCGTCATTTCTTTAAGTGAACTTTCATTTGTTTTTAATTACATTTGTAGTGGTCTTTACCTACATAGTAGGGTATTCAAATTACTCGGGTTTGCTTTTGTTCGAGTAAACGAGTAACTCGATTTTAAGGTTTTTAACTTACTCGATTAAGCGGGCAAGATCTTAAAATTACTCGAGTAACTCGAGTAACTCGAATAATGGCAAAAATTTTAATTCTAAACTTTACTTAAAAAAATAAAAAACTTTTATTAGTTATATAAAACACAAAATAAACAATAAAATTAACAAATAAAGCGAATTCATAAATACAACTAAAAATAAAAGTAAAAAAAAACATTTCTTGAGATCATTCATTATTTAAAGTAAAAAATTTAAGATCTTTTAAAACACTTATAATGAATAAATTGTGTAGTTTTCTAAAACACTTAAAATGTTTTTCTTAGTTTGGAATTTTATAACACAAAAAATACAAGATTAAATATTCATGAATCTTTTTTATGAAATAAAAATATACTGAAGTTAAGATTTATTGTACGAAATTAAGAAGATTTTCTGAAATAATCTTTCAAAAATAATATACTGTTAAAGTGTATCTATTTTTTTCTTTCGTTTTTATAAAGACCGACTTTGAGAAACCATCTCGTTGGTCCAAATTCATTTTGGTCAGCAATGTCACAACTTTCATCATCACTTTCGTCTTCGCTTTCTTCATCTTTATCATACATATGTATTTTTTTCATATACATATTTATTTCTGATAAGAGTAATGCTTTTTTTTTTACCAAACAACTTATCAATCAAGCTCGATATGGTCTCTTCACTCGATGGCATTTTTAAGCCTTTTGAATTTAAGAATAAAGAAATCACTTTCGATTTTTTTCAACATCGTACAGACAGACATATTATCTCCAGCAACACATCTACAAAGTAGAGAGCAAAATGAGGTGTTTTTTTACATATATTTACTTATCGTACCATTCACGGGTTTTTAAGTTGTTGATAGCTCGTTTTGTTCTATTGTGATATTGTGATCTTTGCGTAAGTGGTAAATAAGTGAAGTGGTGCACGAACTGGAACGTTTGTGACTCTTAGGACATCTCTTGCTTTTTCCAATATTTTCGACTTTTGGAAAATGTTTCCAAACAACACGCATTCTAAATGAACAAAATATATTATCAATATATACTATTCATTTGTTGCAAATTATAACACTTTTTAAATAAAAAATTAGTTTAAATCAATAATTCTTTTATAATTTTACTCTGAAGATTAATGTGTTTTATTTTGAACGTGTTGTTTGTCTCTACACTAAAAAAAGTTTAGTTCAAACATAAATAAATCCAAAATGCGGAAGAAATGCGTCCGAAAACTTAGCAATTTAAATATTTGCAATAGTGCTCACTAAACATTTCTTAAATATAAACTGTAACTGTAACAGTCACATAACTTTATACTTCATAAAAATATTAAAAAATATAAAAAAAAAACTAAAAGTTAGCTAAAATTTATATATTTTTTTCAATTTACACGAGTTACTCGATTAAGCGACCAAAATTGTTCGAGTTATTCTTTACTCGAAATTGGACATTTTAAATTACTCGAACAATTGTTCGACAAGATTTCATCGATTAATCGAGTAACGGTTAACCGATTGAATACCCTACTACATAGTATTCTAAGTGAAGGAAACGTTTGGTAACCACAAACGTTATTGAAGTAAACGTTTGGTCACGGGTCCGAAACAGTTTCACGTTTCGTTTCACGGATGCCTGAACCGAATTAAAAGTTCCTAGCTCCGCATAACGCGGGGTCTTTTTCGTGTTCCTTCCACATGTGTCATATTATCTAATTTTCACTGTCACATCACATGTTTTTTAGTAATATTGCAAAAGTCTAAAATTTTTTTTCTTTTTAAACATGTTTATTAGGTTGTTCCGAATATTTCACTTTTTTGAATTGGTTGAACGAATCCGTAAGGAAATCGTACAAAAAAATTTAGTACGTGCAAGCCACTGCTATTTTTGTAAAACCCATCGATCTTAAAATTACCAATGGTACAATTAATATTGTACTAGAATAACACGACTTTGTTTGCAAACAATGTGTTTTGAAAGTACCACAGTCTAAATTCTCTGCCAATATTGTTTTTACCAATATTACAACCAATTAGAAGCAATTTTTAAATATTTGATTATGTTTTACACATTGCTGCTTTTTGAATGTGTTTTATTATACATATTTCTCAAAAGTAATTTTATTGTATGCCGCCCGGTTGGCTAATTGGTAGCGTGCTGGCTTATCAGTACGGGGGTCGTGGGTTCGATTCCCACCAGGGGCACTGGGTTATTTTCGCTACAACGCGCCAAAAGCCATAGTATCTAGTGCTCGGTTAGGGTAATAGGATATAATGTGTAATTATATCATTATTAATCAATAAAAAAATAAATATTTAAAATATATTGAATTGCCAACGGTGGCAAGTTCGCTCAAACCAACGGCTGTCCACTGTTATTAATCGGGTAACAGGACAATACTGTCAAGATCGTTAATCCGTTCTGCCAACGCTTAACTAACTGTCGCCGACGCTTTGCCAGCACTGTGCCGGTTGTATTTTTCTGCCTGGGCAGAGAAGGCCAAAATGTTTTTTTTTGCGATATTTACTCATATTTTATTTTTTTTGCAATTTTTTTATTACTATTTTTGGGATTAAAAGCTGCCTTTTCTTAAGATTTTTTGGGCCTTAAAATTGATTTCATCTACGGTTCATCTACGACAACAGTATATGAATTTGTGCTAGCACAATTTTCAATGACGTTGAAAATCATAGTCAGCTAAATTTGAGTGACTTAAATTTTAGAAAAACTAAATTTTGATTGATAGTTGTAATTAAGTTTAATAAGAATTTAGCTAAATCGACAGAAAATTTCTGATATAAAGGACTTTATGATGAAGGCAAGATTATTCGAGTTCGATGTTTATTTTTTAATTAAAAAATTTCTTCATCCGATAATTTAAAGCAGTCGTTATCTACTGACAGGTCCTTACATGTTTCAAAATCTTAAGAGAACCAATGTAGAGGGGGGTAGCAGTTTTACCCAAATGTTGAAGAAAAAATGTCAACGCTTTATATGTATTGCTTTATTTACCCGATGAGAAGTAAAAAACAAAATTGGAAGATTTGAACTAATTCAAATCAACTATAAAACATTTTTAAATAAAACATTTGAACTTGAATAATCTTGCTCACATCATAATTTTATGATAAAAGATCGAAAAATAAGCTTTGTTTTTTTTTCATTTTTTTAAATTAAGAACTAAAACATTTTAAAGTACTTTCCATATCTGACCAGAGGCTGTTCTATATTTTTTACTAGGAGTAAAGTAACGAGTAACGATTTTTTGACCATTTTTCTCTATTAACTGGGAAATTCGTAAATTTCAGAATCACGAATTATTAAATATCAGGTTGGCAATGTAGTTAAAGTACAGCGGAAATTTGTTCTTGTGGTAAAATGAGATAACTTAAGCTATATAACTGAATTAAAGGATAACATTAGTTGAAATGAATTGGAACCCATTTAACGGACTTTTTTACTAACTTTTTTTTTATAAGTGTAGTTAACAAATTTAAAAAAAAATGTTATGAGAATAAATACAATAAAAAAGTAATAAACCGTCGTGGAAAAAATTAAGAACAAAATAGCAACGGAAACCTGGAAAATCAATCTGAATTACACTAATGAACAATTTTCAAGTTTTTGCAGAACTTGTCTTTGAAGAACATATTTTTTAATATTTATTTTTTATTTTATTAATTTGTGGCGACAAGCCACTCAACAAAATTGAAATATTTATAAATTCAAATTATCAAATAAACTTTGAATTTTGTATTAAGGCCGTTCTGTGTCGTTCTGTTCTGTAGGTAATATTTTGAAATTACTTTTTCTGTGCGAGGGATCAGCTGTTTTAAAAAGTAAAAGAAACTCAAACCAAAAATATTCAAATCAGGGATGATAAATGCGATTTTAAAATAGTACCAACCTGCATATAAAATAGTACTTTTTCGGCATTACAAGTGTAAAAAAAATTTAAATATAAATTAACAAACAAATCTTTGTACCCTCCAAAATGAACAATTACAAATGAAACAACAAAAATATATTAAAAAAATATATATGTTAAGAGGGAAAACAAAATTTTGAGGTGAAAATTTTTTTGGACGTAAGAAAATAGTGTCGTGAAAAACATTTTTGATGTAACAAAACTATTTTTGAGATGAAAAAAAAGTTTTTGTGGAGAAAAAAGAATGCGGTGAATTTTAAATATTATTCACCTCTTAGCGTCTGGTGGAAAAATATGACGTTATATTTTAGACACTACAATGAATTCTAATAATATACAGTACATTATACACCACTTTGTATGGAAAATTTAGAGGTACTTTAACATTGTCACTCATTACTTTTGGACCGCTGGACCGATTTTGCTCATTTTCAATACCAAACTTTTCTGAAAAATGTACATAAAGCTATGAAAAAATGAGCAGTGCGTACTAAGAAAATTAGCCGATATTGATTTCATAAATTTTTAAAAAATTTTTTTTTCTTAAATTCAGCAAATTTTTAATATTTGTTGAATGTGCTATTAATATCTTGCTGTATTGAATTACATTTCTCACAGTTTTTTGCGAATTCAATCCTTGTGATTGGTAGCAAACAAATTCAATTTCACATTTTTATAAGATTTTTATTATTTACTTTTTTAAAAATCAAAATTAGTTAATAATAATTATAACCCTTAGAGATTGAATTCAATAATTGGTTTAATCGATTAATAAAGCTCTAATATAATCATCTGTAATCAGTCGCACTCAGTGAAATCATTTGATTGAATTCACAGCGTTTGGTTCCGAATTAATTCATTGTTCATATGGGACTGCAAATCGAACCAATAATTATTGAATTTTAAAGGGACCAAGAAATTCATACATAGAAAAATTTGTAAATCGTACTAAATGAGTCATATTAGTATCATGGTACATCTGAGGTTCAAATAGTACCATAAAAAGTACTATAGTACGAACTTTATCATTCCTGATTCAAATATTGAAAAAAAAATTTCACAACAAACCAATACATACGCACTTTAGGCTGTCACTTAACGTTGAATTCTATTTTCAATAGAATTGTCCGCAACAGAACAGAACGAAAAAGTGAAAACTAACCACACATACAGACTTTCAATTGAACAGAAACAAAACAGCTGATTCGTAACAGAACAGAACGTACAAACTAATTCTGCCTTTAATTTTAAGTTTCAAAATTAACTGGCAATTATGATAATGACTAGAGAAAAACAAACACACTATAAATAGAAATCGTACGTGGTAAATTTCATTCTAACTCAACACACAGAGTAATGTGGGATTTAAAGTCACCCAATTCCTTTAACATGTGAGTTAAATAGAAGATATTTACGATTAACACTAAATGGCACGAAGAATGTTGATGAAGACCGTAGTGGGTCAGAAAATGCATTCCATTCATGCTAGTGTCTAATAACTTTTTCTGTGTTTTTTTCTAATAGTCAAAGTAAATTATTATATAAAAATTATAATTTTTCTGTTAATTTAGAGAAAAATTTGTCATGATCTCAAACCGAACGAATAAAATCTCACACGTTTCAAAATTTTTTAATAAAATTAAAGGTCGTTTACAAACTTTTAAATATAGAAGACTTTATTTTGTAGTCTCTATAATTGGTGACCCCGACGTGATGGGTGCTAGTCACCCCCAGAAAAGAACACTTAATTTTTTTTAAAGAAGCTAGCATTTTAACAGAAAAAAATTAATTCTACAACAACGCACAACAGTTTTTATAACATCATCTCCAGCTTTATTGAAACTCAATTTTTCTTGGAGACTGCAACTATTATTGACGCCGTCTTTCCAGCAACAGTTTAAAAGGCAATTTATTTTTAATGGCAGCAGCGTATGCCAAACCGCTATTCCTGTAAACAACAGAATTTGACAACGACGCCATTTAATATTTTTTTAAAGCAGCGCAGCAGCATAGTTTTTAACGCTGAATATATTTGCACGTAACTGTAAGTTAACTTGCCTTCGCTGAAATTCCAACATGGAAAACTAGTCAATACCTTTAGCTACAGCGGCATTAAAACTCTTACGCAAGAGAATCGCTTACAAATTAATAATCATATAATTCAAATTATATACTATTACCCTAACCGAGCACAAGCTACTATGGTTTACGACGCGTTGTAGCGAAAACAGACCAGTGCCTCTGGTGGGAATCGAACCCACTACCACCGCACTGTTAAGCCAGCACGCTACCAACTAGCCTACCGGGGCGCACATTTTTTAATATACTTTGGTACGCTGAAACTAAATCTTTAAAAAAAATTGTTTACCTCATTTGCAGTTTTTTAAATATCGCGGTTTTTAATTTTATATAATTCGACACAATTTTTATAAGGGAAATGGTGTTTTGAAATGAAAACATTTCAGCGGAAATGTATAAAAAGGAAAACAATTGCAAAGAAAAACTTTGTTACATTTTGATACCAGAGCACATACATTTATTGTTGTTGTTATTGGTTTTATGTTGTGAAATAGCGTAGACAAAATTATGTATATTTGTTTTTATTTTAATATAATTGTTAAATGTTTTATCTCTGAAAACATTTATTCATGGTAACAAAAATAAAAAAATATAAAAAAAATTACAAAAAATATTTGCGTTTAACCATTTTGTAAGTACGATAGCACTAACAAGGGAGGTATCCCGACCCGGGCTTAATGAACCTTAGATATGTTGTTGTTGTTGTTGTTATTGCTTTTATGTTGTGAAATAGTGTAGAGAAAATAATGTATAGTGTTTTTGTTCTAACATAATTGTTAACCCCCAGTACGCACAGAGAATAAATTGGTTGGATTTCCATTGCAACCCACAAAATTTAATCATTATTCAAAAATTTTAATTGTAAGTACTTAAAAATCATCATCAGATTAATTAAACTATATTGTAAACAGAAAATGTATAAAATTAATTCACATCATTCAAAATATTGGTTTTCCTAATCAATATTGAAAAAATGTTATCTTCTACACTGAAATCGAATATTAGTTTCGCCAGCAAAAAAACAATCACTCTATCTAATATATTAGCTTTCGTTACCAGTTTTAAAATAATAAAAGTTTTGGTGAATCTATTTTTAGACATTTATATTTAAAATTGAAAGAAAAAAATGTTCAAGGTATAAATTTGAAAATGCAAATTCAAATTGAATGTGGGCTAGATGTAAAGTATTTGCCTGACAAACAGAAGGTCACCGGTTCGACTCCAGTACGCGGCATAAGAATTTTTTTTAATTCAGGTCAGTTTCTTCCAAACAATGTAAATAAATCTTTTGAAATTAATCTCATTGATGCTGCTTTTAGTCTTGGTTTGATTCAAATTAATAGCGTTTTCAATATGTTAAACAGAATTCTAGATTTAGTGTTTCTTTCTCCTGACTTAAAATATTCTCTTTCTGAATCTGAAATTGCAGTTTCACCCTCCAATGCACATCACTCTGCTTTGGAGGTTGAAATTGAATTTTATGAATATGTTCGTAAAATTAACGTTAATGACCTACGTTATAACTATTATGCCTGTAACTTTAGCGCTTTAAATTCTATGATATATAATATAAATTGGTTAAATTTATTGAATAATGATATAGTATCAATTTGCTATGAAATTTTTTTATCTAATGTTTTGAGAATTATTAGAAACAATGTCCCTTTAGCTAATCCTAGAGTATATAAATTACCATGGTATACTAAAGGATTGAAAAGATTAAAAAATCTTAGAAATAAGTATCATAAATTGTATAAATCCACAAATAATGCCGTTGATAAAGCTAATTTTACTCATTATGAAAGGGAGTTTAATTTTCTTAATAAGTTTTTATATAATCAGTATATTTTGAGTTTTAACGATTCCATAAAATACAATCCAAAGTGTTTTTGGAGTTTTGTTAATTCTAAGAGAACTAATTCTTCAATACCGACTTTGATGTATTATAATGGTGTTTCTTCCAATACATTGGAAGATTCTCTTAATTTATTTGCTACTTATTTTCAATCAAACTTTAATGATGACTCTTTGCATCTTGATGAATTTGATTTAAGTGATGTTGTTTCATATTTTGATTTTGGTTCAATGCAAATTTCTGTTGAGGATGTTGCTTCGGGAATTGGCAAACTTTCTAATTCGTTTAAATCTGATAATGATGGCCTTTCAGCATTCATTTTGAAAAAATGTTTTTCTGCATTTATTATGCCCCTCAAAATTATTTTTAATAATTCTTTGAGGGTAGGATATTTTATACAAAGATGGAAATATACTACAATTTTCCCTATTCTTAAATCTGGTAATAGGAATAATGTTGTCAATTATAGACCAATTTCAAAATTGACAAATATTGCTAAAATTTTTGAGCATATTGTCTATGATAAACTCTTTTTTCAACTTAAGCGCTATATATCGCTATCACAGCATGGATTTGTGGCTGGAAGGTCTATCACCACAAATTTAGCAGTTTTCACCAATTTCTGTATTTCTTGCTTTGAAAAAGGGTTTCAAGTAGATTCAATTTATTTGGATTTTGCAAAGGCATTTGACAGGGTTCCACATGAACTACTGTTACTTAAGTTATCCAGGATTGGTTTTCATTCTAGTATGCTAAGTTGGTTTAGATTTTATTTGACTGGAAGATATGCTGCAGTTTCTGTGGATGGAGTTTACTCAAATTTTTTTACTCCCACCTCTCGTATTCCTCAGGGCAGTATCTTAGGTCCTTTATTGTTTAATATTTTTATTAATGACATTTCTCATTGTTTCAAAAATTATCAGCACCTCATGTATGCTGATGATCTCAAGATTTTTAAATCATTTTCTTCTTTTAGAGACATTTCTGACCTTCAGGAGGATTTGTCTAGAGTCGTTTTATGGTCTGACCGTAATGGTTTGCCTTTTAATATTGCGAAATGTTTTTATATGAAATATTATCGATGCCTTCATACTTTACATTCGCAATATAGTATTAAAGGTCATATTATCTCATCTGTTGATGAAATAGTGGATCTTGGTGTAGTCTTTGACTACAAATTATCGTTTTGTAGCCATTTGAACTTCATTATACCTAAAGCTTATTCATTATTAGCATTTATACGTCGTAATTCTGCTAATCTTTTTGATTGTTCCACAAAAAAAGTTCTGTTTTGTTCTTTTGTAAGATCTAGGCTAGAATATGCATCATTTATTTGGAGCCCTGTAGCGGATATCCATATTAATCGTATTGAGAAAATTCAAATTAAATTTGTAAAATTTGCTCTCCCATTCCTAAATGTTAATGTTAATCAATCTCCTTCTGATCCTACATTTTCTGTTCCATCCTATGAGGATAAATGTGAATTTATTTTCATTAAAACTTTGGAAACACGTAGGACCATTTTTGCCTTAAATTTTTTACATGGTATTATTTGTGGTGTAGTTGATTGCCCAGAATTATTGCATTTAATCAAATTATATGTTCCTTCTAGATCGTTAAGAGTTAGAGATAAGTTCTTTTATATTGATGTACATAGAACTAATTATGCGTTAAATGAGAACTAATTATGCGTTTTGAGATTGTTTAATAATTATTGTAATCAATTAGATATAAGTGTTAACCACTATCAATTTAAAACTGTATTAAATAATATATTTTAAGTTTTTTTTTTTTAATATTGTCATAATTTTGCTAGTCTGTAAGGATTTTTGTATCCATAGACGAAATAAATAAATAAATAAATAAAATAATTTTTAAATAATATATTGTATTAATTTTTTTTTATAGTTTTGGTAACTCTCATAAAATATTAAGATTAGCAACCCAATTTCTGCTGGACATACAAATCTCTTTTTAGACATTCAAATTGAAAACATTGAAAATACAAATTTAAATTGATTGTGTGCCAGAGGTTAAATAATTGCCTGACAAGCAGAAGGTCGCCGGTTAGCGCATTAAGATTTTTTTATTCAAAAAGTAAATTTAAAATAATATAATTTTTTTTATAGTTTTGGTAACTCTATTAAAATATTGATATTAGCAACCGAATATCTATTGTATATACACATCTATTTTTAGACAAATATTTCAATTTAAAACTTGGAAATATTTATAGTTGAAATATAGAAAAATATATTTAAATTAAACTTAGGTCAGAGGTACTTGCCTGACAAACGGAAGATCGCCGGTTCGTGCCCAGTTCGAGGCATACAATCTTTTTTATTAATAAAATACATTTTGTTGAATTCATGTGAATCTATTTATAGAATGTTATAGTCCATAAATTTAAAATATTCAATTGTTACAATAAAATTTCGAAATTTGTAAATAAATATCGGTTGTTACAATAGTATTAAAATTTAATAATAGCGATAGTACGTGAACTACAAAAATTCGGTTGGCAAGAAAATCGATTGCAACTACAAAACCGTTTTCTGTGTGTATTCATAAAAAATTTTAGTTCAGATTTCTAATACATTTTAGTTGAAAGACATTTAAAAAAAAAAAAAATAATTTTTTTAAGCTGCCCAATGCCCAATGTTTAAACGTTACTTACTTGGGTCAAAAATTAGCCCATTTTACGAGGCTTTCGGTTTATTTCGTTCTATTTAAAGTAACTATAGACAAGTTTGGTATAAAAAAAAGTTTTTTCAAGATACATTTTATTCAAGGAGTTGTGTTTCGAGTAACACTAGATCTGTCGTTTTAGTAAGGATTTTTTTTTTGTATTAAGCTAACAATAATGCATATTATTGCATATTAAATTTAATCAAGGGGGCATCTGAGCTTTTTCGATATTCGAAATCGTTTGGTTTTTATGCGACTTTTACCAAATATCCCTTTACTCTATATATCAATTAATTAATTCAATTAAAATTTTTGTTTTCCTAATTACTTTAATTCCCAATTACAAATAAATCTGGCTTTCGTAAATTAAAGTTAATTTCTAACCCCACTTTAAGGCCCTTAAAAGCGAGATTAATCAGTTCAAAAAATAAACACTTGTCTCTTTTTTACCCTCTACAATATATACAAACTAAAAATCTGTGAGATCGGGTCGCAATACCTCCCTTTTAAAAAATATTTTACATTATCAAAAATATTTCGCAATTAAAATATATATAAAATGTCTCTATGTTTTATGCTTTCGTTAAAATTTTGCAAATTGTGAATTTCGTCAAAATAAAGACTTAACGTGAATACATTTTGATAGCATTGGTTGTTGTCACTTCGAATTTTAAGAATATCCACTATACCGAGTTTTAAAAATTAACTTGTTTTCTAATTTAGTGGTTATATCTAAAATGTATTCTGCGTGTTCCAAAGCAAACTGTTTTAACGATTTTTTTATTTCTAGTCATGAGATTTCTATTGAAATATAATGTATATGGAATTAAAAATCGAAAGCTTCAGTTTGTAGAATTTAGTTCATGTGTAATGCTGTGATTATGGCGAATTTTAGCTTTCTGGAATATTAGCAATTCAGAACAGCGTTTTCGGCCACCACAGAATACTTATATAATACTTAGCATTATACCTTAAAACCGGTGTAATGCGAACAAAAAATGTTCAGTTATGAAACAAATGTTATAAAAATGTTAACAATTTATTTTGCTACCCCTTTCAGTTCACTAACTGAATTTGAGATTTTAATTTCATCTAAATATATAATAACCATGATGATTGCAATATTATTAATACGAGGCGGTCCCTCTAACAAAGAAAAGACGATCTAACAAAGAAAAGACAACAAATTTGGGAATTAGCTCGATACACTTTTCTCAGCGATATTCGATAGCTTCGATAACATGTTTAGAGTAAGAAATGGCTAGTTCCTTCAAATAGCCATCAACCGCAAACTATACCTCTTCATTGTTTGAAAATCTATTACCACCGAACCATTTTTTCAAGCTTGGAAGTAGAAAATAATCCGAGGGAGTTAAATCTGGCGAATAAGGTGCGTGAGGAAGCAATTCGATACTTTAATTCATTGATTTTGGCCATCTCTATTGAAACATCATAGCGACCCCTGTTTTTTTTTTCTTTTGTGAGAAAAATTTGCACCTATCTTGCTTTCTCATCTCCAAATTTTCGGTCGATATGCTATGTGTAGTACGTTTTGAAATACCTATCACTTCAGTCAACTCACGCACGTTCAGCCGATGATCATTCAATACCATTTTGTGTATTTTCTTAACCGTTTCTGGAGTGGACACCTCAATTGGTTGACCACGATGGTGTTCGTCTTGACAGCTCGTACGGGGTCGATTAAACTCTGCGACCGAATATTTTATAGTCGTAAACGAAGGAGCAAACTCCCCCAGAGTAGAATCTAGATCGGCTTTAAAATTGGTTGGACTGAGACATAATACATAACAGTGACCAATCTTTTCACGTTTACAAATTCACTAAAATCGTTTACTTCTGATGGCTCCAAAAAATATATACTAAACAAAAAATACTAAACAACGTTAAAACTTAAAACATATGTTTTATAAGGTTGCCCCATTTTACCAAAGTAATTTGTTTCAAGCTAATGCCGCAATCTATACGTCAGGTCGTCTAATTTTGGTACCGCCTTGGCATATATAGAGTAATTGTCTTTCAAACGACAATGACGAAAATCATGCGCGTCTCCGGCAATTAATATAAAGGGAAATTTCATACGCCTCAGTGAAAAAAGAAGCAAAAAACACATGCAATTGTACATCATGCCGTATGAAATTTTCATGTATGTATATTATATAAATAGCTGCGGCCGCGCATGAAGAAACCATCTATAGATTGTTAAATAAAAATCTCTTTTTGATCAAGTTAGTAGAAAAGTTAGTAAAACGTCTTGTTTGCTCAAGACCAATAAAATAAGTTAGTAGAAAAGTTAGCAAAACGTCTTGTTTATCAAGTATACTATTTTTCAGAAAATTAGTTTGCTGAAATTATGCTTTCAGCTAAAATTTTAGTGATACTTATTTAACTGCTTTGAACTAATGTTTTACTAATATTTTATTAATGTTTCACTTATTTAGCTTGTTAAAAAAATTATACTGATAAGTACATTAATAGTGTGGACAAAAACCAGATTGAAACACATACGCAGAATGAATAAAGGGTCCGCCAAATAACTTTTTTTTTTTTTGTAAATGCTATAAAAAAAACTACTGAATATTTTCTCAAATTTCTTTTTTTATTTGAAAGTACAATCCTTCCGGTTAATAATGGAAAATAATTTCATTCAAATGGCTGCCTCGGCTGGCCATGCAGTAGCCTACACGAAAAAATATTCAGTAGTTTTTTTTATAGCATTTTCAAAAAAATAAAAAGTTATTTGGCGAACCCTTTAAATGTCGCGGCATGTCAAGATATAATAGAGACTAAGAAAATGATACTGAAAAGTACAACTCTTGTAAGACATATAAAATAATCAACCATGCAACCAATTTGTATCTTTTTTTCATACAAAAAGCAAAATTCTGGATAAAAACATCTTTAATTTTGTGTTGTCACCGGCCTGTGAAAGTAATTGTCTATAAGTTAAACTAGAGATAAAATTTAATAATTGTTAAGTTTTCTTTGATCTTCTTTTATTTAATTCTTTATAGTTTAATCGAGCTAAAAGATCATTTATTTATTAACTATTTATTTCCAATATTTCTTCTCCACATTGGGTGACTTCTTCAGGGAACAATTATTACAATTTTCAAATTCAAATAATAGCATAGAGTTATTTGGAACCACCAGCAATTCAAATATATAAATTTTGCAAAGATTCCAGTCTAAGGCCGTAAGAACAATTACAAACGCTCCTTTTTATGTTACAAATAAAACATTGCATAATAATCATAAAATACCTTTTGTTAAATCAGAAATAAATAAATTTGGCTGCAGTTTAGCAATCACTTAAACATATTGGCAATCACTATTAGACGAGACTGATGACGTTAGAAGACTTAAAAGGAACCATATCTTAGATCTCCCATTTTTATAATATGTATTATTTATGTAATTAACTAACATAGTTTATAATGTATAAGTTATAAAATATGTTATTATAACACATTTATTTTGATTTTCTAATTATATTTTATTTAATATCATACTAATCATCACTATATATCGCACACCTAGTTCAAAAGTGACTCGACTCAAAATTTTTAATTTTTCAGAAATCGAAATAAAATATTTGCAACTTTATACCAATTGAAACATAAAGAAAGACATAACTTTTGTTTAGCAACAGTTAACAACAACAAAATACACTGATATTCTTTTTTTTATAGATAATAAAGTGCAGTGTGCATAGTTTAAGCATATAAAACCGAAAAATTAAAATTTTGAGTTAAGTCACTTTTGAACTAAATGTGCGATATGTAAGTACATGTATATCTGCAATTGTTGTTTCCAATGGGAATCAATATTTCATGTCAGTGTTTATATATTTTATTCAAATTTGCTTATTATTGTAAAATAGACTGCAAATAAATTTGAGAAAAAACAAAATAATTCAAGTGTAGTTATAGATTTAGGTCATTAATACGAATAGTTTGTGTATTGTTACTATGAGAACGTCGCAAAATTTTCGAGCTTTGTTTTAAACTATTCTTCGATCAGTTTTAAACGATTCTTCGGTTAAAATAATTGTTGAGGTTTTAGATTATTTCTTACGACATTAAAGGCGTTTAATCGAGGAATCGGTTAATCGATTAACCGAATTGTAAACACTAGTAATTTTTGATCTTAAGTAAGGGGTTTTTGTACAAAATTTGTGATTTTTGTACAAAAAAAAAACTATTTTAATTTTTTTTGTAAAAATCGTCATGTAATAAAAGTATTTTAGTCTTGAGAGACAACAACACTAAGATAAATATATGGTTTTTAAAAAAATTCTGTGGCTAAAAACATTTTCTTCTACATATACTTCTTCTGAAGGCCTTTTCCAAGGGAATTTATTTAAATCGAATAAACGATCAAAGAAGTTTTGATCGAAAGAGCAAACGAATATTTTTTTAAATATGTTCGATTAATAGAACGAATAAAGAACAAAACTAATTTTAAAAATACAATAATAATTTAAGTTTTATAGAAAAAATTGAGTTTTCAATCATAAAACAGCACTTAGATAAAAAAAAATCAATTTAACACAAGGTTTCAAAATTTGAGCATTGGAATATCATACCGAAACCAAAAACCACATTAAACAATTATTTTATAGCCTTACATATTTTCTCCATATTCTCGACATTGAAACGGTTATGAGTAAAAACCCTTTTATTATTTTTCATTTTACCGACTTAAATATGTCCTAATAGGCTATATACAACCGGGAAAATAAACACAATCTTAAACATAGATTACATAGATTTCAATGATTTTATTTAACAGATTGTTGATATTTTTTTAATATGGATTTTAGTAACAACTTTTCTAAAATTGGTCGTTTTTCCGAAAGGTTTTATTAAAAAAATCATTTTTAAATTAACCATATTATTCGATTAATCGACAAAAATTTATTCGAATTATTCGTTATTCGAAAATCATGATTTTTAAATTGTTCGTTCATTTTTATTCGAGTGAGAACCCTAAATAATACACTTTTACTTGTTAGGTTAATACAAAATTTCCAACAGGCCCACATAGCGTATGAGTGTTATAGAGAAAAGTTTCATAACAAAATATCGAGTATACGTAAATGGACCAGTTTGTAATTTTTGATCGAATACATAGGCTTTTGCATAAAATGTATAATATTTGTACAAAGAACCGTATAATTTATTGTTTTTTTTTTGTAAAAATCTTTATGAAATTAAGATTTTTAAGTTTTGAGAGGTAACAAAACTAAGATGTTCTATAAAAAAAAATATTTTAACTAAACCCATTTTCTTCTTTATAAACATCTTGTAAAGATCGTTTGCAAGTGAATAATCCAACATTGCTGATAACTTTTTCCTATAACATATTCATTAAATATTTTCTTTAGAAAAACCATTCCATTCTGAGAGATTGCACAGAAACACACTCGTATGTATGTTTTCAAAAAGCACTTTTTATTTTGTTTAAAACTTTACACTGATAATAATCCATGCATAAAAATACCAATAAATGTCAAAATAACAAAGACTTTCGTAAAATAAAAAAATATTTGTTCATTTTACGAAAGTTTTTGTTGTTTTGACATTATTTTCGTATTTTTAGCATGGATTATTATGAGTGTATCAACGTTAATATCCAAAAAAAAATATTTTTTTCTCCTGCTGAGCTATAAGCTATAGTTATCAAAAATAATTTAAAAATCACGTTTTCTTTACTTTTTAACCCTGCTGTTAGATTAGAAAAAACTAACGAATGTTAGGTTAATGGACCATTTGGTCCATACTTCAATATTCATACAAAATAACTATTTAATCTTATATTTGTATCTATTTTGGATCACTTCTCCCTAAATATTATTAATATAAGCTTTACTCAACGCTAGAGATGGGCGCGTGAGTGAATTTTGACTCACGCTCACACAAGAAATATTATAATCTCTCATGAATCCCTAACTTGAATTTTTCTTTACTCACGCACTACTCACGTCGGTAAAATTAAAGTAACTCACGCTCACGAGTGATTCACGTGAACCACGCAAATCACGTGACCAGCGCAAGTCTCTACTCAACACAGCTAATGTAAAAATTTGTTGAGGGATTCCCCTTTTTGCATTTTTCTTTACTCATTATATTTCCTAAAAAAAATGTATTTCATTGAATTAATTTATAATTGTGTGATATGTGTTAACTTTCTCATTTTAATTCGATAATAAAGGAGTATTGACTTTGACGAAAAGGAGCACTGACTTTTTCTAATTTTGTTTTAATAAAGAAGAAAAGAATTGTGCCATATATTTTATGGCTTTACCATCATTGAATTACAATAATTGGCATACTAGATTGCCTGAAAGCTTGATGTCAAATATCTACTAATCCTCGAATGCAAAACAGCTCTTCAAGCGAAATGTGCCGAGATGGGCTTTGATGTGTACATACAGTGTATAACCAAAATAAGTATACAGCTATAGAAACCATATATTTTAATAAAAAAATAAGCCTTTAATTTTTTTTTTTTAACTTATACTATTTATTTTAGTACAATATTAATAATTATATTATTATTAATATTATACTTTATTAGAATATATAATGAATATAAATCTAATATTAGATAAGAGCACTAGCTACATTGGCTCTTATAATTATAATATTAAATATTACCAACAGAAAAATAACTATAATTTTTGTAGTTATGTAACTATATGAGATCTCGCATCTACATTCTTTCTGACAGTCAGGCGGCATTAAGGGCTTTAATGTCCTATGAGGTGTCATCTGGTCTGGTCATGGAATGCATTCTGGCTCTTAACCGACTTGGCACGCGCAACTCGCTTACCTTAGGGTGGGTTCCTGGTCACAAGGGGCATGAGGGTAACGAGAGGGCAGATTGTCTTGCTAATTGCGGGGCCCGAAGGCCCTTTATTGGCCCTGAACCATTCTGTGGTATACCTTTGGGGTATGTTAGGGAGAACCTCGGGTCGTGGAGGGAATCAGAATTCTCTCTCTATTGGGAAAACTCTCTTGGCCAACGACAGGATCGAGGAGACTCTTGTCCCTCGGGAGGGGTGACTTGAGAACCCTGGTGTCTTATCTGACTGGACACTGCAATCTCAGATACCACCTGCGCAAAAGGGGTCTTTCGGACACGGATGAGTGTAGGTTTTGCGAACTGGTAGCTGAGACATCAGAGCATGTTCTTTGCGAATGTCCAAGGCTATGTGAAAGGCGTGCCAAGTTTCTTGGCAATAGCTTTGTCTCCCCTTCGGACATTATGAAGATTTTGCCTAATAGGATTATTGGCTTTATAGATAGCTTGAATCTTTAGGGTAACTTTAGGCAGCACAAAAGACCTAAGTTGGTCGCGGTGCATAGTGCCATATAATATAATCTAAACTATATGAGATAACGATTAAAACGCATGAAATTAATATCACAAAAGTAAGTATACACTGTTTATGATATTTTGACTTGTATGAAAATGTCTGCATTTTTTTTTATAACATTTTTTTAAATTAGTATTTAGCGGGGTACCGCTCATTTTTTATAACTTATTGAAGCCGTGGCTGCATTTAATTGACAAGCGTCAGTCACAGCACTGGGAATTTTTAGGTAATTTCTTTCTCTTATCTCCCGTTTTTGTATTTGATGACCAAGATGATCCCATGTGGGCTCAATATTATTAACATCTGGCGATTGAGGTGGCATTCCTTGATAATGAGAGCCGTATACTTACATTCATTGTCCTGTTGAAATATGAATGAATCTTCTAGTGCTAATTGTGTGGCGATTTCTTTCAAATCGTTAGTTAGAATATTGAAGTGCAAGTATTTGTCCATAGTTCCATCAATAAAAACAAGTTTCCCGACCCTATATGCCGCCGTACATTCTCAAACAAAGTCCGAAACACAACCATGTTTTACAGTATCACACTCACAATATTTTATCCGTAAAGACTACTGAATATACACATAACATTAACTGAAAATCAGCTAAAAACAGGACAACTTACTTTTCGTTTAAAACAAATGTATTTTTAAGTTTATTTTCAACAGTTGAAAAACTAATTGACAAAATCCATAAAAACAATAGATTTTCGTTTATTTCAATACTTAATATAATATAACAACTTTTTGTTTTAAATAGAAAATTTTAACTGAATATTTTAACTACTACGGAAAGTCCGTTTTTTTGTTTATTTTTTTTATTGAATAACAGACAGAAAGTTAAAAAATATATTTCTTTGGTAATTTAACTGTATATTCCATTGAAACAACTTTACCGATTAAACTTTTAACTAACTGTTGATTTCTTGTTATTTGATTCTAGTTTAAAATTTGGCTTTCTCCACACTATAACACGCCCATCCAATCCATGAATATTTATTGTAGTCTCATCAAAGAATATAACAGTGTTCCAGCAGGTTTTTGGATAATGGGTAATTAAGTTTGGAAAAAAACCATATTCCGAACTACAACTGGTACTGTAAAATATGTTGGTGGTACGATATTAGTTTGAGATTGTCTGACGGCATTTAGGTCGGGAAACTTGTTTTTTTTTACAGAACTATGGACAAATACATGTACCTCACAATTAGGAATGGAACATTCATTCCTAGTTAAGCAGGACAATGAACGAAAGAATACGGCTCTCATTGTCAAAGAATGGCTGTTGTATAATAGCAAGCAACTTAAAACTCCGCCTCAATCGCCAGATGTAAATCCAATCGAACCCATACGGGATAATCTTGGTCGTCAAATACGAAAACAGGATATAAGAGGAACAGATGATCTCAAAAATATTATAATGGAAGAATGGTCAAAAATTCCCAGGTCTGTGACACAACGTTTAGTCTATTCAATGCAGTTACGGCTTTAATAAGTTATAAAAAAATAAGGGGTACCCCACTTAATACAAATTTCATAAAGTGTTATAAAAAAATCAGACATTTTGATTGCAAGTCAAAATATCATTCATAGTGTATACTTACTTTTGTGATGTTAATTTCATACATTTTTAACTTTATCTCATATAATTAGATAGCTACAAGAATTATAGTTATTTTGTTGTTGTTAATGTTTAATAATATAATTATTATTATTGAACCAAAATAAATTGTTTCATTTTAAAAAACTTAAATGCTTATTTTTTATCAAACTACTACAGCTGTATAATTATTTCAGTGATACACTGTATTACCATTTCGCAAAAACCATTTTAATGCTTTAAGTGCTTTAAATAATTGCTTTAAGTGCACAGCCACCGAATGCAAAAATAAAACTTAGCAAATCTTCTTAAATACAAGTTGGATATAATTTTTATTAAAAATAAAAATTATGTTTTTTTCGACCTTTAATTGTGCAATGAAAATGAAAATTCTTCAAGTTAGAGGCCGTACTCTATAGTTCTTTATTAGGATATTGTCCTAACAAATAAACTAACAAACAAATTGTTTTAAAATTTATTATTTGACCCTTTAAGGAATGTGTTGATAGATCTATTTCGGGAATTTTCTAGGTTCCCATCATCAGAACACGGTTTGAAAGAGGTAACAATCCCATGCCAAACATCAAACATTCATATAAACTGTTTAATCACTACATGAGAACTAATGTATGAGCTCGAAGTTAAAGATTATCACCATTGATCAAAACATAAATTGAAAACTTGTTTGCTATGTGCAAGGTCCACCTTTGGTGGATATTCAATAAACGTTTTTTGTTTTTTCCTCCTTTTTATTTTTTTTTGTTTTGTTTATAAACAAAAAAAACAGGAGGAGTAAACTAGACTGTAGTTTGTCTTTTATACAAGTTTGATATAATTTTTATTAAAAATAAACAAAAAACTAATATAACTGTAAAAAATATTACTTGAGCCAGAGTACACACTAAATTTTTTTTATATAAATAGAACATTTTTGGTCTTCAAAGTTTAGTAACGTCATGATGCTTGTTAGGAAAAGACCTAACCACGTGCTTGATTACTAAGAAGACAAGAATGGAGCAAAATTGATTATTAATAGGTTTTTTGTTAAAGTTCTGCCTATTATGGAGGCTCTAGCTTTTCTAAAACTTCGGGTTCTGATAAGATCTTTAGCCAGATCGAAATACTAGTATCAACCTAGCTAATATGTTTGATTTGCTTTATTTTTGTAAATATACGGAGGTTGAAAGCTCTTTATAAATTGAAAATAACATAAAAATAATCTCGATGTAATGAAAATGAAACTTCCCGAAAGAGATCTATCAACACATTCCTGAAAGGGTCAAATAATAAATTTGAAAATAAAAAACTCTATAGATTATATGTTAGGACAATATCCTAATAAAGAAATATAGAGTATGGCCTCGAACTTAAAGAATTTTCATTTTCGATCTTTTTAAATTTTATAATTCAGTTATCTAACTTGAAATTTTCTACATTTTCAGAAATTTTTTGCGGGGGTGGCAACCTTTAAAACCTTTCTTATGGTGTCAATTTTAGATACTTTTGGAAATTTGCCATAAATTTTGCATTTTTTGCAAATTCAAATTATTTCTAGGTCAGAATTGTCACTGATATTTATGTTGCTAACTTATGAATATAACAACAATACGTCGATTTTATGACAAGTTAAGACCAAAAAGCTAAGGGTTGGCAACTTTCAAACCCTCCCTCTACCATTTTTGATTTTTTTTTACCCATTTTTATATCTACAATATACTTTAAATGGATCCACATATCACGTATCATGAAACCAAATCTATCTTTGAAATATTAAGATTTTTTTTTTTCAATTGAGTATGATATATAAATGTTACTAGGTGTACCGGTTTTCAGAGGTGGTGATATATTTTTTTTTTTTTTTTTGCGAGGTGCCCTAAAATGTAAACCTTTGTTCAATATGCCGTTAATTTTTTTCTGAAATTTTTATTTTGCAGATTGATCAATATATCGCAATATGTTCAATAGAAAAGCGTTTTTTTTTCAATATTACTACTATTTTATTCAGTTAAATACAAATTATTTTAACAAGTTCATAAGCCACTGTATTTTTTATTTATTTCATGATTATATTTTTTTCAAATTTAGACCTGCTAACTTATCTAAAGTTAACCAAAGTTAATGGCTTAACCATAGTTATGTATTTCAAATTTAGTTAAACTCTGGTTATTTTTAGAAAAGTTGCTCGCGCTTAATATTTTTTTAAAGTCTTAGAAATTTGTGTGAAAAAATCGTTTTTCTAAGGAACATATTGTGACTCCAATCTAAATTGTTTAAATGTTTTAGAGGACATATTAATCAATCAGAAAACAATATTTTAAGAGAAAAAAAAGCTGTAATTTGAGATATTCGCGAATCAAGGAAATTTTCGACTCGTATATATCAAAGCTGTGAAATACAATATTAATATTTAAAAACGGACTAGGCGTTCAATATAATACGATCATTAATTTTTATAAATTTAAATAAAAAAACACCAGCATTAAGCATCGATAAAACGCGAACGACAACGAATTCAAAAAAAGAAATAAAAGTCAAATTGGCAATGGTCAAACTCATGACTAACAACGGTGTTTTTGGGACATGTGTTTCTATAAATTTAAATAAAAAAAAAACAACAACAAATTAAAAAAATAAAATCGGATGGGGTCAAACTGAAGACTAAAAACGATACTTTTGGAACAACCCTTTACAAATATTTTAATTGTGACTTAATTTTAGTTTTTTTCTGTGTATTCTGTGTATTTAATATTTAAGCAAACAAAATCCTTAACATTTTATTTATTATTTTTTTAAACATTCTTTTTAATCTTTTTTTGGGTGCTAACCAAAATATTTTTAGATTATCTGGTATATAGTTACAATTTATATACTTATACATACACTCAAAAAAAGTTAGTTGAAAGTTTTGTTAAAAGTCACTTTAAAATATTTAAATTACTTACAGCAATGATTTTTGCTTAATTTGAGTTTTCAGCAAAAATTTTGTTAAAAGCTTTTACTAAAAAGCTAATTTTGAACAAATATTTAACTAATTTGTTTTGCTACCATAATTGTGCTGATAGACACAATCAGAGCAAGTAGAACAAATAATGAGACGAGATGTGGATGTCGCAGCTTGTGTATACGAAGTTGTGAAAAAAATAAAATACACAAGTACTACAAACATTATAAGACTTGCAAAAAAATGCAACTGCGGCTGATTTCATTCATTAAATGTATACTGCACATCAAACAAAGCCACACAAAAAAAAATGTTTGAACATGAAAAATGTAAATATTAAAAAAATATAAATAAAACAATAAATAAATTAAATAAATTAAATAGGCTTATTTAAAAAATTTAGTAAGTAAAAGAGCTTGTTTAAATAAACAATAACGGAAGAATATAAAGAATTATAAAAGCAACAGATTCATGCAGAAAAAAAATATATATAAAATACTCCGTGGTGTGCAGCAGGTAGTAAAAATGCAAATTAAATATTTGCATATTCCCTTTTAGTTTTTAAAGATAAGTAGTTTTTATGATAATTAAATTTCTTTTTTTGTGTTTTAGAATTATCTTCATTTGAAAAATTGTAGAATTACGTCATAAATACATTCATGTAAGTAATTGGGAATTATTATATTTTGTTTTTTAATTATTAACATATTATGTAGATTTCCAGATATTTAATTTAATTGTATTTTGTTAACAATGTGAAAGTCCTGAAATTTTTATATGTATACTTAAGACTAGCACCAACAAAATTTAGATTTAAATGTCAGCAAAAAAAATTAAATAACGTAAAAATTTTGCACTAACAAGGCCGGTATCCCTACCCGAAATCGCATATTTTATTGAACTTTGGATATATTGTAAAGAGGGCAAAAAAAAGAGAATGGTAATTGTTCTTAGCAGGCCAATCTCACGTTTAAGGGCTAAAATGTGGGATTAAAAATGCATTTTCTTTTGTATAAAAACTACATTTATTTGTACGCACGGTTAAAGTACTCAAAAACACAAAAATTTTGATACCCGTTTTGCATATATAGTGGACCTAGAACTGCCATATTTTTGAATTGTTTGAAATATAGGGGAAAAAGGCTCTTCGGGAAAAGTCGCATAAAAACCAAACGGTTTCGAATATCGAAAAAAGCTATTACACCCTCTCGATTAAATTAAATAGGCATTGCTATGCACTATTTTTACCTAAATACAGCTAGAATTCCTTAATAAAACGCCAGATTTAATGTTACTCAAAACACATTTTTTTTTATTACAAAAAGACTTAAAAATCTTTGCGCATAATTTGTACTTTTCATTTGGCACAACATTTGTTTATAATTACTTTTAATAGAACGAAATAAACCGACAAAACTGTAAAATAGGGAAATTTGTTAACCTACTTATTAAAGCCTAAGCATGGGATTGGGCAATTTAAAAAACACGGGTCCCTTAAATTGTTATTCTCTATAACATATCCGAAGTTCAGTAGGAGCTTCTGGTCCGGGTCGGAATACCTGCCTTGCAAGTTTTTTTAGCTTTTTTTTTAATCTATTAAGCTCCAGCAGACATTTTTGTCGGTTTCAACATGTCGACTTTCATTTGCATTGAACTAAGTGTCATCAAAACTATTTTCTGAATTTAATCATTTTTTTTTTGCTAAAATCAGCTGACTGAAATACATTTGCAGATATTAGCAATTTTTCTAAAAGTATCCTGCCAGAAAAAATTTTGCTGACTCAATTTACTTTTTTGCTAACTTTTCCGATTTTTTTGAGTGTAGTTATTTAAGATAAATACAATTAAAATAACTTAAGCCTTATAATCGTATCCTTGGAAAAAAAGTACTGAACTAAATAATGATATGTTATCATTTTGTTGGCATGCAACAATCTTAATTTGTTAATATCCCTAAAAAGAATTACATGTGGTAAATGTTAGAAAAATATGAGAAATTTCAAAAATTTTTGACACTTTGAGGCAAAATATTTTAAAATTTTTCTTTTTTGGTTGACATGAATAACCTTTTGTGTATGTGATAGTCGTTGTTTATCCATGCTAAATCCATCCATTTTATCCACTTATATTTAACGGAACAAAATATATGGCGGTTTTAACTTTAGAGCAAATTAAAAATATTAAAATAACATTTTTTCTTTATACTTTTTTAAGGTGATATCAATTTATCACCATTGAATTAATCGCATTTCAAAATATATATTACACTACCAATAAATATAAAGAAACACCAATAAATTTTTGTGTGTCATATACTACACTCAAAAAAAAAAGTTTGTAAAGTCAGCAAAAAATTTTGCTGAGTCAGCAAAATTTTAGTCAGGAGGGTGCTTGCAAAAAAATTGCTAATGTCAGCAAAATCTTTTGCTGAAAATCAGCGAGCTGATTTTTAGCAACAAAATTAGTAGATTCAGCAAAAGTTTTGCTAACACTTAGTAGATTAGAAATAAAAAAGCCTTTAAAAACTAATAAATTTTTTGCTGAATTTTAGTAGACTGAAAAAAAACGCAAAAAATTTGTAGAAAAATTGTAATTTAGTTAATTTATTTGCTGAAAATCATAAAACATATTTTTGTGATTCTTTTAAAAATAATTTACTTTAATAACGAAATATAAAAATTTTCATTTTCCCACATTGACGACATGAATTAATTTAATATCTGAAAATATATAGAAATAAATATATATAACATAACAAAATTTTTCTTTCAATTACTTACATCAATGGTTGTCTAAATGATGCTATCTTTTAAAGGACGCAGCTGCCGAAGATAATTATAGAAACGAAACGAAAAAATAAACAAAAACAAACGAAACGAAAAAAACAACCCGTTTTTGCAATAAGAAAAAGGAACCATAAAAATCTACCTAAGATGTGTGTCTTTGTCTTTCGCTTTACTCTGTCTACATGTCTGTATATGTTTGTTTGCAATTTGACCACACTAGATTAGTAATCTATAAACATTTATTTAGTTTAAATAAATAAATATTTTATTTTGTCTTTTATTTAATTAATAGACAATTATTTTCACAAGCCGGTGACAACGCAAAATTTAAGTTGTTTTAATCTTCAGTTTTGTTTTATGTATGAAAAACAAATACAAAAACTTCCATGGTTGATTTTTTTACATGTCTTATTAGAGTTAATTAGTAAACCATTAGTATATTAGTAAAGCATTAGTATAAAACAGTTAAGTGCTGAATAAGTATAACAAAAATTTTAGCTGAAAACATGATTTTAGCAAAAAATTTTGCTAAAAAATAGTATACCTGATTTACAAGACGTTTTACTAACTTTTCTACTAACTTAATTTTTTGAGTGTAGAGCTTAAAAAGAAAACCGCAATTATTTTGGACAACACACATTTTTTTGCCGGTTTAATGATATTTAGATGGCTTAAGTGAAAATCATATTAAAAACTTTTGAATTCGTAGAACTAAACAGGTTTTGATTCTTACACGTAAACATTCTTACGTAAAAACCATACGCCAATATGGTAACATTGTGAAATAGAGACGGAGGAGAATAGAAAAATAAACAAAAATCTAAAAATTGAATATTTGTGTTTGTTAGTGTTGTCACTTCTGAGTATAATATACAATAACAGAAAATCTAATAGGAAAGAAAACTGCAATTTAGCTGCATTAGATTCGAGGCCATACTTGGGTGTGATCGCTAAACGGTAATGACTTGGTATTATTACGTTTGTAATGTAAGCAGAGCGCAGGTTTGATTCTTACAGCCTCAGGTTGATGAAAAATTTATCATATAGAGAAAATCTGACAATTATAAATACACAAATAATATTACAATTTAAAAGTGGAAAATCACTGATGACGCCTGTTCATAAAAAGGCAGAAAATAGTCTAGTCTGATTTAAAAATTAATAGTGGCTATAGTTTTTAGAGAAAAACGTTTATTCTTCTTCTTCTTAACCTCAACATATCTAAATAAAAATTTTATATATGGCTGCTTTTTGAGGTTATGAAAAATTCACTACACGCAGAAAAAATCCGGTGTGTGTTTATAAAAAAATTTCCGTTCAAAATTTTCTTAGGGCTTGTTTTTACAATACGTGTATAATTTCAGACGAACGTGTAGCACCCGAACGAATACGTAAGAAAATAAGTTTTTATAATTCATTTCTCTGACTTACGCTTGAGTACGTAAAGCTCTATCTTATGTCAAACAGTAGAGATTGCCATGATATTGTTTTTCGGTTTTTGTTAGCTTTTTTCATTTACAAATAACACATTTTTTGTTGGTAGATGGCAACCCAACAGCGTAAATGAAATATAAACATAAACAGCTGTTTTTGTTTGGAAAGATATTGTATTCATTTTAAAATAATTAAAGTGTTCTAAAAATTAAATTTGTGTAATAAAAAAAAACAAAAAAAAAATCACAAATGAAAATGTTCGGGTCAATTGATATGGGATTCTTTAAGCAAAAATTTTCAAACAAAACAAATCAAAACAACGTGTGTTGTGTACAAAATGCATATTTACCTTTCTTTGTTATTTTAGCTGCTCATAATTATGTTTTTATTAAACTTTTTAGTTAAAGGAAAACTTTTTTCGGACGAACGTTTACATGACGAATGCTTTTTTGTGAACGTCTATTTTTGAAATATAGAAACCGAAAAAAGAGAACGAAAACTACAACTCTTGCGTTTTCACTCATTACAAAGTGACATTCGTGATACAGAACCCCAAAGTCATCTTTATCACACGTTAAGACGAATTTTTTGAGTGACACGTCATACAAGAACAGGCCATTAGTGTTGAAATAACGTCGAAATGCTTGGGTAATATGCTAAACTGCGTTTATGCAAGTTTATGCTATGTAAAATTTACATTCATTATCTTTAATACAAAACATGCTATGTAAAATTTACATTGATGAAATTTGGAAAATAAAATAAGCTACAATCATATTTTTGTAATAAATAAGATAAATTACAACTAACACTTAGAATTTAGTTTGACATACACAAATCAACGTGGCAATATTTACTAGATATGACAACATCGAACTTAAAAGCATAATGGAGGAGGAGTTTCTTAAGCATTGTAATGCTGATTTAATTTAATTAAATTAAAAGAATGTAAAATTGGCTGTGAAAAACGATAAATTATAAAAAGTGTAAGTAATATCTTATATATAAATACAACAATCTGAATACTAATTGCATTGTTTTTTTAAGTGTATTTATTGTAAAATAAAATATTAATCCAATAAAAGTATTATTTGCAATATAATGAAGTATTTTTTATTTACATATGTATGAAATTTAAAAAGCATCATGTCAAAAACTGCACTTGGTTGGAATTTACTTGCAGAAATACAGGGTGTCTGGTGGCAAATTTATATTTTTAAATACGATTATTTCAAAAAGTAATAAACGGTGCGGAGGGAGGGTGGCGCCGTTGAAATGATCGATTGTGCGGATTTGTCAGTCACGATGTCGCAGTGGTCGAGTGATCATCGCGCGTTCGCTGTGGAGACAGTTTTAAGAGTAATGATTCTTACGTGATTGCTCGTCGACAATTATGTTCAAAGTTCGGTATTCGGAGAATACGTGATGGACCGAGTTGATCTGATGGATTTTTTTTTTATGGGGCTACCTCAAAGAGAGGGTTTATAATGACAATATCCAATCTCTTGTGGCTTTAAAGAAAAATATTCGTCGAGAAATCAGCTCAATTGAACCAAGTTTACTGCAGCGTGTGGCGCAGAACACAAGGCTTCGTTTTGAACAGTGTGTTCAACTCGACGGAAGACATCTGGATGACATACTCTTAAATTATATCCGCATTTCCATTCTATCGTTCAATGCTCTTAATAAAACTTTGTGTCAATTATTACGTCTTTTATTTAAGTTTGAAAATATAAATCTGTTACCAGACACCCTGTACATTTTCTCTTCAACAGATTATGTTAAATTCAAATATAATCTCTAAAACAAGTTATTGTTTTTTAATACCTCATAAACCGTGATTTTAATTACAAAATCTGTTTTTTAAAACACCTCAGAATTTGACAAAAAAAAAATTTTGGAAAGCACAAAATAATGGAGTAAATTTTCAGGAAAATGCCAATAAATATAAAACACTGTTATACACATGCAAAAGTTTTTTGAAATTAATCAAAAAATTTAGATTTTAGAGTGCGCCCCGGTAGGCTAGTTGGTAGCGTGCTGGCTTATCGCTCGGGGGTCGTGGGTTCGATTCCCACCAGAGGGAAGCCGAAAGCTATAGTAGCTAGTGCTCGGTTAGGGTAATTGGATATAATTTGTAATTATATGATTATTAATACATAAAAAAAAAAAAAAAATAGATTTTAGAATTCTTTTTAATTTTAAAACTTAAGCCACCATAACTTTTTTCGCTTCTTACAGAAAGTTATTCAGTATTATAAAAATCAGCGCTAATTTTAATTTTTTTTAGAATAGCCCATATATGAACATTTACATAAATTTTTTAAATTTTATATTATATGCAAGAGAGACTAAAGAAACACTATAGAATAAAAAAAATATTTAAACCATGGTTTAAGTTCAATACTCTGAATTTTATAAATTTTTATTTAAAAGCCTGAAATATTTTATTTACCTAACATTAAAAATTTTAATCAATAAATCAATTAAAAAAACATAACTAAAAAAAAATTAAACTTCGATCACTTTAATTGATTTCCATACTATACGGAGGTCTAACAGTTGGAGCCAAATTGATAAAAAATAAATTTATATGAAAATTTTGCTATGATTTTGTTTTGGATTTAATCTCACTTTGAAGTTAATAATATAAAACACACTTCCCTAAACAATACTTAGAATATTTGTGGTATATTTGTTTCGGCTTAACCGATTATATTTTGTTCAACTGGTTAGAATACGATTTATATGAATACATTATTTTATTTTAAATACAAACAAATTTTTGCCAAAACTATTATCATTTCCATAGTAACATATGGTGGCATTTGGCCAAAATGAGAGGAAATTTAAAAAAAATTTAAACAATAAACATTTAATGCACTTCTTTTGGCACTTGAAGTAGTATTTCTTCCGAAATTTTGACAAATACTTAAATGCATCTATCCTCATTTGCCTGTTTTCGTATTCTGTGTATTATATATTATGAGTGAAATTCTAATTAACATCATTTGCATAACTCAAACTGGCAATAATAACAACAAGTTTGTTACCAACTAAATTTTTGTTATTGCTGCTGCTGTCATTGCAAAATAACTAGAGGCAAATTTCCCAACAATTTATGTAATGAGATTTTGTACGTTACTGAAGTTTATCGTAAAGACAAGCAGAAATACAAGACCATTAAAAACGACACATAACACACAGTGGGATATATTACAAAATGTTGGGAAATAATTCGGCTATTTTTTACCTAGTAGTCTGATTGCAATGAAAATTTGGAACAGGCATAATGTATGTAATATTAAGCTTAAGTTGAAGCTACCAGAACTAACGGGGTCGGAAATACGACCCCCCCCCCCCAAAATAGAGCACTTTTTGCATAAAAAATTTTAAGTGCTCGCCATTTTATTTATATTTTTTTTTTCAAATACTCAAATCATATAGCACCTTTTCAACACAAGGGTCGTAGCTCAAAATTCTTTTATTTGCAAGAAAACAATATACACTCAAAAAAAATAAGTTAATAGAAAAGTCAATAAAACATCTTGTAAATCAGTTATACTATTTTTCAGCAAATTTTTTGCTAAAATTATGTTTTAAACTAGAATTTTAGTTATACTTAGTCAGCACTTAACTGTTTTGAACTAATGTTTTACTAATATTTTACTAATGTTTTACTAATTTATTTTGCTAAAAAAAATAGTGCTGACTAGCACATCAATAGTGTGAACGACAACCAGATTAAAAGTTATACGCAGAAAGAGCTAGATGTCAAGATGTAGTAGTGACGAGTAAAATTATATTAAAAAGTACAACTCTATTACGACACTTAAAAAAAATCAACCATGGAAGATTTTGTATCTGTTTTTCATACATAAAATAAAATTGTGGATTGAAGCAACTTAAATTTTGCGTTTCAGCGGCTTGTGAAAGTACTTGTCTATTAATTAACTGAAATACAAAATAAAATATATAAATTTAAAAAAGATTAAACGTGTATTGGAGTCAAATTGAGTGGTCAAGTTGATAACAAATATACATCAGGTAGACAGACTAAAGCGAAAGACATACATCATAGGTAAATTTTTATGTTTCTTTTTCTTATTGCAAAAAAATTTGTTGTATATGTTTCATTTTGTTATTTTTTCGTGTCTTTTCTATAATTCTCTGCTACATTAGCGTTCCTTCAAAATATAGCATCATTTAGACAACCAATGATGTAAGTAGTTACAAGATAAATTACTTTAAAAAGAATCACAAAAATATGTTTTTATGATTTTCAGCAAAATATATTAACAAAAGTAAAAATTTTCTAAAAATTTTTTGTGTTTTTTTTCAGTCTACTAATATTCAGCAAAATTTTATTAATGTCTAGCAAGGGTTTTTTAATTTCTAATCCACTAAGTGTTAGCAAAACTTTTGCTGAATCTACTAATTTTGTTGCTGAAAATCAGCGAGCTGACATTAGCAATTTCTTTGCAAGCACCCTCTTGACTAAAATTATGCTGATTCAACAAGATTTTTTGTTGACTTTACGAACTTTTTTATTTGAGTGTACAGTTGTCTTCTCTACCTGCTGTAAACATTTTATATTGTTTTTTGTTTTTTTTTTGTTGCTAAAGAATGTATAGTGTGTAGAGTGACTTCTGTATATATTTTTCTTGCTAAAAATTGATTTTGAGTTATGACCCTTTTGTTGGACAAGTGCGATATTTGTAAACTGCTAGTAGGGATTAACAAAGAACATGCTTACTTATGTGGGCTACCTCCTATAGTTTCTGAGATATTCTCATTTGAAAATGTGAAACTCCAAATTTTTTTGCAAATATCGGCACGAAGTCGAGGCCAATTTGTTGTTTCTTGTTTTCTTGATTAAATAAGAAAAAGGTAATGCAATATCTTTTTCCACTCAAAAACTACATTCTCATAAGCAATAATTAAAAAAAAAAATAAAAAATTTTTTTTTGATTTTTTTTCACAAAAAGCACCAACATCTTTTGCCTCCAGATAAATATTTTCTTTTAAAAAATATAAAGTACGCATATTATTCAGAAAAAAATTTTTATATTAAAGCAGGTTTTGTTAAAAAAAGAGTGTGATTTGTTTAAACTTTTTCCCCCAGCCGCTTCTAAAGTTGCCACATTTTAAAGGCAAACATCAATTTTAACCCCCTGTAACAAAATTTTAACACCTCCAACATGGCAGCAAAAAAAAATTTAAAAATCCAATTTTTTTTAATTATATTTTTGGGAATACAAGTTTGATATAATTTTTATTAACAATAAAAATTATGTTTTTTTGAAATTTAATTGTGCAATGAAAATGAAAATTATTTAAGTTCGAGGCCATACTCTATATTTCTTTACTACGATATTGTCCTAACAAATAATCTATAGAGTTTTTGTTTTCAAATTTATTAATTGACCACTTTCAGGAATGAGTTGATAAATCTAGTTCGGGAATTTTCTTGGTTCCTATCATCAGAACACGTTTTTCAAGAAGTGACAATGCCATGCAAACATCAAACATTCATATAACCTAGTTTTCCCACTAAATGAGAACTAATATATGTGTTCGAAGTTGAAGATTATCACCATTGATCAAAAATTATTTTTGGGAATTGTGGAATTGTTTACAGCAAATCAAAAACTCTGACTTAAATTTAATATTATTGATTTTAAGGTCCATGCCTTACCCAACTCATTAAGTATATGTTAAGAAATTACCGAATTATTTCCATTTTTTTTTTTAATGTCCCACTGTGTAGCATGGCATTACAAAATATGCAACATAATTTCACAACATACATTTTGACTAGAGGGCTATTGGCCCAAATAAGGACCTGCTGTCTTTTGAGCTTCAGTTATTTAATAAAACTAACAAGGAGATATCCCCACCTGAATATGTTTTAGAGAACCAACAAAAATAGACGCTTATTTTTTTTTTTGGAAGGTTTGACTAAAAATTAATTTGTTTTATATTGAAAACTTGTCTTTAATTTACAAAAGCTAGCTTAATTTGCACACAGCGTTAAGGTACTTAAGACACCAAAAATTTTGATACCCATATTACAAATCTAGTGAACCCAGAGTTGCCGCATTTTTTAGATATTTGAAATATAGATGGAATGGACTCTTCAGGAAAAGTCGCATAAAAACCGAACGATTCCGAATATCGGAAAAAGCTCAGACATCCCCTCGATAAAATTAAACAGGCAAATGGCAAAACCCGGGTCCCTTAAATTTGTATTCTCTACAACATTTTCAAAGTTCATTAAAATATTATTTAATTTAATAATTTAAACACAATATATTTGAAATAAAATTTTTTTTTTTTTTTTTTTGTTTATTTTAATTATTGTAAATGTTTAAATAAACACAAATAAAAATGTTAATAGTTTTTAAAATAATTTTTAGTAAACAACAATTTTGTAGTAAAAATTTGTTATTCTTAGACTCATTCCATATAAAACCGATTTTTTGACCTCGAGCTCCTTCAATTTTAATGTTATGTAACGTAATTATAATATTAGTATGTCCAAATTCAAAGTTGGTAGCCCGAACGGTTGTGGAAATATAACTTTTTAAAATTTGAAAACAGTCGAATATTTAACTAAAGTAGTCATCCATAATATTTTTAACTGTTTACGTGATTCATTGATACCTCACATTAAATCTGAATTCAAAAAAAAAAGTTTGTAAATTCAGCTGAGTCAACGAAATTTTAGTCGGGCTGATTTTTAGCAACAAAATTAGTAGATTTCGCAAAAGTTTTGCTAACACTTAATTGATTTAAAATTTAGAAATATATGCTTCATCAAATTTTTGCTGAATATTAGTAGACTGAAAAAAACTCAAAAAGTTTTTCAAAAATTATACTTTAGTTAATTTTTTGCTGAAAATCTTATAAAAAATTTTGTGATTCTTTAAAAATAATTTACAATACGTTTTAAAATATAAAAAAGGTTATACTCACGCATTGACGACATGAATTAATTTAATACCTAAAAATATATATATATAATGTGACGTATCATAAAAAAAAAAATTATCTCTCAACTACTTACATCATTGGTTGTCTTAATGATGGCATCTTTTAAATTAAGACAAATGCAGTAATTCTAGAAACGGAATATAAAAAATTATCTACCCTGCAAAAAATAGTGCTTAACCAGGAGCATTTCCGGAAAGCATTATTTAATTACGAAGTGCTTCCAAAGCCAATCCAGAAGGCATTATTTTTGTTCGCGATGTCCTTCTTGGTATGTCTCTTTTAAGCAGGTGAAAAGCGCTTCTTTCATGTGCTCTTAGAAGCAACAAATACATGCCTTCTTAGGCAATAAAAAATGCTTTTTTGTATGTTGATAACATTAATGCTTCATGGTATTGTTTCATTGTAAGCATTATTCACTGCAGCAAATGGAGTTACTGCTTACCAACTCCAGGTTATTTGCTGGGTAAGATGTGTGTCCTTGTCTTTCGCTTTAGTCTTTCTACCTGTAGGTATGTATATTTGTTTAAAATTTGACCACACAACATTAATAAACACCAGGGACCGGTGTTTATAATGCATGTTTTTTTCCTCTGTCTGAGAACAGAGAAAAAAAAATATTTTTACTTATTTTTCTTTAAATGTATATTTTTTCTGAATATTTTCTACTTTTTTTGCTTTAAATGCATATTTTTATATAATTTCTCTTCGTTTTTTGTAAAACAATCACTTTCAATTTTATATTTTTTCACTTATTTTATATTTCGCCGAGCATAAAGACTAAAAAAGATTCAAGCTGCTTAATCCATATTAAGTATTCTCTTAAATTTTAAATGCAAGTTGGGATTAAGAGAAAAAATGTGTATATTTAATTGAGTATTTTTCAGTATAAATAATTAAAATGTTGTGTTAATTGTGCAAAACGTAGGCAGATAATATATTAGACAATACTTACTAACTTTAAAAATTAGTTAAAATTACTCAAAAATATTAAAAATATTTATTTACAGTGACTCTCTTTTCACGTTTTTTCTTATTTTTCCTAGAAACTTTCTAGTGCATATTTTAAAATTGTTCATGCATATTCATACACAGACTTTTTAAGAGCATTAAGTTCCTGCGCCTGATAATCACTATAAGCATTTAGTTTACAAATACGCATTTAATCTTTAAGAAATTTAAATATTTTATTTTGTCTTTAATTTATTTAATAGACAATTACTTTTGACAGGCCGGTGACAACAAAAAATTTAAGTTATACAATTTCTATGTATACACATTGTTGGAGTCCTTATGCTTTATGTATGAAAAACAGATACAAAAATCTTAATGGTTGTTTTTTTTTATATATCTTACAAGAGTTGTACTTTTTATTATCATATTTTTTGTGTCTACTATATCTTTACATGCCGCTAAATTATTTTTTTGGGTGTACTATTATAGTGTCATAAATTAAATTAGAAACAAATTAATTTTTTGAAGGTCAAATTTACTTTTTCACTAATTTTCGTTACTGCATTTATCATAATTAAGAGCAAAGTTTTTTTTTTAAGATGAAAATGCAAATAAACTGAGATATAAAGAAAAAGTAAAAAATAAAATTCAATGTGTCAAAAATATTACACTTGTTATTAAATAAAAAAAATTTACTGATTTCAGCATCTGCTGGCCTAAAAATGCTTAACTTTTCCATAACAATTACATGTTTTTCTATAAATTTTACTTACAAATTTATTTGAGTGTAGCAAAACGTTGATATCTTTTTAAAAAGATATAATGTAAAATAAACCGATTAATGATTATAAGTCAGTCAATACATGCTAAAATACAATTTCCGTTTAAAAGCGATGCCATCAGGAAGCCAAATAATGAAAATGACATTAAAATTGTTGAAGTTATATTTTTTTTATAAAGATAGTAAATATGATTTTCTAGTCCCCACCTTTAGGAGAGTAAAATGAAGTGTAGGTAATGTGATCAACGCATGTGATTAACAAAATTAGGAAATAAGGGTGTGGAAAAAGGGGACAGGTATGTTCCGAAAAAAATTTTGGTATTGAAAACATATTGGTGGTCGGTTATATATTTTACTCTGCTAGCGGCACTCTGGGTCAGAGATACAAGCCCGCCGCCATGAGCCATTTGAACAGCCGCCGGTCCTTTTGGACCTCAGAAGCCGCCTCCGATTTTTTTCAGCTCATATAGGTTGTTAGTATATTTTTCAAAAAACAAACTGATTTTTTTTTTTATTATAAGAAAAATCATCAAGTGATATAAAGCAGGGACCGTAATCATTATGAGTTTTATAATAAAAATTACACAATAATGATTATGTTATGAGTTTTAATGATTTTCTTCAATGGTAATGATTATTTTTGAGTAATAATAAAAAAAATCAGCAATAATCATTATTTTTGAGCAAAAAAAAAATAAAACTCAAAAATAATCATTATTTATGATTTTTATTTTTTTTGTTCAAAATAAAACTCACTTTCATGTAGGTGTAAATATATATACATATTAGGGTGGGGCGATTAGTATAGAAGGAAAAAAATCTTAATGGGCGCTTCGCGTTTCTGATTCTTGGGATTGTACTGAGCAAAAAAGTCCACTAGAACATACGTCTACGGTGAAAATCGAGCTTCCAAATTTTGACTTCACGGCAAAAAAGACCTATTTTGAAATTAATAATTAACCCCTTAAACCACACCCATTATGCATTAATGTGCTAGAGAATCTTCCAAAGAAGAGATTGATACCATAATCTTGGATAAACTCCTCCTCCGTCCTGAGATATGTCCATCCCACACATTGTTACTTTCACAAAATACGGCAAAAAAAAGCCGTATTTTGAAATTAAAAATTAATCCCTTAAACCTCACCCACAAATATGATTGATGTATTAATCTGCTAGAGAATCTTCCAAAGAAGAGATTGATACCATAATCTTCGATAAGCGCCTCCTACTTCCTGAGATATGTCCATCCCACACATTGAAAGGGAGTTTTATTTTGAGCGAAAAAAATAAAAATCATAAATAATGATTATTTTTGAGTTTTATTTTTTTTGCTCAAAAATAATGATTATGGCTGATTTTTTTTATTATTACTCAAAAATAATCATTACCATTGAAGAAAACTTTAAAAATCAAAAATTTAAAAATCATGACGGATATGCAAAGATTGTCAAAAAATAATAATAATGCATTATAATTTTTGACCAAAAACTTTTACGAACAAATATTTTTTATCCCTAATTTGAAACTTGTTTATTCCTTATTTTAAATATCACAGTTTTATAAGTCGATTATATAACAGAGCTGATTTTATTCATTTCGTCTTCGCACTTACACAATTTTTGTATTGTGCACTTTATTTTGAGAAAAGAAAAATGTAAATTAAATTTTCCATTGACTTTTAAACCCATTTTTTGACTATCTAAAGGCAGAACTAGTTTGTACGTTCTGTTCTGTTATGAATAAACTGTTTTGTTTTTGTTCAATTGAAAGTCTGTATGAGTGGTTAGTTTTCACTTTTTCGTTCTGTTCTGTTGCGGACAAATCTGTTGAAAATATAATTCCATCTTAAGTGACAGCCTAAAGTGCGTATGTATTAGTTTGTTGTGAAATCTTTTTCTCAATATTTGAATGTTTTTGGTTAGATTTTCTTTTACTTCTTAAAACAGCTGTTACCTTTCACAGAAAAAGTTATTACAAAATATTACCTACAGAACAGAATGACACAGAACGGCAACAGAAAGTAACAACTAATGAGGCCTTAAGCTTCACAAATTTTTTGAAATATTTCACTTGTTTCACAGCTATTTACACATATATGTGAATCGAAAGTTGAAAGTCTAGAGTGAGAAAGGTATACAAATGCAGAATGTGTGGAGATTTTAGTTTCTATCTCACTCTAGACTTCACTTGTTATATGCAAGTATTTCACATATTTCGCATTGTTTTACATCTATGTATCAATCTGTGCTAAGCGTTTTCTTAAGCCAAATGAATTATTGTCAATTTGATCATCAAATCTAGCGATTTTTAAGCGCATTTAGGGTATAAAACATGATTTAGTTTTTAGTGGGAAATCTATCGATTTTTTCATGTCTGCTTTGTCGTTTTTCTTAGAGTTTTTTTTCATATATTTATTTAGTTGTCAAACAGGGAGTTATTATTATATTTTGAGTTATTATTTAGCGATTTATAGCAAAATTTTTAAGCAAAACTTTAAATGTCGCAAAAATTGTATTTAAAGCTAAGTTAAAAAAATAATAAAACTCGAAAAATGTAGCTGTTATTTTAGTAATTTTGGAACAGATATAGCGATATTATTAGGGAACATTTTGGTAACAGTGGCGAAATCATTTATCATTATCATTTAACGAGTTTGGAATGTCACAAATTATATTTTAAAAAGTTCTTCAAATGTTTTTGTGTATGTTATTAAATTGTACATAATTTCACAATAATGTTATTGGATTTTATATAAAATAAACGGTACTAAATTAATATTTGCCAATCACAAATATTTTCATTTTGGTTAGAGCAATTCTATATTTGCTTTTAAAATAAGAATTGCATTTAAAATCTCGTCATCTGTTTCTAGGAGTTTAGAAAAATCAATGGAGAATTCATAGATTTCATAATTAAATTACAACAAACATGACGAAGACAGATATTCTGTTAGCAAAACACAAAATTAACTCAGTTTATTGGTTAAAAGTGGTTATGAATCTCTAATTTATATTTAAATATTTGTGTTTAACCCTAGAAGGGTACTGTGAGTAAAATTTACTCACATAAGGAATAGATTTGTTCCTAAATCAGCAGGTTGGCCACACTGAAAGTCAAGGCACTAGCAGTGCTTCGCCCACTCTGTCATTAGTCGGCTGCCGCAAGCATTGAATGGTGTTGTTTGATTTATCGCGCTTGTGGACAGTTTAAAAAAAGTTAGTGAATAAAATTTACTTATCGGTACCCTTTACGTACTAAATTGTGTGAGTCAAATTTACTCATCAGTACAGTTTACGTACTAATTTGGGTGAGTCATATTTACTTATCAGTAACTTACTACGTGTCTAAAAAATATATTTTGTGCTGAATTATTACAATTATCATAACAAAATATTTTGAATGCAATACTTGAACTAGAATCTGAGGAAGGAGACAATTTGGAGTTGGAGCTTTGTAACTTTGGTGAGGATTCTTGGGACAGTGTTGCAGATCCGGAATATCAACCAGAAACGGAAGAATTAAATGATGTCGAAGAAAATTTGATACACGGAATCATAAATGCAGAAGAAGCTGAAAAGGAAGAAAGGGAGGAAACACCTGGAAGCAGCAAACGTAAAAAACAGAAACTTAGTGAGGGGAGAAGAAATGAAAGATCAGCTGCTCAAGAAATTCGTGAAACAGAAGAGGTAATTACAATTATTACACCTAGTACCAACAATCTGATCGGAAAAGATGGACATTTTATTTGGAGTAAGGAACCTGTTGCTGCGCTAGGTCAAAAAACTCACTCAAAAAATATTGTTCAGATTCGCCCTGGCCCAACAGCAAATGCAAAAAATTCGTTGTGTCCTGCCAGCTGCTTCAAACTGTTTTTTACCGCAGACATATTGGAAGAGATTATGGTTTATACAAATAAAGAAATAAACATTCAAAGGGAGAACTATAACGATAAATCTCACGCGGTTTTGTCAAATTTGGAAATGGACGAACTTGAAGCATTGCTTGGTTTGTTAGTCTTGTCCGCTGCTCTTAAAGATAATAACTTGGCAACACATATGATTTTTGACACTACCTACTGTGGGGAAAGGTACAAGGCAACCATGCTTGAGAGAAGGTTCAAATTTTTCAAATTATATTTCATGAGGATTTGACAGTTGTATCATACAAGCCCAATAATAAAAAAACTTGTATTATTGGCGTTTAGTATGCACAGTACGGGTAGTATTCATGAGACCACTGGAAAACCAGAAATAGTGCACGTGTACAACTTAACAAAAGGAGGAGTTGACAGTTATGATCAGATGTGCCAAAACATTAACCATGGCAGGAAAACCAGAAGGTGGCCTCTAGCATTTTTCCAAAATATGATGAACATAGCTGCAATAAACACATACATCGTTTACCCGCACAACATGTGTAGCCGTGGGCAAAAGCCAGAATCCCGACTTAATTTTATGTTATCTCTACACAAGGAGTTAACGGAAGGATTTCAAAGGAAAAGATTAGCAACTTATACAAACATGACCCTGGCGTTGAAAAAATCTATTCAAAATATTGTAGGCGCAAGCCAAGAGGCGCGTAGTGCCGGAGAAGACCAAAAGGGGCCAAGAAAGTACTGTAATTTTTGCAGTTATACCAAACGTAGATACACCACCACTTATTGCAATTGTGGATTGCGGTGAACATGCACAAAAAAGTGCCCTGACTGTGCTTGAAAAACAATTTTTATGTATTCGTAATCGTCAAAAATCAATAATAAAGTATTATTTTTGCTTATTATATTTTAATAAAAAATTACACTTATATTATATGCTGGCTTTCAATTTTTTTCGTTTAAAACTACTACTTTACAAAATAAATCAGATAATAACGTAAAAATTCTGAAGTGAGTAAAATTTACTCATCGGTACCTATAACCGCCTACAATTTAACCGTACCCTTCTAGGGTTAAGATTAAACTCTAGTTAATTTTGAATTACGTTGCCCACCACATTTTATAGATTTTTCTTGGTAACTGAGAGATTTGCATTCTCATTATTTTATAACGTTCATGCTGTTAATGATTTTATATAAATTCTTAGAAAGTTAAAAAATTTGGTTTTAAGCCGACCAAGCCGCCGCTTGGGTCGGTCTTACATTTTACCCCTCTTGGGACGACTCCGAGGCAGTTATGTTTCTTTTTGTTTAATTTTTTCCCTTTAGCCCCATCTTTGACCTCGATAAGGAGCCACTTGTTCGCACTCCAGCTCCCCCATTTTTTGGCTCATGCATTTTTTCGAACCTCACAAAATAAGGTGTTCTAGACCACCTCTAATATAGGGTCACATTCGCCAACAATCCATTCCAATTTGTTTTTTAACTTATTTGATTAAAAATGTGAAAAATGACTTTGCGACGATCAAAATAATCCTTTATGAGTTCCAAGAATTATTAACACGGCTAAATGTGCATAATTGGGAAAGCTGATCATACTCTTGATGTTAGGATCAGTGATGCCAACTTGATGCTTTTAGCACTATTTATGGTGCGTTTTGAAGACCCACAATTCGAAAATGTTACTCTTGTTGTCAAGTTGTAAAAAAGCACAAAGTTGGTGCTTTTACAATATTTCGTTGGTTCATTTAGTGCTTGTTAGCCACTTTTGTTCGTTACTCCAAAATAGTAGTGAACAAATTTTAAAGCCTAAAAAATTAACTAAAATCGTATATTTTGGTCGAATATAAAACTTTCCAATATAAAACTTTTCCAATCATCTAATGTTATTGGTTATAGCAAGTTTACTCACAACTTTTTGCGCGTATTTGTTCAAGTTAATCATAGGTAAATTGTTTAAATTTTACAACTTATCAACAAATTTCAGAAAATTTTCTTAAGTAGAGTACACATTTTATTTTTTTATTTTATTTATTAATAATCATATAATTACAAATTATATCCTAGTACCCTAAACCAACACTAGCTACTATGACTTTCGGCGCATTGTAGCGAAAACAGACCAGTGCCTCTGGTGGAAATCGAACCCACGACCCCCGCACTGATAGCCTACAGGGGAGCACATAGAGTACACGTGTTAAATTTTATTGATCAATTTTAGATTGTTTAGAAAAAAAATTTAACTTGATATTTTTTTGTTTTGTTGGAAAATTAATAAATTAGATAAAAATGTTTATAAATTATTGAAAAATAAATAATAATCTCCATAAACATGGTTTCATTTTAAAATGTGTAAAATGTTGCAAATTTTGGATGGTGCAACTAAATTTGTATTGAATTTACCAAACTTTGTAGTGAAAACTAATCTTCAGTTTTACCAACCGACTGTAATTCGTAATAACCGAATTTAAGTCGTAGTTACCGAATTGAAAGTTTATGTGCAAAGATTAACAAAACACAAAATATTAATAAAATCATTCTTCTTAACCTCAACATTTCTAAATTAAATTTGTCTAATGCATATTAATTAAAAATTAATTGCGACTGTGTATATGACGTTAATATAACACTGTACTGAAATACATTATAAAAGTTTCCCTGTGCCTATGTCTCAACTTAATAAACACAAAAGTTGTCAACCCTTAACGTAAAAACCATACGTCAATCTGGTAACATTGTGAAATAGAGACGGAGGAGATTAGAAAAATAAACAAAAAATCTAAAAATAGAATATTTGTGTTTGTTAGTGTTGTCACTTCTGAGTATAATATACAATAACAGAAAAAGCTAATAGGAAAGAAAACTGCAATTTAGCTGCATTCGATTCGAGGCCATACTTGGGTGTGATCGCTAAACGGTCATGACTTGGTATTGTTACGTTTGTAATGTGAGATGAGCGCAGGTTTGATTCTTACAGCCGCAGGTTGTTGAACAATTTATCATATAGAGACAATCTGACAATTATAAGACACAAATAATAATACAATTTAAATTGAAAATCACTGAGCCTGTCCATAAAAAGGCAGAAACTAGCCTAGTCTGATTTAAAAATGAATAGTGTTTACAATTTTTAGAGAAAAACGTTTATTCTTCTTCTTAGCTTCAACATTTCTAAAATAAATCAATTACATTGACCGTCTTTGCTCGGCTTTATAACGATTTATCAGAAAACTATGCTTTTTACGGGTTTTTAGATTTTTGTTGCGCTTTTTACTCTCAAAAATTTGGCAACACTGGCGAGTAACACTGTCAGTGCCTACTGTTAAGCACATGTATTTTAATCGCATTTAACTCAGACTTTTTAATAAATTTATCGCGTGTTATAAGCATTTTGTTATTAATTACAATAACACGAACATTAAAATTTTTTAGGTAACCATATTTTATTGACAAAAAAAAGAAAAAAATATATTTTTTCCGTTCTTTTTTTTTAAACTTTACTTTCGTAACTAAACACTCCTGTAAGACAAAGATTGAAAAGGCTTAATTCTTTTATTCAATTTTCTAATATAAATGAACGTTTACGCAAATTTCATGCTGAAAAAGCATTCTTATGGAATTAATTCTGAGAATTTTTTTTTTAATTTAATGCATTCTTGCATAGAAACGATTAAGTTGCACTGGAACTCGTTCATTGAAACTTCTCGTTAAACAAATGCAAGTTTTCATAAAATTTTATAATTTATTAAAAGTTTCGTTCACTCACTGAAGAGGTTTCATTAAAAAAATTGTTTTATAAAAAGTATGAAACTTTTCAGTAATTTTTAGCAAATTTCAGTGCACTTCGTGAAGAAAAGTTTTATCAGTTTACTAAAAATTTTAATTATTTATTGTAGACTAAAATTAAAATTATCTTTTCGTAATGAATGAATTATTAGGGAATAGCTTAACGGCATGATGTATGAACATTTTTAATTCTGAATTAAATTTTTTCGGGAATTATGCTCAAATTGAATTAACTCTTTGGAAGCTCTACATAAAGTACGTTATTGGGTGATATATTCATGTGCAGGCCATACAATTTCTCAAATAGAAACAGTTCAGTAACAGATCCCAGACTTGTTCTGTTTCCCTTTTCCTGTAGATATTTTCCGTATATTATTTATTTTTTATGTATTTTCAATATATTTCACGATTTGGTATGGTCGGTCACCTTATAATAGCTTGTTAACCGTGTGAAAAGTCACTTTATTTATAACACAATTATAATTGTTTAAATTAAACATGCATAGGTATGAACTAAAAGAAAAATTTAACAAATTCATGGTATAATACCATGTAATGCTAATAGTTATGATGCTTTAAAAGCCAATTGTCCAGCGCCAATTTAGTAGTTGGACAATTTGAAGACGTTTGTAGTTAAAAAAAAATAATTATTTTTTTTTAAAAGTATTTTTATTTTTAACACAGTATACATGCAGAAAAAAACTGGTTGCATATTATCGAAGTGCTTAGTAATTATAAAACTATACAAGTTTCAAGTTCGTTTTACAAATTCCTTATAAAATATATGATTTTTTTTGGAATTTTTTACTACACTCAAATAAAAAAGTTGGTTAAGTCAGCAAAAAATTTTGCTGAGTCAGCAAAATTTTAGTCAGGAGGGTGCTTGCAAAAAAATTGCTAATGTCAGCAAAATCTTTTGCTGATAATCAGCGAGCTGATTTTTAGCAACAAAGTTAGTAGATTCAGCAAAAGTTTTGCTAAAACTTAGTGGATTAGACATTAAAAAACACTTGCTAAACATTAATAAAATTTTTGCTGAATATTAGTAGACTGAAAAAAAAAACAAAAAATTTGTAGAAAATTTTTACTTCAGTTAATTTATTCTGCTGAAAATCATAAAACATTTTTTTGTGATTCTTTTACCTAAGATGTATGTCTTTGTCTTTCGCTTTCGTCTGTCTGCCTGCTGTATATTTGTTATCGACTTGACCACTCAATTTGACTACAAATACACATTTAATATTTTTTAAATTTAAATATTTTATTTTGTCTTTTATTTAATTAATAGACAATTACTTTCACAAGCCGGTGAAAACGCAAAATTTAAGTTGTTTCAATCCACAATTTTGTTTTATGTATGAAAAACCGATACAAAATCTTTCATGGTTAATTTTTTTTATGTGTCTTACTAAAGTTGTACTTTTTACTATAATTTTCCTCCTCACTACTACATCTTGACATCTAATTCATTCTGCGTATAACTTTTAAGCTGGTTGTCGTTCACACTATTGATGTGCTAATCAGCACAATTTTTTTAGCAAAATAAATTAGTAAAACATTAGTAAAATATTAGTAAAACATAAGTTCAAAACAGTTAAGTGCTGACTAAGTATAACTAAAATTTTAGTTTAAAATATAATTTTAGCAAAAAATTTGCTGAAAAATAGTATACTTGATTAACAAGATGTTTTACTAACTTTTCTACTAACTTATTTTTTTGATTGTGTAGGCTTGTGTATAGTTTACAAAAGTTGGTATATATTTTACTACACTCTCAAAATTGACCGAATTGATTCGGTTGCTGCAACCTCGAAAATTCAATTGTTACAACTGAATTGGGGGATGTGGCAACCGGTTCTGACAACTTAATTCAGCAAAAGTTAAATGAACGAAATCAATCTCGCTTTCATTTTGGGTAAGTCTTATAATGTTTGTGTTTGTCTGTAGTTTTTCTCCACTTCGTCCATACAAGCTACAACGTCTACTTGTTCGCCATGCTATTATTGTGTTTATCAGCCCAAGCTAGTTAAACGTTAATTCAAAATAAGTTTTTTGGTTAAAGCGTTTAACTAAAATTTTAGCTGAAAACTCGGTGTCAGCAAAAAAAAAATAGCTGAAAGTTAGTTAAATATTTTAAATAGGCGTCCAGTTGAGAACTTTTGCTGTTGTTAATGCCAAAAACTGTATGAAAATGGTTGAGGGGTCGAAAGCACCGAGGAATTGTTGAAAAAAAATTAAAAGCTCTGTAAAAAAATTGACATGAATGTCGTGGAAAGCATGATATAAGGTATCAAGCATAAAATACGCCAAATAGAAGATCGCAGTTCATTGTCTCTCAAAAAAAGCAACTTACTAATATATAGTCTCTACTGACTTACAAATAAAAATACTTTTTTCAAAATAAATAATTAGTTTTTTAATTACAACCGTTTCAAAACTGTCCATTTTCTAAATTGGCATAGAATTTTACGTCATTTATGTCTGTTACTGAGAAAACATCTATCTTTTTTAAGGTATTGTTGATCTTTAAAAATTGCATTTCAATTTGAATTGTCAGGTTTGAGATCACAATTAAAAAGTTACTATAACAAATAGAAAACAATAATTCCCAGCAAAACCACACATTGCCATATAACGTAGAACGTGGCTTCGCGAAACGAAGTTTTTTCTGCGTGCGACTCAAAAGACATTATGTCTTTATGCCATTTAAAAAAAATAATAAATTATGATTTGGGCAATAACTTATTTTTTTTGCCGTCATAGCGCCCAAAAAAAAAAAAGTTTTTTCAAAATAAAATGTCATAGCACCCAAAAAAATTTTGAATTTTCTGTCATTGATTTGGTCGTTATAACATATTAACATCCATAATTTTGGGGGATATGCGGACATTTGGGCAATATGTCATTTTGGTTTTTGGGCAATACGACTTTGGGGAATATAACGGTACGCCCTTACTTCATTTGTGTTGCATGGACTATTTTTGGGAGTTATTTCATTTTTATTCTTTGAAGATTATCTCATTATGAAATAACAACCAAAACCTAGGATTTCTTTCATTTTTGTTTTGGAAATTATTTAATTTTTTTAGAATTTATTTCACTTTTTCGAGACGGGACTTATTTAATTTTTTTAGAATTTATTTCATTGGGAGCTTTTGCACTGGGACTTTTTGCACCTGGGACTTATTGCATAGAGCCTATCGCACCCATTACCAAAGTTTTGCTGGGTTGTTCATAAATGTAGGAGAAGATGAAAAAAAAAACTTGTGGGGATCTTGAGTCGCTTCGAAAATGTTTGAACGACTCCACTTCGAAACGATGCAAATCGAAGCGACACATACCGGGGTTTTAGTATACTCTAAAAATTCAGAACAAGTTCTTATTTTTTTTTTTTAAATAAAGTTTTTTAAAATTTGTAACATTTTCCAAATTCAGTTTAATAATACATAATATACTCAAAATGAGCGCAGAAATTTGTCAATATCTAACCCCGCCTAATTCGCCCATTTTCTTGGCAAAATTTAACAAGTTGTTCCATATCTATTTGCCTCTTACAGTTTGGCATAGCTATAAAATACTCTTTCCTGTAGCGGGACAATTGGCATGGAAAGCACCATATGTATGTAAATAAATATCACTATCCACACGAGTAAATATATTAATGTACTCTTTAGTAATGCAAAATAATACAGTTATGTTAACACTTTGTATGGCATAAATTAAAAGGTATTAATTACATTTGTAAACGAACATACTATACATACAAACATACATACATATTAACAAACACTGCTACTAGAATTTTTTCAAATAGATATTTATTTATTAAACGCTTCATCGATTTTCCATCTATGATATGATAAATTAAGGAAGAGTGGGGAAAAGTGGAGAATAATTTTCGGTGTTCCCATAGCACTTAACCCCATCAAAGTAAAATAATAAAGGGCTATGAACCAAAAAGCTTCAATAAGTTCGCCAAGTCTCAATCAGGTGGCTAACGACAATTGTTCTAAGACTTATAATCTCGCCCAATTATAGTATTGTCATGTTTGAAGCCTTTCAACTTTCCTCACCTTTCATATCACCACTATCCCCTTTCCAAAGAAAGCAACACATTAATAATTAGGAAGAACTTCATGAGTGTTGCTTCTCTTTAACCAAAAAAAAAAAAAAAACAAAAATATAATCCAGCTAAAAAAAGTAAATGGTGGTTTTTATAGAGGTATAGAACTGTGAAGTGGAATAAAACAAAGATGAATTTTTTAAATTGACATGAAATTTACAATATTCGAAAGATAATCTTCTGGCATTATAATTTAAATATGACTTCTGGCATATGACCGCCACGGCTGGCTCGGACGTAGTCTAATCTGGAGGTCCAATTTTCGATGACTTTTTCCAACATTTGTGGCCGTATATTGGCAATAACGCGGAGTATTTTGTAATCCAAGGGCCAAGCGTTGCGGGCTTATCGGCGTAGACTAGTGACTTCACATATCCCCACAGAAAATAGTCCAGCGGCGTTAAATCGCACGATCTTGGAGTCCAATTTAAAGGGTGCGAAACGTAAAACTATGCGGTTACCAAACGTTTCCTTCAATAAATCAATTCTGGCACGAGCTGTGTGACATGTTGCGCCGTGTTCTTGAAACCACAGCTCCTGCACATCATGGTTGTTCAATTGATGAACGAAAAAGTCAGTAATAATGGCTCTATAGCGGTCACCATTGACGGATAGACTGATTGGGGTCTTCCTATACGCTACGCTCTACTCACTGTACGACGTCTATGTGGATGCATATTATAATTTAGAGTAAACGTGGTGCGAAAATGTTCCATAGTTAATCAAATTACTTGCTCTGATGAACGATTATGTTGACCATAAAATGGATGTAGTGCACGATACGTATTTCGGACAGAACCATGATTTTCAAAATAAATTTGCACAATTTGGAAATGAAAATAAAAATTTTTCTAACTCGCGACTATTTTGATCGAATTTATTTGATCGAATTTATTTTGATTTTAGTGATTTATAAATAAACTTTACAAATCAATTTAAATTCGAATTTAAAGAATATTGACCTCTCGTTTGATGCTGCGTTACAGCACAAATTTTCGTAAATTTTTTTTCTATTTTAAATAGCAAAAAAAGCTACCAAAAATTAAGTGAAAATTTAGAAAAAACTGCTAAAATTAGCAGAACAGCAAAAAAAAAACCTGTTAATCTTACAAAATTTCAGTTATTTTCTCTACTAAAATCAGCAAAAAAATTTTAACTAAATATTTGTAGCAAACAAAAAATTTAATATCAACAAAATGTGATATATACTCCTGAAATTATGCTGAATGAAGCTCACAGTATATTTTGCTGAAATAAACAAAAATCTCTGCTAAAAAATTGTAGATTGCTGATTTCAAAATTTGTATTTGCGTAAAAAAAATTAAAAAAAAAATTTTTAAATATGTTTACATTTTTTGTGATTTCCCTTGTCATCTAATATTTCAATATTTGCTGATTTTAGCAGAATAAAATATAACTTAATTTTGTAGATTCAACAGATTTATTCTTGCTATTTTTTTCTTACTAATTATTAGCTCTTTTTCTAGCAACGTTGTTTTAAACTAATTTTTAGTAGTTTTAGCAAAAAAATTTTACTAATTTTTGATCAATTAGTGTATCATTATTAATAGAGCTACATATTTTGTATAACTGAACACCCTAATTTTGAAATAAACTTGGATAAGTATATAATAATACTGGATCGAACGCATTACAACGAGCTATGCTATTTTGGCTATCAAAATAATATGTTTAGACTTTAAATAATTCAACAAAAAAAAAATAGTAAAAAATTAAGTAAAATTTTTAACTAATACCTCAATTTGAATTAAAAATTTGTTAAAATCTTGCACAGTTGGATTACTAACTGCTTTACTAATTTTTCCACAAACTTTTTTCTGTGAGTGTAAGAGTTTGTATAAAACCACAGTGTTGCCAACCCATTTCGCGTTGCCATAAAAATATATATTTTTAACTAAAAACGAAAACAAAACTATTAAAAGATGCGTTTCAATAGCGGTTCGATACGGTATGTGTAAAATCAAGGAATTTAGTATTGGAATCGATATTAATTTGCATTTGAAATTTAACCCACAGCCATCACGACTATGTCCAGGCAGAATAATATAATCAGCACAATGTTGGCAAAGCGTCGCCGACGGTAGGTTATGCGTTGGCAGAACGTGGGATTAACAATTATGACAATATTGTCCTGTTACCCGATTTATAACAGTGGTCAACCGTTGGTTAGAACGAACTTGCCACCGTTGGCATAACGTTGGTAATTCAACAAATTGTGTATTTACATTAGAACACGAAGGATTCTGAACAATGGCCCAAAATAACTATTATTAAAATTTAGAAATAAGGAAAAGGAAAAAATCTTAATCATAACTATTATCTTTTAATGAATTTTTTAAAAATTGAATTTTAAGAGTTAAATTAATTTTTCAAAAATAACTATTACTTTTTTTTTTTTTTTTTAATCTTCACATTTTTTTGTGCAATCAAGATTTTGACAAAAATCACAACAGGATGTTGTTGTTTTATTTTTGATTTTTGTTCAAACGAAAATTAAAAATGCGTAACAAAAGTGTTTAAAGTTAAATTAATATTAGAGATGGACACATGAGAGCATTTTGACTCAATTTTTTTTTTATAGATAATGTCATAAGTAAAAAAAAAAACTGAAGTAATAAGTGTAATGTAGTATAAACAAAAGTACCTCATCTTTGCTAACAGAATCCTTGTCTCAATTAGAAGTAAAGGGTTTTCCAATAGATACTTGACAACTTTGAATTTAATTAGTATTCACTATTTCACTGATCATCTAACAGTTACTTTAGCTTTTTTTCATGGACACGAACGAACAACGTATGCAAATTATAAAAATGTCCTACCGAAATTCGGAGTCGGTGACCGCAACTTTAAGAACGAATTTCATCGCAAAATCATCTTCAGTGACGAAGCTCATTTTTGGCTCAATGGGTTTGGTGAAAATCCACATGCGTTTCATGAATCACCACTTCATCCACAAAAAATAACTGTTTGGTGCGGTTTGCTTGCCGGCGGCGTCATTGGGCCATATTTTTCCGTCGACAATAACGATTGTCACGTTACTGTCAATGGCGATCGTATTCGCGCCATGATTACCGATTAATTTTGGCCCGAATTGGAAAACATGGACTTGGACGACATGTGCTTTCAACAGGACGGTGCCACAAGCCACACAGCACACGTTACAATCGATTTATTGAAGAGTAGGAGAGCGTGTTATCTCAAGAAATGGACCAGTCAAATGGCCGCCTCGTTCGTGTGACTTAACGCCTCTAGACTTTTTTCTTTGAGACTACGTCACATCATTGGTCTATGCCAACAAACCGGTGACATTGGAAGAACTCAGAGCCAACATTGAACGAGAAATAGCGGCCGTTACGGCCGAAATGTGTGACCGAGTCATCGAAAATTGGGCCCAACGAATCGACCGCTGCCGACGTGCCCGCGGTGGACATATTAACGAAGTCCAGTTCCATTCATAAATGTTTGGATTGTATTTCAAGTCGATGATAAAGTTTTGGAAATATCTTAAATGGTTTGCGTTTCATTTAAAAAAAAAGTTGTCAAGTCCTTATTGAAAAAAACCCGTAAGATACTTCTTCAGAAGATAAGTCAGAAAACGAAACTTGTCGTAAAATTGTGGCCGTTTATACTGAAATTGAAAATTTTAAACCGGAAAAGAAAGATGTCGATATTAACTTGCAAACTTATTGGAATGCAAATAAATTCAACATTCCGTTTTTAAAGCAGTTGGCATCAATTGTTCATGCAGTTCCAGCGACGCAAGTAACCGTTGAAAGAGCGTTTTCAGCTTTGCGTCAAATTTTAGATAACACAGGTCAACAGCAAAAAAAGGCTTGACTAACCACTATATAGATTTGATGCATCATGGCTGCCTAAGTACAAAAATGGTAAAATTTTTCAATTCTATGGATAATTTTTTTTTAAAAAATTTTTTTTTTAAAATTGACAATATTTTGAGCCATTTCTCCACTTATGTTGTCATAACTCAAAAACAACTAGTCCGATTTTGTCAAATTAAATTTACAAAAATTAAGGTTTACAATAGGTCCATTCGTTTACACCAAAATTTGCACAAATTTGTACAAATTTGTACTGGATTTTACTGAAATGCGTTCGCGTACACATAAATTTGCAAAAGAGAGCATCCACTAAGAGAGTAAAGTGACAGTTGTCAGCAAAAAACCTGCAAATTTTTACTGGAGAAATTTTTGCCAGTAAAATCCAGTAAAATCCAGTAGAAAACAAAAACATATGATTAGATTAAGTAAACAAACAAAAATAAGCATACATTTAGTAATAAAAACATTTAAAAGATTAAAAGCTGAATTAAAAGGGCGGCAAAAACTAAAAATAATTATTTTCAACCTGAAACAAATTAAAGTAGTCAGTTACAATTATTATAGTAACAATTTATCAGCTTTCTAATATCTCTGTTAATTGTTTTTATTTACATTAATATATTAGAGATGTAAAGCTAATGAATATATGAATACTTCTTACTGCATATTATTCAGGGTACCGAATATCAAAAATCAAGTATTCATGTATTTTCGTATGTTGTTTAACTAGAAACAAAATTAAAAGTCATGTAGAAACTAAACAAGTATAAAAGCTTCCACAAAAGTTTATTTAATAAATACAATTGCTACGAATTTATAATTATTAAAATGCAATGCATCAAGTACCAAAAACAATATATACTGGGTAGTCTAAATAACACTTATTTTACAACACTACGCTTTTTAGCGCTCATATGTTTGAATTAACCTGCAAGTTTTTGCAATTTTTCCGTTCGTTTACTTTTTTGTGCAAGAGAGTAAAATTTTCATTTTGATCAAAATTTACTAACTACTGGATTTTACTGGAAAAGTAAACGAATGGACCTAATATCTTTAAAGAACTGTACAAATTTATTTAATGCGATCAATAGTTTCAAAGTTATGAAACAAATTGTTAGCAAAAAAAAAAAAAAAATGCTAAAAAAAAAAAAAAAATTTGAAAAACAAAAATCTGGAAAAAATCGAAAACTGCAAAAAATATTACTTTTTATTTTTTTGTAGTAAAGCTACATATCATGCGAATTAAACTAGATATGGATCATAAAAATCGATGCATGCTTTACATTTTTATTTACAATTAATTGAAGGTATCGCATATTTACAAGCACTGTAGAAAATTGTACCTACATAATGAAAATGCAGAACATAAAAACTCAGGTGCATTTTACGACACGCATTTTGGCAAAACCCCTTTGGGAAAAACCTCTATGACATTTTTATGATTCTAATAATTAAAAAAAAATAAGTAATAAACAAAAGATTGTTTAATTTTTACGATTGCGGTAGGATAGTAATAAAACGCTCATAAATGTGCGTGTACGCTGAAGTGCTCTTATTTTCCGTTAGCTACCTGTAACGGATAATTTTTTTTTTTTTTCATAAAAGTCCTTAATGTTTTTTAGGATTCTTGGGAATAATAAAAAATTTGCAGCACACACAAACTGTATCCACACAAAGGGTTATCCCAAATTATAATATCAGTATTTATAAGATCTCCTTGACCCTTTTTATTTCATTCAAGAAGTGTTTGCGATAACGCAAACATCATTTAATACCTACACAAAAATTAGAGTCATACAGCTTAGAAGTTAAAAACAATTTTCAAATATTAATAAAAATGAGCCAGAAAGCCAGAACATTTTCATGTAAAAACGATCCAGATTTATTTTGTTATGTGTGCGGCCAATATATCACCGGGAAAAAACGGAAGTGGTTCTTAACTTCATTGCAAAAGTCATATCAAGATTGCTATAATATCTATCCGCACAATTTGAACCAGCATTGGACACCGAGTACTATATGCATTCCATGTCGATTGAATTTATCTATGAAGTCTTCTAACGTAAAGTAAGTATAAATTAATAGATTTGGAATATTTTATAATTACAATATTTCTTAATTAAAATTTGAATTCTTCATATTCCTGATTTCAATTTTTTTTTTCATTTTACAGACGACACTTGGAAATTTTGAAGCCTATGCTATGGAGAGAAACAGCGAACCACGCATCCGAGTGTTATTTTTGTTTAAGTACAAAAAGCATATTTGATGGCCCACAAATTCGCAAATTGGTGAACGATACTGAATTTGGCAGTTCAATGTCAGAAATTGAGAAGAATGCATGGGATTCGTTTGTATGGGTTATTCAAAATTTCTTAGGAAATAACAAGGGTGATGATTACGTTGCGCACGTTGAAGAGATGTTAACTCACTTCCAGAATCTTGGATGCAACATGAGCATCAAAGTACACTACCTGCACAGTCACTTAGATCGTTTTCCTGAAAATCTAGGAGACTTGAGTGAAGAACAGGGCGAACGATTCCACCAAGATATCCGGACAATGGAGGAACGATACCAGGGTCGCTGGGATGCACACATGATGGCTGATTTTTGCTGGAGTATTCAGAGTAACACTTCGTTATTCAACAATAGTAGAAAATCGACTAAAAGAAAATTTCAGAGTTTGTAGTTTATAATACATATTTATTTATTTATTTTCTTGTTTTATTTATTATAATAAATGTGAATAATAAAATATAAATTTTCTACTATTTAATTTATTTATTTATTTACATTTAAGCTCATCCAACACAAATGTCTTTCCGAAGAATAGAATCAGTATATTCTAGGTAGGGTTTTGCCAAAAAATACACGAATGTTACTATGTAATGCATTTTTGATGTGAAAATTTGTACATAGCATGGGGAAAATGTTTTCAAAATTCAATCAATCGAAAGAAGAACATTAACTACTCAATTTTATGTATATCAGACAAAAAACTAAAATTTGGTGAAAATGAGCGAATTCACTTAATTGTGAATAAATTCGAAAAAAATCAATCGATTTTTATGATCGATATCTCATTTTGTTCCTATTACATGTGGCTTTGCGATAAAGGAATAAATCTGAACGATTTTTGCCGTTTTCGATTTTTTATGATTTTTTTTAACCAAAAAAATTTGCTATTTTCACGTAAAAAAAATATTTTTTCCCTCAATTTTTTATTATAACTCCAAAACTACTGAGCCGATTGAAACGCAATATATTAACGGATTAAAGGCTATGTAAATTTCAGTTTTTCTAAATTTATTTGAATAATATCGGACTAATTTTTTTTTAGTTATCATTAATTATGTGGAGACACGTCTAAAAAAATTTATAATTTTAATTAAAAATTTTTTTAAAAAAAACCTCTCCATAGAATTTCAAAATTGAACCATATTTGTACTACTGGGACCACAATACATCAAAATTGTATAGTGGTTTTCAAAGCCCCTAAAATTTTTTCAAAATTGTTGCCTTGTGTAATAAGAGATGTAGTTTATAAGACTACAATTTGGCAACAATAACGTTTGTAAAATTAAATCAAAAATCTTTTAATTTGTAATATTACTTTTTCTTTGAATTTTGAGTATCATTTTTTTAAAAATACAATTTTTATTTCTGGAAAAAAAATTTATATAAAAACTTTTTTTATAAACTTTTTTTATAAACTTTTTTATAAACTTTTTTTATAAACTTTTTTTATAACTTTTTATATGTGTATAAATATTACTAAATAGAGTTTCTTTCAAACAAAGGTAAGTAAAGTTCTTTTATACAAAGTCAAAACACGTTAAGTGCACCAAAAACGAAAACGCAATTTTTATACGATGTTTTTAAAATAATTATTACAGCATAATTATTATGAGCAACTATTTGCTGTATTTCTTATGCGTAACTATTAAAAAATAATTTTTAAATATTTATCAAAAAATAATAGTTAGGAGTAAGAAATATATTTTTTTCTTATCCATAACTATTATCATTTCAGAAAAAAAAAATATTTCTTAAAAAAAAAAGTTATGAATAAGAAAAAAAAATTAAAATTGCCTCGTAATAGTTATGACTTAAAGAATTCGCCATAAAACTTATAATAGTTAAGTCCTTGATTCTGAAACGATACATTTTATTGATACGATACTGAAACGATATATTTTTGAAATTCGGTATATTAGATGTTTATATTCATAAAATTACTAAGTTATATTTTGCCGAATTTTACAAAAAGCAAATTAGTGTGTACATTTTTAGAGCCTGAACTTCTGCCTGACATTTACAGTCTTTTCTACCAGTAAGGATATATAAGTAAATATGCAAAAAAAGCTAAAAAAAAAGGAAAAATGCAAAAAATGCTAGTTTCTCTTCTGTGTCTATTGCTCTTCCCAGCAAAAAATTGTGTTTCAAAGAAGCGCTTCCGGAAAGCATTATTTAATTACGAAGCGTTTCCGGTAGGCATTCCAGAAGGCATGATTTTTGTTCGCGATGTCCCACTTGGTATGTCTCTTTTAAAGCGCTTCTTTCATGTCCTCTTAGAAGCAATAAATTCATGCCTTCTTAGGCACTAAGAAGCTTTTTTTGTATGTTGACAGCATTAGTGCTTCATGGTATGCATACTTTATTGCTTCATTGTAAGCATACTTTATTGCTTCAAAGAAGGCATTTTGGGAAGCACTACAGAATGCCTTAAATAATTGCTTTATAGTATGAATGGCGGTGAAGCGCTATTTTGGAAGCATGTAAAGGCAGCAACTGCTTGCCAAATCGAGTTTTTTTTTTTGCTGGGCTGTCTGTAAATTTGAAGATTGAATTTTTATATCTAAGGTAAAACTTAAATTTAATATTTACGACATTAACATATTATTTACTGGGTAATGAATTTTTCTATTATATGGCTCGTTAAACATTTTGTTTATTTTACTGAAATTTTTTTTTATTAATATTGGCTAAAGTGGTTTCTGTTTGTATTTAAGTTGACGAACTTAAGAAATCAAATTGTAATATTACACGTATTTAAGTGTCTTCCGCCTAAATGTGCTTTTGGGATGTGCTTCTTTTTGAATATGAAAAAGAAAAAATAAGAAATATTCTTTTATTCATTGATGCTTTGGTCTGCTATTTCTATTTTTTTTTTATATACTTATGTCTATTTTTATATTTATCTTTTTAGCAAACTTATATTATATTCCCTGTTACTTGTTCTCTCTTTTGTGTTTAGTACATTAACAAGGAAATCCCCTCCCCATCCGGGTTGAGTTGTAAATAACAAAATATAGTTGAAATGGAAAAACAGTTGCTATGACATTTCTTTAAGGACTTTTTTTTTGAACATAATCCCAATTATTGTTTATCATATTTGAAAAGAAATTTTATTTTGATTTAATAGTTTAAATAGTGTTCCTTTTTCTATAAGAATTATAACGCAAAAAGATTTGACTAAAAATGAATTTCTTTAAACCCGATTATAAAAAAATTGATTTGGAGATGCATATAGTTTTATATAATTTAATATGACCCCAAATATAATTATATAAAATTTCGTCCGAAAAATGGCACAATTAAATTGTATCATATTATATCTAATTGTATCATATTGGATATTTAGATAATAATGATTTGCTACAGTTTCATCGGAATTTTGTCATTATTCAATTATGTCAATTCATGTGTTATACCAAAAGCATGTATATATAATTTCATTTAATGCTAAATATAAAATTTACTATAGTTTGGAAACTTCCAAAGCACTGGTTAAAGTTTTCAAAAACAAAAGCGGTTGTTGGGGGGGGGGGGGGGGGTGCGTAATGACAAATCTATGTTTATAGGACACCTTAATGTATATTTTCCAGGGACCGTAACGGTTAAAAATGATATCAAAAAAGTTCCTTTATAACAGTTATTTTGTTGCTTAAAAAGAAAAAAAAAACATCCAAAACAGTTATTTTTCAACGTAAAAATAAAAGATCGGATGAAACTCTTAAGAAGAGAGTTTTATTTCGCCTTCATTAAATAAAACTCTTTTGCGGAGTTTTATTTTTTCCGTCTAAAATAAAACTCATTTGAGGAGTTTTATTTTAAAACTCATTTGAGGAGTTTTATTTTAAAACTCATTTGAGGAGTTTTATTTTTCCGTCAGAGAATAAAGCTCATTGATTGACACTCAAAGCTTGCCGCTTGCCAGATTATTACAATTTGTAAGGCAGTGTAATCTTATCACTTGCCTTGCAATTCAAAAAAAAATCGTCATTAAAATGAAAACATGTGGGTTTTTAATTTGTTATTGTTGGATTCCTATTATTAAATGGTTGTAATTTTATTTCTTATATGTGTATGTAGATATGGAACAAGAAAGCGAAGGAAGTGATAATGAGGATGAAAAAAAGCTTTCTATGAAATCGACAATTTTTCTCCAAGGCCCTTGTCGATTGATAAGCCTCTTTTTGAGATCTGAGAGGCTAAAAGAATACACTATCCGCACTTGTATACATTAGAAAAAACTATACAGTGTGTACCTGCAACACAGGTAAGCGTGGAAAGAGCATTCTCTGCTCTTAAATTGGTATTGAGCGACCTGCGTTCAAATGTTTCCGCAGAAAATTTGGAAAAAGTTATGTTCGTTAAATTAAATAAATTACTACACACATTATAGCAAATAAAGTCAATAAAATAAATAAAACTCCTTAAATGAGTTTAAAAATAAAACTCCTCAAATGAGCTTTATTTTCTGACGGGAAAAATAAAACTCCTCAAAAGAGTTTTATTTCAGACGGAAAAAATAAAACTCCTCAGAACAGTTTCATTTAATGAAGGCGAAATAAAACTCTCTTCTTAAGAGTTTCATCCGATCTTTTATTTTTTCGTTGAAAAATAAGTCTTAACTGTGGAGTTGAGATCGTTTCCTTAAGATCACAATAGATTCTGAAAGAGCACTTCAATACGAATCGCTTGGTATAGAATAATATACATCTCCGTTGACTCTAACATAGAGAGTTTTTGAGTTATAGTTTTCGGGATAACTGTTATTTTCGGTCCCTGATATTTTCTGTTTTTTCAGACATATTTGTACGTAAATTTGCAGGTTATCCTTCAGCCTATTCTGACATAATTATGCTGAAATGACAAGTAATTTTGTCTGGTTTGCTTTTAGTACAAAATTTAGGAAAAAAATCCATTTTTAATAAAAATCAAGTCACAATATCTCGTTAATCCGATTTCAAAAAGTTTTAAATATTCGTGTTTAGCATGCCAAAATTAATTAAAAATTATGTGTCGTGTCGCAAGACATGTTTTTATTAAAGGAGTTTAAGAAAAAATTTCAAAAATCGAATTCAGAATCGCACCATCTAACTTTTAGAACTAGTTCTACAATAATCGCAACAACAATTCATATAAATCGTGGGCGCTGTGGTGTAATGGTTAGCGCGGTTCGATTCCCGGTGACGGCAAAATCAATTTAGAAAAATAATATGTATGAGTTTTCTATCCCTCATATGTATCGCAGCTCCCACCTTCAGTGTTCCCGTAGCACTTAACCCCACCGAAGTAAAATAATGAATCAGGGCTATGAACTAAAAAAGCTTCAATAAGTTCGCCAACTCTCCATCAGGTGGCGAGCAACAACTGTTCTTAGACTTGTCATCTCGCGCATTTACAATTTTGCCATGTTTGAATCCCTACATCTTTCCCCACCTTTCATCTCTAAACTATCCAATTTCCAAAGAAAGCAACACATTAATAAATAGGAAGAATTTCCTGAGTATTGCTTCTCTTTAAAAAAAAAAATAATAAAAAATCGCAACATCAATTGATAAAAGTCGTAAATTGAAAAAAAAAAATATATATATATAAAATGCCGCTTTAATGAATACTTGGGACTTTTGCATTAGCATCTAGTTAACTAATGCTAATGCTAAAAAAATTTCATTTCCATTTATTGTAATGAAATTTTTTTTTCATTAGCATTTGTCCTACTAATGCTAATGAAATCACACCAATGCCTGAAAAACTAATCACAATAGAGCAAAAAAGCATTTGTTTACAAAAAAAAAAAATGGAGTGTAAATTGTAACACTGAATATGGGAAACGAAATGGAACGAGGAACTAACTTTCTACTATCCGATAACATATGTTTACATTTATATTATCACATAAATAAGTAAAAAAAATTAAATCACCCTTTGGCTGTTTTTTTAAAAAATTTAACACTCGGGTTCTTTATCGGACTTAGCATATTTATATTATCAGAGTATATTAGTACTCTGTGGAGCAAAAATTTTATCCGTTTTGCTCCATCTTGCTTAGTTTTGGAGATACTGGTACATTTTAAAACAGGAGTGCCCAAGAGTTCCTTATGGAAGAGCAAACACCAATACATTTAAAGAAAAACTAATTTTTATTCAATATTTTTTGTTGTAAAAACCAATACATACAAAGAAAAAAGAAAAAAATATTTCAGTGTTTACCAGCAAAGCATACGAAAGTGTTGTTGCTTTGCACTTGCGTGAATACAGTGAAGAACGACAAAAAAACTAATAAGACAAAGTTGTTTGTGTATTTCGTATTGCTAGTGCTGAGCGCTCTATGTGTGTATTAAAACACACAGCCTATAGCTAAGTGTTTTTACAAAAACAAATGAGTACGAAGCGCATAGGGCTTGGGCACCCTTGTTTTAAAATATCGCCATTTTGTCAAATGGTTTGTATCTTGAAAACTAAGCAAGATATCGCAAAACGGACAAAATTTTTGCAAACCTTAAAAAAACGCATCTCCTGCGGACAACATAAATGTGTACAGTGTTCCGATGCCAATCGTACCCAGTTACATTCCATATCGTTCCATCTTGGACCAATGTACCATTCTATTGCCGGAGTGAATAAATTTTATTTTCACGTACGTTTTTGGATAAACAAATATTTGAGACACCATGTGGATCTTTCATAAAAAATTAATATATCAGAATCTTTCCCAGACCTAGCATATTTGCATTCAGTCAATTGTAATTTGCTTTCTTTAATTGACTCATTGCTAATGGTAATGAAATTTAAAATCATTATCATTAATCAATGAAATCAAATCAATGAAATTCTGGTAACATTGTGAAATAGAGACGGAGGAGATTAGAAAAATAAACAAAAATCGAAAAATAGAATAGAATGTTGTTAGTGTTGTCACTTCTGAGTATAATATGCAATAACAGAAAAAGATAATATGAAAAAAAACTGCAATTTAGCTGCGTTAGATTCGAGGCCATACTTGGCTGTGATCGCTAAACGGTCATGACTTGGTATTGTTACGTTTGTAATGTAAGATGAACTCAGGTTTGATTCTTACAGCCGCAGTTCATATAGAGACAATCTGACAATTATAAGACACAAATAACAATACAATTTAAATAGAAAATCACTGATAAGCCTGTCCATAAAAAGGCAGAAACTAGTCTAGTCTGATTTAGAATTAATGGTGTTTATAATTTTTAGAGAAAAAAAAACGTTTATTCTTCTTCTTAAACTCAACATTTCTAAATTCATTACCATTAAGTAAAAAATTGATAATGAAAATAATGTCATTACAATTGATATGAATGAAACTGTAATGAAATCATCAATTAATTAGTCCATTCAATGAATTAGTATCATGTATGCTCTAATGTAATGTATTATTTACTTAACCAAATAAATTCTTGAAAAAATAAGGAATACTAATATGTAATGCAATATTTTGTTCCTTCTAAAAGCGTGATTTTATTGTTGAAACAATCTTTGATTTGTATATACTCTTCCTCCTAATCGCTTCGAAAGTAACACATTTTTAAGGCAAATTTCAGTTTTAAACCACTGTTCCAAAATTTGGACGCCTCCAATTATGTAACGCAAGCGATTTTCGATACACAAGACATATACACAAGACATATACCTAATGCAGCAAGATAGGTTAAAAATCATATGTCTATTACCACATATTTTATTGAATAGTGAAAATTTACATTTTAACAAAAACCGCAATATTTGGTAAACATTTTTAAATTTGATTTATTAAACAATAAAAAAATAAAACCTAAAACAAAAGTATTATTTGAGCCACAGTTAAAACTTGAAATTTTTATATAAATAGAACATTTTTGGTCTTCAAAGTTTATTAACGTCATGATGCTTATTAGGAAAAGACCCTAGCCACGTGTTTAATTGCTAAGAAGGCAAGAATAGAACAAAATTATTGATTAAAAAGTTTTTTGTTAAAGCTCTGCCTATTCTAAAACTTAGGGTTCTGATGAGCAAATATCGCTCATTTACTTCAAGACTGTCATAAGTCAAAAATTGAGATTTTTGAGTTAATGATGCAGATTTATTTGTTATATCATTACATTATATTGTGTGAAAATTTCATATTAATATCATGTATACTTTTCGAAATAGAGGATATTTTTTTTACTTTAAAGTGGGTGCAAAGAGTATAATCTTCATAGAGAAACTATGCTACTCACGGGTCTCTCGATAATTAGCCAATTCGCACACAACTCTCATTAAGAAAAAAATACATTAAAACCCCCTATTTATAAAAAACGTGACCAAATAAATAGAGAAAGTGTCGAGCGAAGCAGATATGGATTGAAAACTTTAAACTCGTTTTCTGCAAAATCGTGTTTCTTGAGTTATGTCAGTATTGCAGTAAATGAGGGATATGTTTGATTTGCTTTGAAAACTCGTTATAAATAAAAGGTTGTAAGCTCGTTATAAATAAAAAATAACTTGAAAATATAAAATTACATTTATATTGGAGGTAATAAAGTTACCAGAATTGAATTGTAAAGTGCAAATATTCCCATTGCTTTTTTCAAGAATTTTAGTTGTGACACTATGAAAAGCCAATAGTATCTCCCGATTGAATATTAAAAGCGTACCATTATTTAATTTGTATTACCTTTATTTTTAATTTGAATACCATTACTCAGAATAGTATATAGTTTACTGTTTGATAAAAATGTTTTCAGTTGAGTTAAAAATAAAGGAATATTCATTTATTTTTCAAATAAATATTTTCTTCAACTGTTTTATACATTTATTTAAAGTATCATAACAATCTAATGACAACAATGGAAGATTGTAGTTTATTTGTTTATCCGTTAAAGTTATTAATTTTTTTTTCAAAAAAAATAGTCAAAAAATTCGTGTTAGTTGTATATATACAAAATTACTTCAATTCAAATTACAAAAAATTTAAAAAGTTTACACAAATATGTGTGGTGTATCCATTTTATAGAAAAAAAACAAATAAAAACTGACATAATTTCAAATAAGTGAATATAACTTTTATTTTTACTGATCTTTAGTGAAAATTAGAACATTTAATTTTAACTTACTATTATTTTGTTCTTACAGATTTGTTTGTTATTTAAGAAACATTTGATTTAAAGGAACAGTAAGTAGACCGGGTTTTGAGTGATATATCATTTATGTTAAATTACATTTTCAGTTAATTTAAACTACAAACCATTGCCATTGCTTTTTATCAATAAAGCATTACCATGACTTTTTTTTTTTTTTTTGAACATATTTTTAATATTTTTCCGCAGACAAGCCGTGTGGCTTCGCGGATTATTCTTCAGAAATATATTGGTCAATAAAAATGAATTATGAAAAAAAAAAAGATAAAAAATAAATTAAATTAAACCAATGTTTGCCACCAATACATTTTTAATACCGTTATCCGATACAAAACCCTTTCAAATGAATATCCGATACCGAATCCCGCAATTTCATAAATACCGGTATACCATAACCGTTTCCCCTAATACCGTTATTGTTCCGGTATTGAATTGGTTTGGAAAAAAATTATATTTTAACGTTTTTCACTAAAAATATAAAGTTTAGTATTGTTTTACTAACTTAACGCATGGCTAACAATTTTTATTTTGCGTTGGAAACATTGTGATTTTTAACAACAACACATAAATTTATTGTGAAATGCAGTTTTTCAATAATACCGGTATGTAAAGGTATTCATGTTTCGGTATCGGTTATACCTATACGAATCATATACCGATGCCAATACTGAAACAGCCAAAAAGCGATACCAATACCGTTATTCGTTTCGGTTGCCAACCTTGAAATTTTTTTGTAAATATGTACATCAGCTTCATCCGGCTTTGAGCCGCCGCCGGTAATTTTTTGCTTAGCTGCATCTCTGGCTACCGACCTTAATTTCTTATTCACAAACTTATTACCAGATAATAGAAAGTTTTGCGTGTTTCTTTTGTTTCATTTTATTTTGGTCTCGTTATTACTACACTCAAAAAAATAAGTTAGTAGAAAAGTTAGTAAAACGTCTTGTAAATCAGGTATACTATTTGTTAGCAAAATTTTTTGCTAAAATTCTGTTTTAAGCTAAAATTTATGTTACACTTATTCAGCACTTAATTGTTTTGAACTAATGTTTTACTAATATTATACTAATGTTTTACTAATTTATTTTGCTAAAAAAAAATGGTGCTGATAAGCACATTAATATTGTGGACGACAACTAGATTGAAAGATATGAGCAGAATGAAGCAGATGTCGCGGCATGTCAAGATGTAGTAGAGAAGAGGAAAACGATACTAAAAAGTACAACTCTAATAAGACATATAAAAAACTCAACCATGGAAGATTTTTGTATCTGTTTTTCATACATAAAACAAAACTGAGGATTAAAACAACTTAAATTTTGCGTTGTCACCGGCTTGTGAATATAATTGTCTATTAATTAAATAAAAGACAAAATAAAATATTTAAATTTAATATGTATTTCTCAACTAAATGTTTATAGATTAATAATCTAGTGTGGTGAAATTGCAAACAAACATATACCGACATGTAGACAGAGTAAAGCGAAAGACAAAGACACATATCTTAGCTAGATTTTTATGGTTCCTTTTTCTTATTGCAAGAAAGGGTTGTTTTTTTCGTTTCGCTTGTTTTTGTTTATTTTTTCGTTTCGTTTCTATAATTATCTTCGGCAGTTGCGTCCTTAAAAAGATAGCATCATTTAGACAACCATTGATGTAAGTAGTTGAAAGAAAATTTTTGTTATGTTATATATATTTATTTTCAGATATTAAATTAATTCATGTCGTCAATGTGGGAAAATGAAAATTTTATATTTCGTAATTATTGTGAATTATTTTTAAAAGAATCACAAAAATATGTTTTATGATTCTCAGCAAATAAATTAACTAAATTACAATTTTTCTACAAATTTTTTTGCGTTTTTTCAGTCTACTAAAATTCAGCAAAAAATTTATTAATTTTTAGCAAGGCTTTTTTTATTTCTAATCCACTAAGTGTTAGCAAAACTTTTGCTGAATCTACTAATTTTGTTCAGCAAAAGATTTTGCTGACAATAGCAATTTTTTTGCAAGCACCCTCCTGGCTAAAATTTTGCTGACTCAGCAAAATTTTTTGCTGACTTTAGAAACTTTTTTTTTTTGAGTGTAGTGTTTGTGAATGTCGTCCATGGTATTACAATTTACAATTTGAATTATTGTTAGTCCATGCCATCTGTAGTTTACTTACCATTTAATATACACTTAAAAAAGATTTTCAAAATCGACAATAAATAGTTCTTCTGTTAAAAATGGCAGATGCAGAAAACGTGCTTTAAATGCAATATTCAGGATTATTGTTTAGTGTTGTTTTGTGATTTATGCATTTGTTGTTTGCAAACTAAAGGTAACAACAAATGATTGTGATGTGAATACTGATCGACCAAATACATACATTTTTGCGTTTTTGTTAAATAGTTCAATAACATCTATTGTTAGTTATCATCAGGGACAGGAACTTCATGCACTTAAAAAGTATTTTTTAGACGCCAATAATATGTATTAAAATTCTTAAAATATGCATTTAAAATTAAAAAAATATGAACTTAAATTTTTTTATTTCGCTATTTCCATATTTTTAAGGAATTCTAATTTAATTTTCAAGTCACTTTGTATTGTTTAAGACATTCTCTGCACATGTTTTGCGCAATTAACATAAGTTTTTCGTTATTTATATTAAAAAAATACGCATTCAAAAATTCACTTAAATCGATATCTCTTAATCCCAGTTTGCAGATAAAATTTAGGAGAACAGTTAAAAATGCTTGAGCAGTTTGGATCCTCTCTAGTCTATATGCTTGTTGCTGATATATAAAATAATATTGTCTGCCCCGGTAGGCTAGTTGGTAGAGTGTTGGCTTATCAGTGCGGGGGTCGTGGGTTCGATTCCCACCAGAGGCACTGGTCTGTTTTCGCTAGGCCATAGTAGCTAGTGTTCGGTTAGTGTAATAGTATATAATTTGTAATTATATGATTATTAATTAATAAATTAAAATAAAATAAAAAATATAAAAAATAAAATAATATTAAAAGTGGTTTTTACTAAAAACTAAGAAAACATTCAATACATATGTACAAAATAAGTAAAAATATGCATTTAAAGCAAAATAAGTAAAAATATACCATCAATTTATGCATTTACAGCGACATATGCATAAACAAGCATTTAAAGCAAAATATGCAAAAATACAATGAATTTATGCATTTAAGGCGAAATAAGCAAAAACGTGCAATCTTTTATGATACCCTGTTCTAAGATCTAAGGAAAACACATGCATTTCCATGAAAGTACAGTAAATAGTTATCACTTAAACAAACTCAATTCAAGGAATTAAAAAACATTCCAATAAAATTTCAATGTTGTCAAGTGTTAATAGAATATATACCCACCTTCTCAAAATTGATGAAAATAGTAAAACTGAGTATTAAAATGTATATTTATTTATTTTATTTAAAAATCAATAGATTTTATTTATTTACATATTGTACGGATGATGATATTGTAGGGGAAACTAGACACACTTGAACCCTTGGAACACTTGATTCCCTCCTAATATGTAAAGAACTAAATAACCTGGCTTTTTGTGTATGTTTTTTATCTTTAATAGTACCCTTGTTATTTTGTAATAAAAATATATACATATTGGTCAAAACATTTGGAACTGAGATCGCATTTGTTGTTTTTATAGATTTATTTTATTCAAATCACACTTAGTTACTAAAATTTATTTTTTACATATTCTTCATTCACTGTTTTATGTTAAACAAATAAAAAAAAAAATTAATTCCGTTAAATTAAAACAACAAAAAAAATTAATAATAATAGATGTATTCAAAATGCAGGTGTTCAAAACATTTGCAACTCTCATTAATCTTACTCTTAACGAAACAATTTATACTAACAAATGCTAGGATATAACGGTAATCGCATTCCTTTTTAATATGAGATTCAGGCCGTTACATTTTTTAAACAAAACCGTTTGTGACGGAAAAAACCGAAAAGCTCGGCTTGACTTTGCACGCACCCATTTGAACTGGACTCAACAGCAATGGAAAAATGTATTGTGGTCAGATGAGTCTAAATTCAACCTCCGGGGATCAGATGGAAGAGCCAATGTTCGAAGACCACGAGCGAAAAGTTTAATCCCAGAGACACAACCGCCACAGTGAAGCACGGAGGTGGAAACATTATGGTGTGGGGGTGTTTTTCAGGAAATGGGATTGGCCCCATTCACCGCATTACTAGCACAATGACGGCCACAATCTATAGAGATCTTTTGAGTTCAGTTATGCTTCCGTATGCTGAATGGGCAATGCCACTCTTATGGACCTTCCAGCACGACAACGACACAAAACATACGGCGGGGGTTGTAAAAGTTTGGCTGCTGTCATGTCGTGGCCGGCTCAATCTCCCGATCTCAAGCCGATTGAGAACATGTGGATGATTGTAATACGGAATATCGGCAATAAAGTATTCCGAAATGGTGATGAACTTTTCGTCGAGTTGGAGAAGCAGTGGAATTAAATTTCTGACGATTATATTAAAAAGCTCATTGCCTCAATGCCTAAGAGGTGTTCAGAAGCTATAAAAAAATAATGGCTACGCTACAAAATACTGAGCGTTAAAACCATTGTTTGCATTTCCTGTTAATTACTTTAAGAGTTGCAGAGTTGTTTTGAACACTGCGCTATTGACTTATTTTGTTAAAATTACTTTTTTTTATTTTTGAGAAGTTATGAATAATTATTTTGTATTTGTAATATAATATGCTATAACTGAATTTAATAAAAAAAAAAAACAAAAACTTATACCACAAATCTTTTTGATCAAAAAAATTATAATTACCTAAACCACGATTTCAGTTGCAAATGTTTTGAACACCACTGTATATATTTACTGGGACAATAAGGAAGATATAAGCACCATGTTTTAGATTTTTAAGTTTATGCTTTATTCTGACCTTACTTCTGAAAGGTTTCTGAACGAATTGTTGCAATTCCAAAACGTCTGTTATTTAACTTTAACAGTATTTGGAAAAAGTCATCATTTCTGATCTTAAAAATTCTCCGTGTTCTTTGGTTGAACAATCTGTGATTTGAATTGTGTTACAATCTTCAGATAATTTTTGGAAGGCGATGGTTTTTGTATGAAAATAATGTTTTGATAACACTACTCAACAAAATGAAAAAAATTTCATGTACTCCGGATGCGATAATTTTTTCTGTGTAGATAACCTTGACATGAGCTCGAAAAACGCAATAAAAAATTTTTTTTTCGTTTGGTTTTTGTTTTATTTTTTTTTTTTTTAATTTTAAAAATTTTTTTTTGGTTAATTTGTTTCGTCCGGCATAACTCAGGAACCACTAGCCCGATTTAATTGAATTAAATTTTAAAAAATTTAAAATTACAATTCCCTTAATCTGTTTATATATTGTTTTTCCTATACAAGCAACACTTTCCAAGTTAAAAATGAATATATAAAGGAAAAAACTTATTTTTTGCCTAAAGATTTAAATTTTTTTTTTTTTAAAAATCCATAAAAAATCCCAAATGAAAAAAAATGTCAAATCTTATTACTTTTACGTAAAGTCACATAACCTATGAGCAAAATGAGACAAAGATCATGAAAATCGATGCACGCGTTTCGCTTTTATTCGCAATTGAGTAAAGGTATGAATTTCAAAAATTTGCTCGACATATGCACAACTTTGTCTATGGTATGCACAACTTTGTCTATGGTAAGGTTTTTTCTTTTTTATTACAAAAAAAATTAAAATTTGTTGGGTGACAAAATATATGACTTTAAATTAAAAAACAATTCGATATCTGTACAAGAAATTATCCTAAGGATATCAACATTAATTAATTATAAAAAAGTTTTAAAAAAAATATCTAAACACAAAAATAAAAACCTTCAAATTAAAAATAATTATGTGCTTTTGTCTTTCTTTTATATTGTTGTGGGTTTCTTTCTCTTATCAGGAACCAGATATAGTCCCCCATCATAGCTTCGTTCCAAAATCCTTGGTATCGGTGCTCAATTTCTTTCATTTGCTGATGAAAACGCTCACCATGCTCGTCACTCACATCGCCCAGGTTGTCCGGAAAGAAGTCCAAGTGCGAGTGTAGAAAATGTATCTTAAGCGACATATTTGCTCCAATTTTTTATAATTTTGGAGTAGTTGTTCGACGATCTCTCTGTAATTTGAGCTTTTGTTGTTTCCAAGAAATCCGGAAACAATTTGCCGAAATGAGTTCCAAGCTGCAGCTTCATTTGGTGATAAAATGTGCTCAAACTGTTGGTCTTGCAACAACTTTTTAATTTGCGGACCGTCGAAAACGCCTTCCTTAATCTTTGCCGATGAAAGGTGAGGAAAAATGTTTTTTAAATAGGCGAACGCTTCGCCATCTTTGTTGATAGCTTTCACGAAGTTTTTTATGAGTCCGAGCTTTATGTGAAGAGGTGGGAGAAAAACATTTTCCTTTTTTATGAGTGGTGTATATTTCACGTTGTCGCTGCCGGGGATGAAGTTAACTCTTTCTGTCCAACTCCTCCTGGTGTAATGATGTTGACGATCGCGGCTGTCCCAAAGGCAGAGAAAACAACAGTACTTTGTGAATCCACCTTGTAATCCACAAAGGATACCGATAACCTTAAGGTCGGCACAAACTTTCCAATCGTGTTTCTCATAGTTAAGGCACTTTAGTAGATTGTCCATGACTTCGTATGTTTCCTTGGTGTCAACGGCATGAGCAATTGGAATCGAAGGTTTCTTGTTGCCGTTGTGCAGTAAAATTGCTTTAAGGCTCTGCTTGTTGCTGTCGATGAAAAGACGCCACTCTCCTGGATCGTAAGAGTACCCGAGTTCACCAAATAATCCGGGAATGTCCTTACAAAAACAGATGTTGTCTTTTTTTGTGTAGTACCTTGCGTATGGTTCATGACGCTTCCTGTAGATTGTTGTCACCACACCAGGAGCCAAGAAACCGAACTGTTTCATGCGCGATGCATGCAACTCTGCATCTTCCTTGGAGAGTTTCAATTCTCTAACCCAATCGTTCAGTTCTGCTTGGGAACATAAGCGTTGACCTCCATACAATGTATATGTTGACTCGCATTCTGATGTGGTTTCTACTGTCTCCGGATCTGATGTTGGATGTATCGCCTCATTATTAGATGCCCATCTTGAAACGGACGGTTGCGGGTCCACTGGTTCTTCGGAAAATGGCACTGGAAAATTCACTGTTGAAACAGCAGCGTAAGTCCATCGTATATTTTTTCCCACGCCTGTTTTTTTGCTAAGACAGAAGTAGCAATCTGTTACATGGCAAAGCGGAGCTCTCCAAAGCATTGGCATGATGATTCTCGGCTGTCGTCTGAAAGAATTTCAATAATAAGTTATATATGTTCTTGAATTTCGTAATCTACACTTACCTTGAGTCACTTAGCTGTACGTAGCACCTTGGACATAGAGCACTTGGTGTCCACCGCTCATCTATGTTTGAGACCTTTAAATTGAAGCTCTCTTCAAATGAATCTCTCAATTTAGGTGAAAAACAGCGCTTGTTTTTTTCAGAAACGTATTCTCCGCACATGTAACAAAAATTACTTGGATTGGTATTGCATTCAAATACTCGCGAACGTTTGCTCATTTTAACTATCGCGTTCGTCGACACTTGTTGAATGAGTAAAATCGATCAATGAAGACCTATTTATACTGTGTATTGTTTAGTATTTTACTGACAGGTACTTATAAATGGGTGTATATTTTTTTACGGTGGCTACATACCTGTTTCACCATGTGTGAGTCTTAAATTTTCCGAATAATGACCACCCTTAAATGTGGGTTGCATTTCTGTAAAAAAATCATACAGGTAGTCACCGGAAAACCCAAATAATTAAAAAAGTCCCCTTTCCTTTTTTCCTTTTAATTGTTCACGCACATTTATTAGCGTTTATTACTTTGCTTACGCAATCATAAAAATTAAATAACCCTTTGTTTATTCCGTTTTGTTAATTCTGAGAATCAAAAAAAAAAGAAAAAACCTTACCATAGACAAAGTTGTGCATATGTCGAGCAAATTTTTGAAATTCATACCTTTACTCAATTGCGAATAAAAGCGAAACGCGTGCATCGATTTTCATGATCTTTGTCTCATTTTGCTCATAGGTTATGTGACTTTACGTAAAAGTAATAAGATTTGACATTTTTTTTCATTTGGGATTTTTTATGGATTTTTTAAAAAAAAAAAAATTTAAATCTTTAGGCAAAAAATAAGTTTTTTCCTTTATATATTCATTTTTAACTTGGAAACTGTTGCTTGTATAGGAAAACAATATATAAACAGATTAAGGGAATTGTAATTTTAAATTTTTTAAAATTTAATTCAATTAAATCGGGCTAGTGGTTCCCGAGTTATGCCGGACGAAACAAATTAACCAAAAAAAAATTTTTAAAATTTAAAAAAAAAAAAATAAAACAAAAACCAAACGAAAAAAAAAATTTTTATTGCGTTTTTCGAGCTCATGTCAAGGTTATCTACACAGAAAAAATTATCGCATCCCGAGTACATTTTGACTGTTGACTAGTGTAATATATCTCAGGAGCAAGTCTAAGGTGTATTATGTGGCTATTTTCTTTATTTGTTTCTAGCATTAATACATATGTTGATGTAAACGATAGTAACTTTATGAATTGCAATTTTAAATACTTTTAACCGAATGACGACAGTATGTCAAAGTCTTAAGTTCTTATTTTATTTACAGTTTTTTTTATTTAAGAGTTATTAAAAACTTAATATATTAAATTTGAGGTTTTTGAAATCAACGTGCCAACGTTGGGAAAACCCAAAAAAAAAATGGTCTTTATCCTTTCACTACCGACTTTTTGTGTGTGGCAAAATAATTTTTTTGACTTATGATTTATTTTTGGGACCCTAAAAATATCCTAAAAAAGTTAAAGAAAAAATTTTACCCCTTCCCCTTTATACCGAAATAACTTGTACACTACAGTGTACATTGGTAGTCAACGGTTGCAGAGCTCTATTACTCTATAGTAATTGATACTTACTGTTCAATATGCAATTTGAAAATAAAAAAAAACGCAAATTATTATTTTTTTACAAATATTTATTAAAAAAAGAATATTTTAATTCACGAAAAGTTAAAAAAAATATAAATACAAAATTTATGGTGAGTGATAAGTGAGGAAACAGTTGTTGTTACGTTGTATACATAAGTGTGCTTTACATTTTACGCATTGAATGTAACATGGGAAAGTGACCAATGTGACAAATGTCTCTTACAGGAGCCGTAAAACGTCTCTTGTCATCCTGATTGACTTCGGAAAACGGATTATTTGATGGACGACCAACTCTTCTGACAGAGTGTTTTTCTAGTAAAACCAATGTATTGCACACCTGCATTCTAAAGTTCATGAGATCAATTTCGTCTTTGGATTGAACACCTGCCATGGCTGCATCTTTTCGGTTACTTTTTACTACTCAATACTTTTTTGAACCATGCTTATAATAATCAATACTTGTAACGGTTTTAATTTTTTCAACCTGAGTTGTATTTTGGTGGTAAAATAATGACACAGAATAAACAGATCCGATACTTGTTTCAAATGTCAAACAAATAATCGTTTGCAAAAACTTTAATTTTTTCATTTTGTTCTACTTTTTGTGCTAGAAATAATAAACTAATATAACGCGCCTAAAGAAAAAAAGATGTCATAAAGTGTTTGCTATATTAAGTTAAAACTAGCTGAACATCGCTCTGTCTTTCACTAAAATTGTTGTTCCCCATTATGTGTTATAAAACCCTACTGTCGCATCTGTTTTAGTCTGTAATAATGCCTTTTTACTAAAAAATACAACCGCGGAATTCTCAAAAAAATAACACAAGTACCAGGTACTTTAACACAAACGACCTTTTAAACTCCATGCAAAAAATGAAGCCATGCTTAACATATTGAGTAACAACCGTTGACTACCAATGTACACTACAGTGTACACAACTTTTAACTATTGCCGAGACCCAACCGATCGCTCAATTTTTTTCAAATAAAACTAAAATGATTGTTGAAGTATCTGCTTTAATAAAAAAATTATTTGAAGTACCTAAAAATTATTCTAGCGAAGTTATTAAAGCTCCAAAATGATAAAACTCTCAAAATCCGAAAATAGCAAATATTGGCATGAAATATCGCGAATAGAAACAACCCATATGTATTTTTCCTCCCCATAAAAAATGTATAGCTTAGATAACATCCAAATAAACATATTTGTACACAAAATTAGTAAATATTTTATTCGGTCATATTTTAATTATTTTTCAAAGATGTGTACACTGTAGTGTACAAGGGTAGTGAAAGGGTTAATAGAGCTTTTCCTGAAACAAAAAAATCAATTTTATATATATTTTTTTTTTTTATTTATTAATTTACTATTATTTATTAATTTCATAGGTCTTTTTTGCCCCGGCCACTAAGGGTTAAATATTTTTTGAATAAAATAAATATAATTTTAGTCATATCAAATTAAAGTGATATTTTTTTCCGAAAATTATGAAAGATGCTATTATGTAAACTTCCTAGTGGGTCTTATTTGGCCAAAAGTATAAAAATTAACCCTTTATGGATCAAGTTACATAAAATAATTATTTTAATGAAGTTGTGATTTTTTGTTATCAATTTAAAAGCTTTAGAATCTCGCAATCATAATTAAAATTAAGTTGCATGTGCCTTCTTTGTCCCTAGGCCACTAAGGGTTAAATATTTTTTAAATAAAAGTAAAGATAATTATAGTCATAATACATTTAAGTGATATTTTTAAGAAAAATATGCAAAATTTAATGAAAACATTCAAATTTTGTTAAATTTTTGACAAAATAGCAATCGACATCTGGCATTTTGAAAATCGTGGATATATATGTCCCAAAGTCACTAAGTATTAAAGTGTTAAAGTTAAGTGTTAAAGATTTTTTAAACAAAAGTAAAGATAATCTTAATAAATCGAAGTGATATTTTTCCGAAAATTAGGCAAACTTTGATGAAACTTATTCATAAGAACAGATTGTATTCTATTTCTTATTTAGGTAAGACTCAGTTTCTGGTGTTGAGTAATTTGAAATTAGTTTAGAGCACAGAAAAGTGGGATTAACAATGTCGAATGCCTTTGGATGATCAAGGAGAACTAGAAAACTAATATTATTGAGATTAATTTCACGACGAATTTCCTCTGTTACATCAACCAGGGCAGTAATGTTACTATGTTTTTTTCCTGAAACCGGATTGTTTCTCTGTTAATAATTTGTATCTGTGCAAGTAGGTATTGACTTGATCTTCGTGAACTTTGCGTGTTTCCATTGCTTTGGAAAAATGGTAATAGTAAGGATTGTGTTATAAACGGTAAAATGAAAGTGCATTTGACTTTATAGGCGTTGCTAATGCTGCCGAATTCAAACTGGCTATTGAGCTCTTGAATATCATAGTCATCAATAATATTATTAACAGAATGTTGATTCTCAACTAAAGGATAATCAGTAAATGATTCATTAAGCTCATCGGGACTGAATCTGCTAGTTGTTTTTCTAATAGTGGTTTTCCATTAGTTTCTGTTTTAAAACATTGAGCATACTAGGTATACTTACCCTTTTTAAATTGACGTCTATCCTCTCTTCTAAAACTACTGTATTCGTCCTCTAGTGATAGTAACTTAAATTCCTTACATCAAGATAATGCCTAATCCCTCCGTTTTATAATAAGTTTAATTGCTTGTGTAAACCATGGCATTGGGCAATCTTTCATCATTTTCGTTTTAACGGGTACGGTAAGGTTATACATATAAGTTAGTTATAAGTCTTAGTCAACATATTCATACCAAATATATTTAAAAGACTTTGTGCCATATTCCAGAAATAAAAAAGTTCTGAAATCAACGTGCAATTTTTTTATCACACCCTAAAAGTAATTTTTTTGTCGAAAGTTTGTCATTATCGACCAATGCTTGACATAAGGAGCATGCACAAAAGCTAGTGAAATTACATTTAACATTTTTTTCAAAGCGCAATCTTTCAAAAAATAATGAAATATGTATTGGGTTCCAAGAAAATTGTAAAGAAAAATAAATAAAAAAATGTTTTCATAATTTTTTTAAATTTTAACAAATTGGTTTGAACCGATCGGATCAGTAGTTTAGAAGTTCGATATTTGTTACCGTTATTTTTTTCAAATACCCCACTGTGGGACATCCTGATATGTATTTTTGATGTTATGAAAAATTTTCTTTCATGAACCACCTCAATAAAAAAAAAAAAAATAATTTTTGACAACATTTTTCAGAACTGTGCGGTTTTAACAATGACTTTTGTAAATTTAATATATTGCAGCTAAAACGGTTAATAGTTTTAGTTCTAGAAAATTTTGAGAACATATATTTGCAATATTTAAGCTTTAAAAGCCCAACTATGTTAGGTGTGTTTTATGTGTAACCCATGTACACAGAAAAAATTGTTGTCAAAAAAATTTCAATTAAACTTTTGTTTGATTTCCAAATAAGAAAATAAAAATTGCCTTATTTGAAATTCGGAAGTTTAAACATTTTTGAAAACCCGAAACCCACAAAATAATAAAAACTTATACAATGCCTACTTTTGTGAACCATGTGATATTGTCCAAAGTAGACAAAAACATTTAAAGTGAAGCGTAATCCATTTAAATTGGCTAAAACTTGGAGAACAAATTAAAAAAATAAGAAAATATATCAAAATTCCACTTTAGGCAACATTACGAAAATTAAATTTTTTACATTTTTGTTTTAATTATTATATTTGTTTATGGAATCAATTAGTTTTATTAAAACTGTGAATGATATTCCTTTTGGTTGACATGGAAAATTCTTCAAAGCTTGTTTGATATTCACTTTTTATATTTACGAAAATTTATAAAGGGTGTTCCAAGAAGAACGCAATTTTTAAATCTGGCAACATTCGAAGTGTCATTGTTTGACATTTGAACAATTGTTATTGTTTGCTAGTAGAAGCTACGAGGTTAGTAAAAATGGAGCCAGCTGACCATGGACAGCGAAGGGAGTTCGTTAATTGGGTATTGGAGAGACAACATGAAAATGCTGATTTTGCCGATAAAATCATCTTCAGTGACGAGGCCCATTTTCATCTTGATGGCTTCGTCAATAATCAGAATTGTCGCATTTGGGGTGAGGCAAATCCTCGAGTGATTCACGAGAAGCAAATGCATCCTCAACGTGTCACTGTGTGGTGTGGTTTTTGGGCTGGAGGAATCATTGGACCGTTTTTTTATGAAAATGAGGCAGGTCAAGCGCAAACAGTCAATGGTGTTCGGTATCGTGAAATGATAACCAGTTTTTTTCTTGCCTAGAATTGAAGAAATGAATGTGGAGGGCATGTGGTTCCAACAAGACGGCGCCACATGTCATACAGCCAGAGAAACAATTCAATTGCTGCATCAGTCATTTCCCGGTCGTGTTATTTCGCGTTTTGGAGATCCGAATTGGCCGCCTAGATCGTGCGATTTAACACCATTAGATTTTTTTCTTTGGGGTTTTTTGAAGTCGATGGTTTACGCGAATAAGCCGACGACGACTCAAGCCTTAAAAGGGGAAATTGGACGCTGGATTAATGAAATACCGCAGCATTCATGCAAAACGGTCATTGAAAATTTCATTAAAAGATCGCGTGCATGCCAGCAAAGCCGCGGCGGCCATCTGCACGATATATTGTTCCATACATAACCTCATTCTGTCTACTTTACGATATAATAAAGTTTCACGATGGAGTTCATTCGTGACTGTCATGATAGACAGACGTAATTGCGGAAAAAATTTTGTTTAACAACCTTTCGATGCTAATATTTATGTTTAACGCGTGCTTCGTGTTATCTTTTTTTTATCATAGTTTTTTTTTGTTTCAAAAATAAATCAAGAGATAGGACTCTTCAAAAAAACAAAAAAAAAAAAAACCTATGTGCATGAGATATGAGTGAAACCTCTCAATCAAAAATAATTAGTGACAATGATTTAAACGTTATACATGATAATGTAAGAAAAAGAAAAATAAATATGGAAAGTGATCAACAAAATAAAATTAGAAAAAACAATTACTGGTCAATTCTTGATAATGACACAAACTGTGATCAAGAATGCTTAAAACTGTTTGAAAAACATGTACAAGAATTACCAACAACATCATCAAAAGCACCAACTGCAGCTACATCATCTAACAACTCTATTGAGAGAGAGAATAACAATATTAAAGAGAACACAAATAGCAACCCGGTTCAAAATAAAACAAATAAAAATACAAAAGTTCCACCTCTTAATATATTTGATGTGGATCCTAAAATACTTATTGAATTCATTAAAGATGGGCTTAAAATAAACGAATTTAAAATAAAAGAATTTAAAAATAAAAAAATCTCTCTATTTATGTCATCCATAGATGATTATCTCAGAGTAAAGGCATATTTAGAAAAAACAAAAACTAAATTTTTTACGTTCACACCAAAAGACGTTAAAACAAAATCATATTTGTTAAAAGGCCTAAGTGCCAATACTGACACTAATGAAATTCTTAAAGAATTATCTAAATTTGAAAATGAAAAATTAAAATTTATAAAAGTGAGTCAGTTCAAAACAGCAAAATCAATAAAGGAAAATTATAATCTTCCAATATATTTGGTACAAATTAATAACGAAAGTAAAGTTAATGAAATAAAAGCAATTAAAGGGCTACTATACCATTGCGTCCGTTGGGAATCCTTGAGAAAACCTGAAATTCCTCAATGTAGGAATTGCCAACAATTTAATCATAGCGCATCTAATTGTTTTCTTCCACGTGGATGCGTGAAATGCAACGATATGCATGATATAGGTAAATGTACCCTAACTGAGATTCCAGAGAATGAGAGAGAGAAGCTGTTTTGTGTACTATGTAACAAATACGGCCACCCAGCTTCGTATAAAGGATGCGAAAAATATAAAGAACTACAGCAAAGGCTGCGTGCTAAAAAAGAAAACCTATCCCAGAGACGATCAAATAATCCAACTATCATTGTTAATGATGCTACCAGTTTTGCCGATATGGTCAAAAACAACAATTTACAAAACGGAAACAACCCCATACAAAATGCATTGGAACAACTCAATAACTCCATGCAAAACTTATCCAACCAAATAATAAACTTAAATAAACAATTACAATTACAGACAAAAAGAATAGATACTATTTTTTCAATGTTAGAAGCTTAATTTATCAAAATGGCAGAGACAATTGTAAAAAACCTTAATATAATAGAAATAAATGTTAACTCCTTAATAAAATTAAGTAGGAGGTACGACTTATGTAATTTTATAAATAAATATAACCCGGACCTAGTTCTATTAAATGAAACAAAACTTAATGCTAGACACAAAATAAATTTTAAAGACTATGACCTTATACGTAAAGACAGAAAGGACGCTAAAAGAGGTGGTGGCACAGCAATTTTGTTAAAAAATGGTATCAAATATAGTATTTATAACAGTAATACTACTACTACATTTAAACACTTGGAAACATGTATTGTAAAAGTTCCATTATTAGCCAACAAAATGTTGTTTATAATATCAGCCTATTATCCGTCAGGTAATAATGACAGATATTTTAAAACTGAATTAATGCAACTTTTCCAAACTTTAAATTTGCAAAATCCAAATCACTACTATATACTAGCAGGAGACCTAAATTGCAAGCATAATGATTGGGGTAATGATTCACCTAACCCAAAGGGAAATAAATTAAAAGAATGGCTCACATTAAATGAAACAATGTTTAGATGTAGCTTATATGCTTCTCTTTCCCCTTCATACCCACGTTGTGGGTCATATTTAGACTTATGCATAGCTGACTCTCGTTTAAAACATTCATAAGGAGAATAATTCAATAAATTGCCTTCGAACACTTGAATATGATAGTGATCACAATGCACTACAAGTTCAAATTTTAAACGTTGATAATGATCATCCTCTGACTTTTTTAAAGGATCACCTATTTCAAAATTCAATTATAGAAAAACTAATTGGAAAAAACTCCAAAAGAACATGTTAAATGAATTAAAAAATAACGAACCAATTCCGAATGATAGAAACCTTACAAATTCGGAAATAGATTTTTACTTACGCAGACTGGAAATCTTTATAAAAAATTCAATAGAAAAATCTGTTTCTAAATTTGAGAGTAATAACTCAGTTGAAAAATTTTTGAATCCAAACTTGAAAAAGTTACAGGCTGAAAAAAGCAAAATTGTTACTATTATCAAAAAACATAATAGATTTCAATGTTTTTTGACACACGTAGAGCTTAATTTATTTAAAACTAAATTAAAATTAATCAAAAAACTAATAACTGACAATTTTGTTCTATCAGTTAATAAACATTTTCAGGAAAAACTCGCAAACATTGATCAAAGGGATCCTTCACATATGTTTAATGAAATCAAAAAACAATTTAAGAGAACACAACCCTTAAGTTTGGATACGGTTAAAATACCACTAGATAAAGAATTCTTGCTTCGAAATGTAGGAATTAATCCTTGGGAATTGGAAAAGGATAATAATGACTTCATAGTGAAAGACGATGATCAGAAATTAAATGCAATTGGCTCGTTTTTAGAATCTGCCCACTCATTTAAAGAGATTGATTTGGAAAACAGTTTACATGTCGATGTTGATAATTGTTTCTCCAGATTTTTGGAAATTAAAAATGACTATGAATACAACAAATCATCTATTACTTCATTTAGTGCTGTTAAAAAGGCCAACCAATTAAATGAAAGTTTTTTTACATCAAGGGATACGACCATTTACATTTTCAACCACTTAAGGAAAAATTATCGTCAGGCATTGATAATATTCCCAATATCATATTACGAAACATTCCAGAGGAATTTGTGCTAGAATATTGCACACTTTTCAACAATATGATTAACAACTCCTACTTTCCTTGTGCATGGAAAACTGCCAAAGTAATAGTCTTGCCGAAAAAAGAGAAAGATAATAGTAACCCAAAAAATTTACGCGCAATAAGCTTACTTCCAAATATAAGCAAAGTTTTTGAAGTTTGTATAAATAATAACATAGTTGAATTTTGTAGGAAAAATAATTTAATTAATGATAACCAATTTGGTTTTAAATATAAGCACTCAACTGTTCAGGCAATACATTTACTTGTTTCAAACGTCTTTTGGAATCTTAACAAAGGTCTATGCACAGGAGCTTGTCTAATAGATTTCGAAAAGGCTTTCGATAGTATTTGGATCCCTGGTTTAATATACAAATTATTCACATATAAATTTCCTATACACTTAATTATACTTGTACATAATATGTTAAACAACAAATCCTTTTTTATCTGTGATAATAACAAAGTTAGTACAAACAAATTTACTATTGTTAACGGTTTGCAACAAGGTACTGTAAATTCCCCAATACTTTTTAATTTATTCTTATATGATCTCTTAAATAAGGTTGAAAATATTATCGGTTTTGCCGATGATATTCTTCTTTATCACGCTGATAACAAAATAGAGAAAATCAATGAAAAACTACAAAATTATTTTAATACTGTAGAAAAATATGCCACAGATTGGCAAATGAAAATTAACATTAATAAATGTGAAACAATACTTTTCCGACCTCCCGTTGGAAAATGCAACAGCAATATTAAAAATAATTGGAAATCCTTTGGAATCCAATCCAGTAACAATATAAACATCCCAAATAAACAAATTGTAAAATATCTAGGTATTCACCTTGATAAATTTCTATATTTTAATGATCACATTAATTCTCAACTCATAAAGGCGAGAAAAGTTTTTTTTCATGTATAAAAAGTTATTCTATTCAAAATACATCAAATCAAAGGTGAAAGTAGTTTTGTATCAATCTTTAATACGTCCTATCCTAACGTATGGTTGCCAAATATGGTTTAATATTTCCCCATCCTATATGGAAAAACTAAGAGTCTTTGAGAGAAAATGCTTGAGAGGTTGTACATCTCTTCATAGGTCTTCCAATAGTAACTTTATTAAATATATATCAAACCAAAAACTATACAATGAGGCAAAGATTAGTAGAATTGATAATTTCATTATCCATATAATAAGAAACCACATAGCAAAAAGCATTGAATGCTATGAAAATAATCTAATTATGGCTCCTTATTATGCTAGTGATGAATATGTATATAGGACATTGCAAAATGGATACGTACCACCTGAGGCCTTTTTATGCCTCGATAAAAATGGTTTTATACAAAACGAATTCGGCATTCCAATAATTTATCATATTTATAGACGAGCCAATACAAAAGCTGTTTCTACCAACGAACTAACAATAGACAATCGCAGATTTGACACAAGCGTTTACTCAGGAGATAAGAATATGATCCCAAACGTAAATACTAGAAAATATTGGTGGCTCACTTAGTATTTGCCATTCTCTTTTTTCTTTTTATTGTCTGACCATAGCTTTAATCCTTTTTCATTATAAAAGTAGTTTTTTTTTAAATTTTTTCTTTACATTAAATTATATATAAATACATATTTTGTATAAACAAATATCAATATAAGTTATAAAAAAAAATATTTTTACATGTTACATATATACTTGAGAGCTCGTTGTGGGACTATGTATAATAACTAAGTTATATCTACAACTGTTTGTTTATTTATAGTTAAGTATCTATATAAATTCTGTTTAAATAAACATTATAAAAAAAAAAAAAAAAAAAATAAAGTTTCACGATTTTTTTTTAAATATCTGTGTTTTATTTAAAATTTAAAAATTGCGATCTTCTTGGGACACCCTTTACTTTATATTGCGTTTTTTGAAATGACACAATAAAACCAAAAAAAAAGTGTGTCCTCAAGTGGAAACTTTTTAAAATAGTTATAGCGGAAATTATTCTCGATTACAGTGTTGATATATTCATGCAACATGAAAACAGGCTACAATAGGGAACATTCCCTTAATAAAAAATTAAATTTTGGAAAATTTCGAATTTTTTAAATAAAAAATTTAGCAAATTCAGCACGGGTTTACGTTTTCCAAAAAAAAAATCGAATTCTTCCACACAGAGAAAAATTGAGCAATTTGACAACTGAAATTAGGTTAATACGAATCAAATTTGTTTATTACGAATTCCAGTCGGTTGACACAACTTAACATTAGTTTTCACAACAAAGTTCAGTTAATTCAACAGATTTTAGTTGCAACCCCCAAAATATTCAGAAATCTATTGCAAATATCGTTGTACTAACTAAATTTATAGGTTGTTATCATTAAAATATGCTTTTCAATTCGGTTGGCACTTTATTTCTATGTGTGTCCATTTGAACAAAATTTGCAATAAAACTTTGGGTGTAATGAACGGAAATGGAAAATTAATTTTTTAATTGACATTCTAATAACCATACATATTATATCTTCCAGGATTTAAATATGACCTCATAGTTTGCAAATATCCTGATTTTAAATACAATAATTGCAAATAAAACTGAGTCCTTAAAAATCAATTCAATTAAATTTTTTTATTTAATCTGAAATTGAAATAGTTGTAGTAAAATATATATTAGGAAAATAGAATATCATTAACATTTTCAGCAAAATTTTTATCATCAAATTTATAAACTAAATATTTATCAGGCAATTTCGTTTCGTTATCATTTCCATACACCAGTATAACATTTTCAGTAGATTTTAACAATTTTCTAGATTTAAGATATATTAATCCATATATAAAACCTTTAGTCATATATTCACCATAAGTATAATTGCCACAAAATATACGGAATTGTAAAAATATAATATTGTAAAACATTGAGATATAATCACTTAAAGATTTGGTAGAAGATACAAAAATTATAGGGATTTTAGGACGAAAATGAGATAGTTTTATGGCCATAGCGGGTAAGGAAGAACAAATCAATATAGCTTTGGCTTTACATTCAAAAGAAGCAGCAATACAAGAGCGTGCTATAGAATCACTGCCAGTATACGATAGATCACAGTATGGTTGTAGGGATAATGAAATTTCTGGCATTTGATCAGAGATGGCATTTTGTAAAAAGTAAAAGAGAAACGAATTTCGTGAATTTTCGCTGTTAAATATATACTTATCGGGATAGTAAAAAATCTCTGCTATATTTTTCGATTGTACACACAATTGACGTTTATAAATAAGCAAAGGATTTAAAATTAAAGGTTTTTTCATATGATAAATTTTTGTTATCAAACTAACTGCTGCTGGTGATAAATATAATATATATGGTTGTATAGTGGAGGTCTGATATTCCAAACATTTATTGGATTGTTGAAAATTTGATAGTTCTATTAGAAAGCCATCATAACGATTTGCAATCCAGTCGAATTCATGATCTTCACCTTTAATTTGATTTAGTACTATGCGGGTATAAATGCGTAAATGTTCACATTTCAATAAACGTAACGTATCATAGAGATCATCTAAATATTGTTCAGTACCGGGTATATAGGAAACTAATACATTAATTCCTACCTCACGAGCAAATGTTATATCTTCAAGTTCTTCAACTGATATAACACAGCTCTTACATTTGCCGGGAAAACGTACAGGTAGAAGAGAAAGCAAATTACCAGGCTCTATTACCAAACATCTCAATTCATCACCTGCTATTTCCAATATCGAAACTTGTATTGTGGGTCCCATCAATATAAAATCACCCATTTCACAATCTTCGATTAAAAATCTAGCATTAACATATATTTTGTGACGATTTCCTCTTAAAGCAAATATACGTTTTGTCGTCAAGGTAATTTCATCATTTTTTTCTAATTTAATAAAGTCTATACCAGACTCCAACATACCAGTATATTGTTGTCTGGGACTTAACATAGCAAATAATGTTGCAGCTATGAGAACTCCATACTCTTGTGAAATTTTTAATTCAGTTTCTCGTAATCGAAAAATAAGTTGTTGATTTTCCAGCTTTGTTCCTTTAAAAAGATCAATCATGAAACATCTTATACCCGAGCGTAAATAATCGTTTAAAATGGTACTACTATCTTTGGGGGATATCTCAATACATTGCTTATTTGCATTTATGCAAAATTCTTGATTTTCATTCAAAATCTGGTATCCTTTAAAATAACCCAACCATGAGTCATCAGGTAAGTCACTGCAGTCTTCACACTCTGCCAATCCACGTTCCTCATCTCCTTCACCACTCCCATTTGAACTATGAATACTTTCTTCATCCGTAGTATTATCGGCTAAAGGAGACAATTGCTGTTGTGAGATATGTTTTAATATTTTAGGATTACTGGACTCACCCCATGTTTGTCTATATTCTACTTTTTGCTGCAACTTTTTCAACATTTCATGCGCATGATTGAATCGTTCTTTATCTTCAGCTAATTCTGAACAGTGGAGTTTTGCACACAATTGTTGAATATTTTTTTGTACTTTTAGATTTTGGGTAGCTTTAAGTTTTTCCATTATGTATTTAAATATCAAATAAAACAAACATCAAAAAATATTAAAAGACTACCCGACCATAGTAAAGGGTGTTTTTTATAGAGGTGTAGAACTTTGAAATGGAATAAAACAAAGATGAATTTTTTAAATTGACATGACATTTACTTCGCACTGCTGCTACACGATTAAGATTTTCTTGATATTCTTTTACATATACTGTGTGTCAAAATATGTTAAAATTGACAGCTGTGACGTAGGCTGTACGCAAGTTAAAAGCAATTTAAGAACTACAGCTTCTGCCGGCAAAATATTTATGAAAGGAAAAACAAAAACAACTTCAAAAGAATTGTAAACTCCACTTTAAAGAGAAATCTGAAGCAATTTTAGAAAGTGTGAGTGTATTGGTAAAAAAGTGTGAGTGTATTAAAACTTGATAGGCAAAACTTGATCGTGTAACCCTCTAGTTATTCGAATGAAAATTTTCTGGCATTATAATTTAAATATGACTTCTGGCTTATGACCGCCACGGCTGGCTCGGACGTAGTCTAATCTGGAAGTCTAATTTTCGATGACTTTTTCCAACATTTGTGGCCGTACATAATGTTGTCCTCCAAGTGGTGAATCGTTTCGGGCTTATCGGCGAAGACTAGCGACTTCACATATCCAAATAGAAAATAGTCCAGCGGCTTTATATCGCATGATCTTGGAGGTCAATTCACGGGTCCGAAACGTGAAACAATGCGGTACCACAATGTTTCCTTCAATAAATCGGACGTAGTGTCCGATACGTATTTCGAACAGAACCATGATTTTCAAAATAAATAAAAATAAAAACGTTCCATAGTTAATAAAATTACTTTCTCTGATATACGATTATGTTCACGAAATTTGAGAAAGTCAGACTTTAAATGAGGCAATATATCGTTTTATAAAAAAACAACTTTATTGAAAATGAAAATTATTTAATTTATCTTTATTGGGATATTGTCCTAACAAATAATCTATAAAGTTTTTGTTTTCAAATTTATTAATTGACCACTTTTAGGAATGTGTTGATATATCTATTTTGGGAATTTTCTAGGTTCCCATCATCAGACCACGTTTTGAAAGAGGTAACAATCCCATGTAAAACATCAAACATTCATATAAACTAGTTTACTCACTACATGAGAACTAATATATGAGCTCGAAGTTACAAATTATCACCATTGATCAAAAAAATAGATTGATTGGGGTCTTCCTCTACGCTACGCTCTACAGCGGAAATTAATTCTTCTGTACGCACTTTACGATGTCTATGTGGATGCATATTATCATTTAGAGTAAACGTGATGTGAAAACGTTCCATTGTTAATAAAATTACTTGCTCTGATGTACGATTATGTTGACGAAATTTGAGAAAGTCAGACTTCAAATGAGGCAACATATCGTTTTATAAAAAAATAACTTTATTGAAGATGAAAATTATTCAATTTATCTTTATTGGGATATTGTCCTAACAAATAATCTATAGAGTTTTTGTTTTCAAATTCATTAATTGAGCACTTTTCGGAATGTGTTGATATATCTATTTCCGGAATTTTGTAGGTTCCCATCATCAGAACACGTTTTGAAAGAGGTAACAATCCCATGCAAAACATCAAACATTCAAATGAACTAGTTTACTCACTACATGAGAACTAATATATGAGCTCGAAGTTAAAAATTATCACCATTGATCAAAAAATAAATTGAAAACTTGTTTATTATGAGCAAGGTTCACCTCTGGTGGATATTCAATACACGTTTTTTGCCTCCTTTTTATTTTTTGTTTCGTTTATAAACAAAAAAGGGGGTGTAAACTAGACTGTACTTTGTCTTTTATACAAGTTTGATATAATTTTTATTAAAATTAAAAATTATTTTTTTTTTCGGCCTTTAATTGTGCAATGAAAATGAAAATTATTCAAGTTCGAGGCCATACTGTCCTAACAAAAAATCTATAGAGTTTTTTTGTATTCAAATTTATTATTTGATCCTTTCAGGAATGTGTTGGTAGATCTAGAAATATTAAAATATAGAATATGACCTCGAACGTGAATAATTTTCATTTTCATTGCACAATTAAAGGCCGAAAAAAACATAATTGTTATTTTTCATAAAAATTATATCAAAGAAATTTATTTTTTTAGTATGGAACGATATATCTGAATGGGTCTAGACATCGTTTTATCCAAAATGAAATACATATGTTTGAATATATTATGTTATTATTAGGCCAACCAATAAACAGCTCAAAGAAGTGTGTTTTTAGCGCTGAATAAAAAATTTAAAAAGCGTAAAAAAATTCTCTTACAAATAATAATAAACCGTTAAATTTGAAAAATAAACCGTAAATTTCATTACTTTTTATCAAAATTGTTACTACAAATTAAATTGTAGATAAAGTATTTAAACTTTCAGGACACCCTAATAAGCATAGCTGTCTAGTAAAAAGAAAAACTTCAAAATATAAAACTCTGAAACTAATTTGACGCTAAATTTTATCCGATATATATTAACTTGTGCCGATATATTTATTAGCGAATGCTTATTATTTATGTCAACTCTATTAGGTGCAAAAAATTATCGATATTTTAGGGAATCAGCCAACAGATTCCGTGTACTCCCTTCCCTGAAATTTTGTTAACTGGGTAACGTAAACTGTCATTTCATTAAATTCATATTTTCAAAAATAAAAATTTAAAGAAGACATACATATATGGAAAGCTCTACAGCAACCATATCAACATCCTTTTTTGCCAACCTTTGGCCTCTCATATTGGAAGATAATGTTTGTGATATAAAAACTGAAAACACTAAAGAATTTTTTATACCACAACGCAAATTTGATCATCTTTGGGCTCATTCCTTATTGGCAAATACAAATTTTCAAAATTATGACAAACCAATTGAACTTAAATGTGGAAAAGAAGTAACTCCCCAAGAAAACAACCAAAATTCTGATGAAGTATTGCAACAATTGCCATATAATACCCCAGTGCCAGAAATTTTACCAATTGACCAACAATTAGCCATCATACAAAATGATGTTCAAATACGTCAAAAATTAGCCAACGATTTTGTTAATCGAAAATTTCCCTGGTATATGCAAAGTACTCTATATAAATATAAATTTGAGATTAACGAGGAGATGAAGAACCAATTTAAAGAAGCATTTGAATATGAAATTTTACATAACATACAACTTTTTGAGTGTAATGTAATGATCATTAATGTGCCACCATATGTGGAACTAAAATACCTAGAACGTTGGCAAAAATATTCACCCTATGTTGCAATAATCACCATTGTGCAGGATCCAAAAATTTTTCAACAATTAAAAAAGTTTAAAAATATTTTTCAACCTCTTCGATTTGAGGAAAATCGTGAAAATACTTATCAGGAGGAACTGAATCGGTCAATAAAATTAGGTATTGATTATGCTAAGCAGTCTAAACTTTTTAATAATAGAGATAAAGCATTTGTATTTGTGTTTTCAACTAATCGTGAAATTTGTGTTTGTGATAAATTTCAAATTTTAAGAAAATTTTGATTTATTAACTTTGCTAATAAAATTGTTTTCAGTTTTCAACTAAACTAATTTCAGTATTATATGTCTATTTATTTTTTTTATCCTGAGCTCTTCAGTTAAACTGATGGACCATATTTTGATGGATATTGACTGTTAGATAACTAATATAGATAACATATTATACTCGAGTATTTTCTCTAAACTATTATTTTTAAAAATATTAATACCCAGTTAAAAACGCTGCAAAGCAAGTTTGTAAGGGAAAAAGTATCCCTTGCAAACCTTATTATAACTTTGTTCGCTTACGCAAAAATGTGTACAAATTTGTAAAAGTTTTTACTGGAAGGTGTTCGTTTATACAAATACTCAGTAAAAAATAGTAAGAAGAGAGAGTAAAGTGACAGGTTGTTGACAAAAAACTTAAATGTTTTAACTGGATACATTTTTGCCAGTAAGAAGAAAAAAAACATATGATTGAAAAAATATGCTTGTATTTTTAGTAAACAAAAAAAAATATTAAATTAAATTTTAATTGTCTATGGATTCAAAGTGCAAAATATTATGGAAGAAATTAAAAAACATTCTAAATTATTTCTGGTCGACAATTTCAATTAAAGGCCTCATTAGTTTTTACTTTCTGTTGCCGTTCTGTGTCGTTCTGTTCTGTAGGTAATATTTTATAATTACTTTTTCTGTGAAAGGAATCAGCTGTTTTCAAAAGTAAAAGAAACTCCAACCAAAAACATTTAAATCAGGGATGATAAATGCGATTTTAAAATAGTACCAACCTGCATATAAAATAGTACTTTTTCGGCATCAAAAGTAAAAAAAAAAATTTAAATATAAATTAACGAACAAATCTTTGTACCCTCCAAAATGAACAATTACAAATGAAACAACAAAAATATATTAAAAAAAAAAAATTGTTAAGATGTGAAAACAAAATTTTGAGGTGAAAAACTTTTTGGCTGTAAAAAAATAGTGTCGTGAAAAACATTTTTGAGGTAACAAAACTATTTTTGAGGTGAAAAAAAAATTTTGTTTGTGGAGAAAAAAAAATTGAGGTGAATTTTAAATATTATTCATCTCTTAGCGTCTGGTGGAAAAATATGACGTTATATTTTATAAATCAGACACTACAATGAATTCTAATAATATACAGTGCATTATACACCAATTTGTATGAACAATTTAGAGGTACTTTCACATTGTCACTAATTACTTTTGAACCGCTGGACCGATTTTGCTCATTTTCAATACCAAACTTTTCGGAAAAATGTACATAAAGCTATGTAAAAACGAGCAGTGCGTACTAAGAAAATTAGCTGATTTTGATTTAAAAAATTATTAAAATTTTGAGATTTTTTCTTAAATTCACCAAATTTTTAATATTTTTTGAACGTCCTATTAATGTTTGCTGTATTGGATTAGGTTTCTCACAGTTTTTTGCGAATTCAATCCTTGTGATTGGTAGCAAACAAGTTTGTTCGTGAACATATTCGATTTTAAAAACACGCAGCTAATAGTCAATTTCACATTTTTATAAGATTTTTATTATTTATTTTTTTGAAAATCAAATAAAAATTATAACCCTTAGTGATTGAATTCAATAATTGGTTTAATCGGTTAATAAAACTCTAATATAATCACCTGTAATCAGTCGCACTCAGTGAAATCATGTGATTGAATTCTCAGCATTTGGTTCCAAATTAATTCATTGTTCATCTAGGACTGCAAATCGAATTAATAATTATTGAATTTTAAAGGGACCAAGAAATTCATACATAGAAAAATTTGTAAATCGTACTAAATAAGTCATAGGAGTATCATGGTACATTTGAGGTTCAAATAGTACCATTAAAAGTACTATAGTACCAACTTTATCATTCCTGATTCAAATATTGAAAAAAGAATTTCACAACAAACCAATACATATGCACTTTAGGCTGTCACTTAACGTTGAATTATATTTTCAATAGAATTGTCCGCAACAGAACAGAACGACAAAGTGAAAACTAACCACACATACAGACTTTCAATTGAACAGAAACAAAACAGCTGATTCGTAACAGAACAGAACGTACAAACTAATTCTGCCTTAACTTTTATCTTTTCCATAACGACCAGTTGATTTTTTTTTAATATTTGGTATTTAAAATCAGCTGTTTTGTATAAAGGGTCCGCCATCTAACGTTTTTTTTTCAACTAGTGCTTATTTCGTGAATGGTAACACTTAGCTCATGTCTGATTTGACAGATAATTAGTTTTATCCTTCCGCTGAACGAATATGGTTGTGTATACGCTTGAACAACGCTGGGAAATATTGCGACATTACTTAGAAAACCATGGTAATGTTGCAGAATGTGTGCGAAAATTCAAATCAGCCTCAGAGCTGATGTCGTTTGGCCACCTCGGAGCTGCGATTTGACACCGTTGGAGTATTATTTGTAGGGTGCCGTTAAAGATAAGTGTCACGCCAACAAACCAGAGACAATTGACGCTTTAAAGGACAATATTCGTGAAGCCATTGGTGAAATACAGCTGCACACAATCGATAATTCGATAATGTGCTTAAAAATTGGACCGATCGTGTAGGCTACTGCATGGCCAGCCGAGGCAGCCATTTGAATGAAATTATTTTCCATTATTAACCGGAAGGATTGTACTTTCAAATGAAAAAAGAAATTTGAGAAAATATTCAGTAGTTTTTTTTATTGCATTTTCAAAAGAAAAATAGTTATTTGGCGGACCCTATATTTTACCAATTCTTACAAATTTTCCGTTCGTTTACTTTTTTGTAAATTTGTCTTACTCTCTGTAATTTTGTTACTGAGTAATTTTTACTGGACTTTACTGGGAAAGTAATCGAACACACTTTATAAATGCCATGATTTTTATTTGGCGAATTCTATTACTTTTGTAAAAAATAAGCACAGTTTTTTTTTGCGCTTATAAAAAGCTGTAATTTCATGGCTTTCAGTAAAATCATTTTTCATGTCTACAGTATTACACCCAGAAAATAGTCTCAGTTGTGGCCACCGAATTTGTTACCAAACGAATTCTGGCGGTTACGTCAACTATCTTTATTTTAAGTCCTGAATGCTCAGTTGTCTTACTCAATGTTATATTCCACTTAAATATTAATACGTTCCACAAAATTTTATTGAAATTAAAATACATTTTTGATCTTTCAAGTATAGAACCGTGTGCAAAACTGCAAATCTGGTCGTTCCTAAAAAAAAGTAAATAAATATAAATATGAATTAAAAAACAAATTTTTTTTCTATTTCTGGGGTACCCCGGCCCCAAAAACCGGTATAGGTAGAAACATATAAGTGTGGGTACTCGAATAAAAGGAAATATCCGCAAGATTTAAAAAATTCTATTATTATTTTATGATCCATGATTCGTAGCGCCCCACAGTGGGATAGACACTCATTTTCAGAAACCTGTCGAAGTATTCTGAGCCCCCGCTACGCCGTGGGGAAGCATTCGTTGCCATGTTTACCCCCCTTGAACATTGCGTCCCAAGCAAAATCACTTTTAGAACACAACGTTGTCCTCGAACATCACGTAAATAAAAACGTTGTCGCTGCTTTCATTTTGATTTTTATAGTTCCTCCAGTGAAGTTTATAGTTTTACTGAGAAATACTGTTAATTGTTATTTTCTAATTGAATTCCATTACTGCTTGGTTATTTTTGTAAAGTTTACTGCTCAAATAATGAATTTTCCATGAAAATATGACTTTTTAGTTGCTATCATTGGCATTACCCAGTGACAACAGCATGGAGGCGACAGTACAAAATTTATTGGTCTAAGGGTTTTTTCCTTCAGTCCGTCCAAAGCCCGGCTTCTCTCAGTAAATTTTTTTCGCTTGAGCTTAGGGGTTTTCTCTTATGGAGTAGGTAGTTTAGCGGGTTCGCTAAGTAAAATTTTTGTATTTTGCGATTTTATCAAAAAAAATTTATTTTGTTATAATTTTGATGTAATTGTAATTGTTTTCAAAAATAGCGTTGCAGTCAAAACTTAAAAACGAGTATAGAATGCGCAACGTATCACAGAAATCTTGAGGAAATTTCATTTAATTGGAGTACCCACACTTGCATATAACAACGCGTACCGCTTTTTAGTCCCCAGCCTCCGAAAATGGAAAAAAAAAATATTTAAATTTTGGAGGGTACCACATACTTTTATTTTTTGAGAATGGTCCTTAAAGTGCAGTTTAGTCGAACCGTGGCCATTAGATTAAAAGTCCACTCTACTACTAGCTCTACTACAATTGCTTTGAACTTACATTAAATTATTGGCAGTTTAAATATTTTAGTGCTTTATTTTAATTTAATAAAACTTTATTCGTTTGTCTTTTCCGGGATTTGAACTCGCAAACCTCAGAGTAATTGGCTGCCTCTCTACCTAGTACACCACAAACACTTAAAAATAGCCCCCACTACGTTACTACTTTGAAGTTATACGGAAGGGATTCCGCGAAACCATTAACCAATCATGGAGGGACAACCTGGATTGCAGGGTGTCTAGGGCATTATGGCCCGCATTGGACGCAGGGCAACCAAGGTTCTTTTGGGACTGGACAGGGAGGGTCTCAGGACCCTTACGTGGTTCCTGACCGGTCATTGTTCTGTCAGGGCTTTCAGGGACATACCGGATTTTTTCAGGTTGTGCGAGGACGTTGAGGAACTGGATGTGCCACTGTCCTAAGTTGCAGGGTCTCAGACAGAAATGGCTAGGGGATAGATTTCACGCCGAACTTGGGTGTGTCGCTGGATGCAATCCAGTAGATTTACTGAGATTTGTCAGGGAGATAGGACGGCTGTTTCTAGCAAGGGGACGATAGGAGCTGGTTCTGGGGAGTATATATCCTTTCTATCTTTCTTTATATCTATCTTTCAATCTATCTTGCTGTCTATTTCTATTCTTTCTTGCTGTTTTTTCACTGAAGGGATTCACAATGGACCGTATTGGTCTTCGAAAGGAGATGTGTCCTTGGGCACAAAACTCTTCCTAACCTAACCTTCACTAAATAAATGATTCCAAAATTTAAATAGTTTTGTCCGAATTCCAACCAATATTTTTTTGTGTGTATGATTAAAATTTATATTATAAATATTATATTATTTTTTTTTTCTAAAACTACAGATATCAATTTGTTTTTATTAAAATTTTAGGCAGATTAACATAATAATTTTATTTTTTTTTCGCACCACGCGCTTCATTCAACAGTTAATTATTTTTATATCATACTCGAAAACGCGAAACACATCGTACTATATATATATTATATTTATATATAGTTTCTTTGGATCAAATGTCAAATAAAATTTTAAAAAAATCAAAAAATGGGTAAGTTTTTACCCCACTTTTAACACTTTAAATTCCAACTATGGTCGAAAATCTTAGACAATCTTAGATATAAAAACCTTTCTTGTAAGTTAAGAAAAATATCATGACCATTTCTTATTATCTTCCACGTAATCACATTTATTTAAAAACTCTTATTTAATTTGAATAATTTTCGTATTACATCATTGCAGTTGTAGTGGTAGTTGTAGTTGTTGTAATGAAGGGACATAATGGTGATCTCAAGATACAGGCTAATAAAATAAATGTAGATTCTGCCGCTGGTGCACTTAACACGAGTATAGTTGCAACTATCAACAAATAGAGGAACACATTTGTAGACATTATTCTTGGCAATCTATAGTTGTTGATTATGTTTGGTAAAGTTTAGGAAAAATACTAAAGTTTTAATGTTTTATCTTATGATATTTATATGAAATTCTTCAATGCTATTTAGGTAAATGCATATTTGCGCAACTGTGCAATTTTCCATATTCCATATTAAAATGTGTAAACAAAACATAAATAAGTCGGTCAAGTATGTCGTTAGCTGATATGCAAAACCACTTAACTAACATATTAAGGTTTTAAGAGTAAGAACCAAAAACTCCGACATTTAAAAAAATTTAAGAGTATTTTACATTTTGAAATTTGTTAATTAAACAGCTATTTTTGATAATAATGTTGAAACTGAACATACGAAATATATGTAAATGTGCGCCACGGTAGATAAGATGGTAGCGTCCTTGCTTATCAGCACGGGGTCTTGGGTTCGATACCCACCAGATGCACTAGTCTGTTTTCGTTACAACGAGCCGAACGCTAACGTAGATAGTCCTTGCCTAGAATAATAGGATATACTTTGTAATTATATGATTACACTAGTTTACAAATTGCAAAAAATTGTACACGGCAAACATGCTGTTAAATCCTAAAATTGCATCAAAATATGATGTGCAGTAGTTTTTGAAATATTTTTTAATTTAAGTTCTGATTAATTTGACTATTTTGCATATATCTCACTATATGATCAAATTGTAAATCTTTTAGCATTTAATACACAACATATCCACTGAATACTGTTTTTAAATCGGTTCAGAAATTTTGGACCAATGGGTAGAAATTACATGGAAAAATCTCTTTTTTCGATAAAAATTCAAAACGTTAAATTTCAAAGAAATATATAAGATATTTGTTTTGCAATGAAAAATTATTATATTTTTTTTTTTTTTTGATATTTGTATTGCATTTTTCTTAGCTTCTTGAAAAAAATCTGAATTCTGAAAGTGGTCAATTAATAAATTTGAAAACAAAGTTCTATAGATTATTTGTTAGAACAATACCCTAATAAAGAAATATAGATCACGGCACCGAACTTTTATAATATTCATTTTCATTGCACAATTAAGGGTCGGAAAAACATAATTTTTACTTTTAATAAAAATTATATCAAACTTGTATAAAAGACAATGTACGGTCTTAGTCTACTTCCCCTTTACATCTTTTTAAATAAAACAAAACAAGTCTGGAAATAAAAAGCAGAATAAAAACAAAAAGCTTGTATTGTATATCTACCAAAGGTAGAGCTTGCACATACCGAACACGTTTTCAATTTATTTTTGATCAATGGTGATAATCTTTAACTTCTTTAAAAAAAAAAAAAAAAAAAAAAACGCTTTATAGTAACTACCCAGGTAGAAATTTGGGATGGTACAAAAAACGAAGAGTTTTCAAAACGTTTGTTTTTGATGGTACTAAAATAAAAGCGTTTCCAAAGCGATAATTGCAAATAATACGAAAAAAAAAGCATTTAAAAAACATTATTTTGGATTGCTATTCGAACGTTCGGACAAAGTATTTTAGGAATACTTTTTATACAAAACTTACAAATATTTGTGAAATAAAAACACTGTAAAAACATTGGTTCAAAGCGTTTTTCCAACGTTTGTAAAAAGTACTTTAGAAGTTCTTATCGTACAAAATTTACAACGGTTTATAAAATAAAACCAATGTAAAACCATTGCGTTAAAGCGTTTTTCTAACATTTGCCAATAGTACTTTAGAAATACTTTTTTTTTTTACAAAATATTTTACTGATTAAAAAACAACACTGTCATAAGGGGTCTATCTATATGCGAACTCGGTTTCTTATGCAATTTTTTTATATGCTTTTCTCTTCATGAACCGAGTTCAATAAATCACTCAATATGGCCAGCCCATAATGTAGCGACTCTATAAAGTGTATAGTCCTTGTATATCTTTTATAAAGCACTATATTTTGAGGACAGATAAAGCAATATTTTAGAGGACCTTTTCAAAACTTAATAAAACGCTAGTTAAACTATTTAAAATTACAATGTTTTGTTACTTTATTTATATTATTTTAATCATATTTTACATGTTTCATTATTTGTGGTATTTATGAACAATTCATAAAGATCTTTATAATTTGTCTTTCGAGCGTTTTGACAATGTTCAAAATTACAACCCTCAAAGCGGTTATCATTTGGGTCGTTTTCATAACGCTTTGCATAACGCTAACTGTAAGCCAAAATGTTCTGCAAATACTTATTTAACGATTGAAAAAGCATTTCAAAAATTTTGTTTTGCAATATTTTGAGAACGTTATAAAATACCATCCTCAGACCGTAAATTTGGGTTATCATTTTGCACATTCTCAAAACGCTTTAAATTTGTAATTTGGTATGTTCTGAAAACGCTTGTACCATCATGAAAAATGCTTTTAAAACGTTTTAAAGATTGTATTTTTCTACCTGGGTAGTTTCGCTGTGGTTAAATGACAATATTATCCTTGCCAAAAGGAATTTATTTTTTGAAATACTCTTAAATTTTTATATAAGCAATACTTAAGATTGAAAATTATATTAAATACATCCTAAATGATTTTGGACACTTATTCTTGCCAAAAAAAAAAAAAACAGAAAACTAATATTCCCTCACCCATGGTTTATGGAAATCTATCCTCTGATAAATAAGATGATATTGATAACTTTTTTTGATGATTATTTTAAGTCAAATTTTAATAATGGCACTAGTAATCATACTTATAATGCAAATTTCTCTACACACACAGAACAGATGCGTTGTACCTAGCGAATGTTGGTAGTCACATGTCACATCACATTACTTGGTTGCGACTGCCAACTTTTGCAGTTACTCCTACTTTACAAGTACAATGTGAACTAGTTGGTCCAACCGAATACTTTTGGTATTCCACGAATTTTTATTAGAAATCCCAATCGTATTCAATATAACACTGCTTCCATTTTTCTTATATGTATTATGTATGCAAGAAAAAAAAAACACCGTGTATTGAATAAAACTAGTTTTAATCACAACAAAACTCGACCTGACGATAGATCAGTGGGCTAAAGCCCTCTGTCTAACTTGTAGTGCGGGTGCATCTGGCATTAGAAATCAGTTTATCTATACCACGGTCAGTGATTGCACAGAAAATTTCATAAAGACGCAATCGAACAAATAAAAAACATAACAAATATTACATTATTCAAAAAAAAAAAAAACAGGGTCACTGACGAAGGTTCAATACCAGAAACTGCGCAGTTTGATTCAGAAAATTTAAAATTTACAATGTAGTTATGATTTTTAAAAAATACACTCATTCTTCTCTAGAACGCCTTTCACAATTAAAATTAAATAAAATTGCATATTAATTATAGTATTAATTGCAATTGTCTGAAAAATACATTAAAATTCAAACATATAAATTTTTATTTATTGGTTAGCAAAAAACAAAGAATGGAAATATAAATCAGTAAATCTTTTAAGAAAAGCGCAAAGATTATAAAATTTGAAAGGAAAACTCTTTAGAATCTACGTTATTTTTTAGGAAAATTTAATTAGAATAAGAAGGATTTTCTGTGCAAAAAGTCTTCAGAAACTAAGAAGTTTTCTGAAGGAAAAGCCCTGAGTATCTTAGACATTTTCAATGGAAAAAAGTCCTTCATAGTTCTAAATATTTTTGCAGGAAAAGTCCTTAAGCCCAAATGGTTTTTCTATAAAGAAAGATCTCAGGAACTGAGCGGATTTATTAGAAACTGAATCCACAGAACCTGAGGGGGTTTCTATAAAAAAGATTTATTATATCATAAAAAATATTAATTTTTCTGCATGAAAGTTTTGCTTGGACCGTTCCTATTACAAAAAAAAAAAAAAAACAAACCCAACATAAAATTTTAAAACCATTTTAAATTTGTTTTTCAAAAACTGTCCACAAAAGTGTCAGAACCCAAAGTTTTAGATCAGCTAGAGCATCCAGAATAGCCAGAGCTTTATAAAAAAAACCTATTAATTATCAAACTTGCCTTCTTAGCAATCAAACACATGGTTATTTTCTTTTCGCAACAAGCATCACAATGTTACTAAACTTTGAAGACCAAAAATGTTCTATTTATATAAAAAAATTTAGTTTTTACTCTGGCTCAAGAAATACTTCTTAAAGTTCTATTAGTTTTTTGTTTTTAATACATCTAGATTATTTTTATGTTATTTTTAATGAGCTTGCAGCCTCCGTATATTTACAAAAATAAAGCAAATCAAACATATTACCTTTGTTGATACTAATATTTCGATTTGGCTAAAGATCTCATCAGAACCTGAAATTATTGTAGATTTGTATTTGGATTTTTGACAGAACTTTAAAGTTAACGTTTATTTAAAGACACATTGGTAAACAAGATGTTAAATCATTTATTTAGCAAAAGTTATAATTTTTCTCATTTTACCACAAGAACAATTTCAGATGTACTTGAATTGATTTTCCAACTTAATATTTAGTAATTCTTGATTCTCAACAAGCTTGCCACAATGGTTTAAAAAAAAAAAAAAGTTTGTGCCCGCTCTCAGTCTCAATTGTAATTACATGGCATTCTTTCCTTATAATTTTTATTTTATAATCTTCAATCATAATCTCGGAAACTAATCGAGACAGAGCAAAATGGATCAAAAATCGTCACTCTGTACCTCTTAATCTGGTGAGATACAGAAAAACCTTTTTAGCAGGCATTTTCTATTAATTCTGCTTAAAAATTATGTTGCTTTAGTTAAATTCTTAGTTAATTGAACCACAACTGTCAGGCAAATTTTGGTCACCTAAATTTAGCAGACTGCGGTTCCCAGCTTCATTGACAGTTTTGCTAACGCAAACTCAAGTACTATTTTCTGTTGTCATTGCAGAATTTTTAACTATTTGTACGGTCCTTGTTTTATGAGTTTATGTTTTTATTTTCAGCGGTATCCAGAGTCAGATATCAGAAAAGAGACGGAGGAGATTAGAAAAATAAACAAAAATAGAATATTTGTGTAGTTAGTGTTGTCACTTCTGAGTATAATATAAAATAACAGAAAAAGCTAATAGGAAAGAAAACTGCAATTTAGCTGCATTAGATTCGAGGCCATACTTGGGTAGATCGCTAAACGGTCATGACTTGATATTATTACGTTTGTAATGTAAGATGAGCGTAGGTTTGATTCTTACAGCTGCAGGTTGTTGAAAAATTTATCATATAGAGACAATCTGACAATTATAAGACACAAATAATAATACAATTTAAATGGAAAATCACTGATGAGCCTGTCCATAAAAAAGGCAGAAACTAGTCTAGTCTGATTTAAAAATTAATAGTGTTTATAATTTTTAGAGAAAAACGTTTATTCTTCTTCTTAACCTTAACATTTCTAAAGTGTCGAAAATGTTTGAAATTATTCTGAAATTTTAATTTAAATTTAATTGCAAATAAAAATTCTATTAACAAAGGCTTGAGTACGCAATATAATTCAAAAATCTTTTACAATTATATAGTCTCGCACTTAATTCGTTACTTTCAATTAAGTCATTAAACTGCGCAACAAAACCACACAAATGTATTACCATATTGCTGCACGCATTACAATATCACTAAGAAATTTTACTAGTGATGAGCCCTAAAGGGGTAGATTCATTACCTAGTAGGCGGTAAAGTAACTAGTTACTTATGTGGTTACTTGGTTGGAAAAAGTAAGGTGTCCATAATTAAATTTTTATAAAAAAATATTTATAAAAAAATATAATATATTTTTTTTTAATTAAATAAAATCCGTGGTCTCGCTGAGATTCGAAACTGTGGTCACTGGTTGTTATGCGAGAAATCTACTCACTAAGCTATCGTCACATATAATAATTTGTTGCTTAAAGTGTAAAAGAATTGCTTCGAATTGTCGTTTGTGATATTAAAAATATATACCTTACCCTCATGCTTACAAAAAATCATAAAGTAATGTGTCTATGAATAGATTTTCAAAACGATATTTTAATTATTACTTTTCACTTACTTTTCATGCATTATGTAGTTGATGATAGGTAAGTAATTATTTAATGTTTGAAAATAATGTCAATGGCAATGATGTATCATTAAAAGCTAATCTCTGAGTGTCCAATGACTGTTAACTCATTACTTTTGTTTCAAAATAATGTTGAAGCAAAGGAGTATTCATAACAATGTAATGCATTTTGTAACCAACTATTGGTGTCTTATTACTCTATGTGTCGAAATAATGTTGAAGGTAAGGTGTATTCATTACAAAGTAATGTTGGTAAATAATGATGCCGATAATGAGTATACATGACTTTTTCGCACCCATTACCAAAATTTTTCTGGGTAACTTTTAATTTAATAAAAATCACTTTTTCTCTCTAATGCATTTTATTTAGATTATATAATTATATATATAATTTATTAATTAAAATTGTGTCCGCATTACGCTGCTGCTGCTGCTGTTGTAGTTGTTGTAGTAGTTGTTGTTATAAATGGACATAATGGTGATCTTAGCAGACAGGCTAAGAAAATGAATGTAGATTCAGCTGCTGGTGCAATCATCAAGAGCATAGCCAATACGACCATCATATAGATGAATATATTTGAAGATAACATTTTAATTTAATCAGCGATTGACTAACTTCAAATGAACTTGAGCAAAGCTTCTGAAGTTAAAACAATTCACCTTGTCCTATTTATATGAAACTAGAGCAAAATTCATATTTGGACAGATGTTTGGAATAGACAAACAATTAAACTGCATAACTGTTGATAATAAGTAGGGCACGGAAGTTAAACCATTTATACTTGTGTGTTATGTACATCAAATAGGTATTTAGAATCGTAAAATATGTACTTAAAATTCTGAAAAATATGCATTTATTATTGATGGTAATGGTAACATTAGCGGTTGGACTGGCAACCCTTCCAAGAGCCAAATCTTTCAGATTTCAATTTGTTGGCTTAACTTGTACGAATAGACGAAAATAACTTATATTGTTCGGTTAATCACTTTATATCACGTTTTGTCTGTGATTGTTTGGTGGATTAGAATGAGGATGATGATGACCTAGTCGCTTAGTTTGAAAGTGAGGCACTCCTTCTAGCACTGATCCTCACAAGATGTTTTCATCTTTATATTACATTTATTAATAACACTGCTTAACACTAAAAATGCAACGAAGATGCGACTTATCAATTGCAATGAATTTAAGGGAGAACGTAACGAATGTGAACACTAAATTTTAATATTAGCTCCACTTTTCGAAATATTCGCGAATTTAACTTCTACTAAAAATCTAGCTTTTTGTTTAAAATTTCGTATTACCAGAATAAAGTACGTTATACTTTTAATATGGTTTTAAAGTATGTACTTTAAGCATTACAAATCATTTAAATTAATTGCCATTGCCTGAAGGATGTAGGAAATCCTTGCAATTAAATTGAAAAATTCACTTATTTTTGATGAATATTACAAAATCACTTAATAGAATTTAAGCATACATAATTTTTATTTTTTAATAAAAATTATATCAAACTTGTATAAAGGACAAAGCACAGTCTAGTTTACTCTCCCTGTTTTTGTTTATAAACGAAACAAAAAATAAAAAGGAGGAAAAAAAACAAAAACGTGTATTGAATATCCACCATAGGTGGACCTTGCACATAACAAACAAGTTTTCAATTTATTTTTTGATTAATGGTTATAGTCTTTAACTTCAAGCTCATATATTAGTTCTCATGTAGCTAGTAAACTAGTTTATATGAATGTTTGATGAATGGCATGTGATTGTTACCGCTTTCAAAACGTGTGCTAATCATGGGAAAATAGAAACTTTTCCGAAATAGGTCTATTAACACATTCCTGAAAGGGTCAAATAATAAATTTGAAAACAAAAAACTCTATAGATTATTTGTTAGGACAATATCCTAATAAAGAAATATAGAGTATGACCTCGAACTTGAATAATTTTCATTTTCAGAATTTAAAAATGTTAGTATATGATGTTAATTTATATTCCACTTTTTTTAATCGAAAAATCCATTGCTTTCATATTAAAATTTTCCGAAAATTCTATCTGAAGTTCAAAAGTGTTGATATTTTTTTTTAAATTATTATTCTATTTATGGGGAGAAAATAAAAAAATACAATTTTCAATATGCATCATTGAAGAAAACGCACTTCAATTAATTGGAATTTGGCCGGTATTAATTACAAAATAAGTGTTACACAGATTTGAATGTTTCTATCTGAATTTTATTAATTAATGGTGTTTTCTTTTCTGGAAAAAAGTTTTGCATTTTAAAGTGCAAACATTTCAAACATTGCACCCTCGCCCCAATAAAATGATTAATTTTTACAAACAAAATAGAACTCAATTTTATCAAATATTGCTTTCTTTAAACATGTGTGTTTATACTAGGCTTGGGCATTTTATGTCTTTCTAAAGATCGCTCTTTACAGTTCAGCTCCTTTCAGTGAACTAGTTCGCTCTTCTAGTTCAACAGCTCTTTATCATAAATTGAGCTGTGCAACACGAACTATTTGAAGTGAATTGAATCAACTAATGCGATAAAAATGTGCAACTTTCTTTTAAAGTTACTATCTGATAATAATTCAACACTTTAAAATATATTTAAAATGATTGTTAAATCATAAAATGGTACGTAATTATAACAATTTTAAATTATTAAAAAACAAAATTTAAAAAAAATGACCTGGCAATATTAAAAAAACTTAAAAGCAATATAAATAAAATAAATATTACTCAAAAGGCAAAAAGAACGAAAAGAGCGGAAGACCTAAAAGAGCTGATGATTGTGATCCAGCTCACTAGTTCAAAGAAAAGACTAGTTCAATTGAACTAGGTCGTACATGAACTGCACAACTCTAGTTTATACAATATTGTTATGGCAGTCTCGGTTCGAATCTCAGTCAACATGAAAGAATTTTTATGTGATAGCTGTTTTTTTAATTAAGTTTTAAGTTAGCTTTATATTTTTTTTTTTATAATTTTTATTATAATTTTGTTTTTTTTAACGAATTTTAGGTCAAAAATTATTAAATACTTGCAAACAGAATAAAAATATATTATAACATAACATAAAACAAAATGAATAAAACTCCTAAATTATAATAAAAAAATGAATAGTGGTCCAATGACGGTTTGAATCTAGGAACTTATGCATCAAAAGCCAGCCCTCTACCCTTCGGTTGCCAAGACGAGAGTTTTCTAGCAAACAACTTTATAATATATACACAAGAGATTGATAAATCGAAAAAAACCAGGGCAAAAACAACTCTATAAATAATTTGAGGGCGATAAAATTGCACTTTATGCCTTTTTTATGGCAACATTTTTACAAAGAAACACGGCACCCTCTCAAGGTGTTAGAAAGAACGAAAAAAAGGAAATTTGAGCGCAAAGCACAAAAAAATGTGACATTTTTGTCAGAAACGAAAATGCCATAAGATTTTTCACAGGCTCCATATTTTTACAGCATAAAAAAGAGAAAATCCGCAATCTTTTTCGTGGCTCACTAAAGGTACGTTTTAAAGTATTGAATATTCTTTTCGTTTGAAATATTTTATTATCGTGAAAAACGAGAAATGCATAGAGAATATTAAAGCACCTTTCAAATATTGAGCTATATTAAATTAAAGAGCATTTTTGATAGTGTTTGAATAATGCAAAAAGTTCCGTTATTATTTTCAATTTTGTAATATTTTATAAAAAGTTTAACAAAAAATAAAAATTTCCTAAAAAAAGACTTTGGGAATATTTCTTGAGCTATAGCTAAATTTAAAAATCTAAGACCATATTTGTCATCTGCGTCCAATAGTCTTTAGAAATGATGCATCAATATTTTTTGTTCTCTCTTTATAATAGTAACATTTTAATTATGATCTCAAACTTCAATCAATTGAGTTCAAAATTAAATTAAATTTTTTTCAATGTTTTTAACATTAGCTTCACAATTTTTACACTCAAAAAACAAGTTAATAGAACTGTTAGTTAAACATCTTGTAAATCAGGTATAATATTTTTCAGAAATTTATGTTTTAAACAAAAATTTTAGTTACACTCATTCGGCACTTAGCTGTTTTGAACTAATGTTTTACTAATATTTTACTAATGTTTTACTAACTTATTTTGCTAAAAAAAAATTGTGCTGATTAGCACATCAATAGTTTGAACGACAACCAGATTGAAAGATATACGCAGAATGAATTAGATGTCGTGGAAAATCACGATGTAGTAGTGACACGATGTACACTCAAAAAAATAAGTTAGTACAAAAGTTAGTAAAACGTCTTGTAAATCAGTTATACTATTTTTTAGCAAATTTTTTTGCTAAAATCGTGTTTTCAGCTAAAATTTTTTTTATACTTATTCAGCACTTAACTGTTTTATACTAATGCTTTACTAATATACTAATGTTTTACTAATTTATTTTGCTAAAAAAAATTGTGCTGATAAGCACATTAATAGTGTGGACGACAACCAGATTGAAAGATATACGCAGAATGAAGCAGATGTCGCGGCATGTCAAGATGCAGTAGAGAAGAGGAAAATGATACTAAAAAGTACAACTCTAATAAGACATATAAAAAAATCAACCATGGAAGACTTTTGTATCTGTTTTTCATGCATAAAACAAAATTGAGGATTAAAACAACTTAAATTTTGCGTTGTCACCGGCTTGTGAAAATAATTGTCTATTAAAAAAATAAAAGACAGAAGAAAATATTTAAATTTAATATGTATTTCTATAATAAATGTTAAATGTGGTCAAATTGCAAACAAACATATAGACAGAGTGTGGTTCCTTTTTCTTATTGCAAAAAAAGGGTTGTTTTTTCGTTTCGTTTGTTTTTGTTTATTTTTTCGTTTCGTTTCTATAATTATCTTCGGCAGTTGCGTCCTTAAAAGATAGCATCATTTAGACAACCATTGATGTAAGTAGTTGAAAGAAAATATTTGTTATGTTATATATATTTATTTCTATATATTTTCAGATATTAAATTACTTCATGACATCAATGTGGGAAAATGAAAATTTTTATATTTCGTAATTATTGTAAATTATTTTTAAAAGTATCACAAAAATATGTTTTATGATTTTCAGCAAATATATTAACTAAATTACAATTTTTTTTACAATTTTTTTGCGTTTTTTTCAGTCTACTAAAATTCAGCAAAAAATTTATTAATTTTTACCAACGCTTTTTTATTTCTAATCTACTAAGTGTTAGCAAAACTTTTGCTGAATGTACTAATTTTGTTGCTAAAAATCAGCTCGCTGATTTTCAGCAAAAGATTTTGCTGACATTAGCAATTTTTTGCTAGCACCCTCCTGACTAAAATTTTGCTGACTCAGAAAAATTTTTTGCTGACTTTACAAACTTTTTTTTTTGAGTGTGGTAGTGTACTAAAAAGTACAACTCTACTAAGACATATAACAAAATCAACCATGGCAGATTTTTGTATTGTTTTTCAGATATAAAATAAAATTTTGGATTTAAACAACGTAAATAAAATATTTAAATTTAATAAAGATTAAATGTGTATTTGTAAACTAAATGTTTATACTGATTAATAAAAATTCAAACAGCTATACAACCGGTAGACAGAATGAAGCGAAAGACAAAGCCACACTCTTAGGTAGATTTTTATGTTTCCTATGTTCTTATTGTAAAAACGTGTTGTATATGTTATATTTTGTTATTTTTCGTTTCGTTTCTATAACTATCTGCGGTATTTGCGTTTCTTTAAAAGATAGCATCATTTAGACAACCATTGATGTAAATAGTTGAAAGATAATTTTGTTTATGTTTTTTTTTAAGATATTGCATTAATTCATATCGTCAATTTGGGACGTATGAACATTTTTATATTATATTTTGTAACGTATTGTAAATTATTTTAAAAGGAATCACAAAAATATGTTTTATGATTTTCAGCACATACATTAACTAAAGTATAATTCTTCTACAAATTTTTGGAGTTTTTTCAATGTACTAATATTCAGCAAAAATTTTATTAATTTTTAGCAAGGGTTTTTTTATTTATAATCCACTAAGTGTTGGAAAAACTGTTGCTGAATCTACTAATTTTGTTGCTAAAAATCAGCTCGCTTATTTTCAGCAAAATATTTTGCTGACATTAGCAATCACACTCCTGACTAAAATTTTGCTGAGTGTACAATTTTTTTTTAAATTGAAATTAAGGTATAAAAATCGTCTGAAAAAATGGTTTTAATAAAATATTGTATAACTTTATACAATTAAATTTATACGGTTATTTAATATAAACGAATATTATTTTATATAATTAATCAACATTAATAAAATAATACAACATTGGGTAATTTTCCCCAGGAAAAAATTACACATTCCAGAAAGAAGGTGATGCCCCCACTTGCTTACATATCTCGTTGCCAAATTAAGTAACTGCAATACCAAACTCATTCCAACGATAGAGTCAAAAAAGCAAGTACTATTGTAATCAATTCTTTTAATTTAAACCAGAAAGCATGAACTCAATAACAAAGTAATTATTTACCTAAAAGAAAATAACAATGTATATATATATATATGTTATATATTATATGTATAACTTTTTGTACTCAAGAAGTAATCATATACTTTTTCTTAATAAAAGGACGTTATTGGAAGTAGTTCCTAATTTTGAAAAAAGAAGTTATACAATTTTAAAGAATTTATCGCATATATTTTTTCAAAACAAATTTTATTTGCAGGAAAATAAACAGAAATTGCATGTTGCCTAAATTTTGTTAAACTGTGGTTAGGTATAAATTAGGGAAGCGCTCGTGAGCAGAAAATTGTGAGTGGAAGTTGAAATTACTGACGTTATCGTGAGTGTAAAAAAAAATTCGAGGGTGATTGTGCGGGAGACATATTTTTGTTTTTCAATTTTAAATTGTTCTTTTTTTTTTGAAAAATTTATATTTTCGTGGTTTATAGCTCCAAAACTATGACAAGCCCATATTATCATAACAATTCGATGTTTCACTTTGAGTTTAGATCGTTTCGCATGAGTTTAGATCGTTAAATTTAAGTGACCTAGGAGAATCACGTGTGAGTAAAAGTTGAATTAACTTATGGAACTACTTCTTTTTTTTAAATGTAAGTACTTATTTTTTCTAGGGTACTATTTATTTATTTTTTTGTGTAAGTACTTCGTAGTTTTACAACGGAACTATTTCTTTATTAAAAAATGTATGTAGTTCTTAAAAATATATAGTAAATGGTTCTTCGGTAAAAAAAAATAATCAATTCTAAAGAATCAATTATTTTAGTCTCACGCCCTGTTAAAAGAATCGAGTAGGTAATCCAGTAAGGAATGCATTCTGCCCAAAATGCTTGATTGCAAACCCGCTTACCTTTTTGGAAATTTTTTTGCTGGGTCCCTATTAGTTAAATTGTATTTAAATATGTATACATTTTTAGACCATATATGTATAATACGGCGGGCCGATTTGTAGGGAGGCAAAAAATCGCTCAACGTGCAAGGAAAATCGTATTCTAGGGATACAAATAAGAAACTTTGCCGAAGGAACCATACTGAATTCTAATGTCCCGACTTTTGACCCATAGGGTCAAATTTTGAATATCCCACTTTGATATTTCAGAAAGTAGGAGGAATATCTCCAAGATTATGGGAGCTACTTCTTCTCCGGGAGACGCGCTAGCAGATTAATGCATAAATTATCATTCTGGGTGACCGTTAAGGGGTTAAAATTTAAGCTGAAAGACGGCCTTTTTATCCGTTTTTTTATAGCAAAATGTACAAATCTCGGGATAGAGATATTTCTGAAAGTAGTAGGAGTCTTTCCAAGATTAGGGTTTCTATTTCTTCTCCGAAAGATGCTCTAGCAGATGAATGCATCAATTATATTCGATTGGGTTGGATTCGATTGGGCACTCTAAATGGGTCAAAGTGGGATTTTTCAAAATTTGGGACATCAGAATTCGTTTTAGAGGTATGGTTCCTTCGGCAAAGTTTATTATTTTGATCCCTAGAATACGAGTTTCCTTGTACGTTGAGCGATTTTTAAATCGACCCGCCCTAATATATAACCATATCAAAATGTATTTTATTTGCTTGGGAAAATGATCCAATGTTATTAGAAATAAATTGTATAATTTTATTAACGTTGACGAAATTATATATGAAAATATTCAATTTTATGCTAGGTCACATTACCCACACATAATAATATAAAATTATATAAAATTATATACGTTTTTTTTAAACCGTTTTTAAACGGGTAACTGCATTTTTTTTTTGTTATTTTTCGTTACGTGATAAAAAAATTTATATTAAAATTATTAAGTTTTTATTAAAAATATTAATTTTAATGCAAAATATGCAAAAATATGCATTTATAGAAAAAATGCAACATAAAAATTACAAAATATGCATTAAAATACGCATTTATTGCAAAATATGTATTTATAACAAAAAACAGTGAACAAAATATGCAAAAATATGCAGTAACAAATAAATAATTCAAAGTTACTAAAAGTCTAGCACATAAGTGAAAAAACTGGGTAAGCCATTAAAATCAGCGTGGACGAAATATTTAGGATCAATAGTCGGTCTTTTATTAGAGTTTAGGGTTACATTTTGTAGCGCTGTGTAATAAAGTAATGTATCTACTCATAAGTATTTCATCTACTTTGAAATTTTAAAATACTGCGCCGTTTATTTGACTTATATGTTTTACATTTATTTTTCCAAGAATAATTTCTCATTATTAATTACCTTTTCCAAAATGTTTACCGCAACTGTATTTGTTTTTATTGACTTACTTTTTATGCAATTATTATTGAATTTTAAACGAATGTAAACAGCATGTGCAATTTGTTTACAATTAATTTATATGAATTTCCATATTGATTTTTGCGTCACATTCGAGATAAATTTAATATATAAATTACATTTATCCCTCCATTTGCTTGGAACCTATCTCTCGATGTATACAATTTCAAAAACTTCTAATAGTCTTAGAATTTTTTGCAAATTCTCTTTTTAGATGTCGGTTTTCAACATGTACAGTGTCGGCCAAAACTAACTGAACAAATCTTATATTTTTTGTTCTTCCCTCGAATAAAAAGAAATAAAACGTTCGTTAAAAAAAAATGCGCCCTGATAGACTGCCTGTTTACCGCTCTTAATAAAAATCATAAATTTTGATGCATTTCCCCACTCCTATAGTTTTAAAATAAGTAAAATTACATCGCAATCCCTAACAGCATGCGACAAAACAAACTGAACCAAACACGTTTTATGTAAAGCAGAGACAAAAAATAACCGTTATATCTTTTTGTGCAAAAAATTTAATTGAAAGTGACACATTAGACATTGTTTAATAAAAAAACAGTTTAATTAATCAAATCTTAAATAGATCCATAGTTTCCAGGTAAGTTTCCGAAAAACATTATATGAATTTGTGCTCATTTCAAGTAATTTTAGTGATATGGCCAAGACGAAGCACAGTGAAGATGTTAAAAATATTAAAGATTTCCAAAGTGGTATGGCCCATAAGCACCTCTGTAAAAAGTTTAATATGGCAAAATCAACTGTTAGTTATATTATCAATAAGTTTAAAACTACGGGAAAGGTCAACGCAATTCACTCTGGAGTCCGACCACGATGCACCACTAGCAAGGATGATACACGGATAGTTAGAGAATTTAAAAAGGATCCCACTAAGTCTGTTTCAAGTGTTCAAAAGTCATTAAACATCGAGATTAGCACACGTACAATCCAATGAAGAGCAGTTGAAGCTGGACTAAAATCCTACAGGGCTGCAAAAAAGCCATTTATTTCAAAAAAGAATAAAATAGCCAGCATTAAATTTGCACGGGAGCATCTGCACTGGACTTCACATCAATGGAAAAGAGTTTTGTTTTCCGACGAATCAAAGTTTAATGTGGTTAATTCGGATGAAATGAGAAGAGTACGTCGGCCCCCTAACCAACGCTTGCAGCCACGAAACTGTCAAGGTACTGTTAAGCATGGAGGGGGGCATGTGATGGTGTGGGGTTGCTTTTGGGACAAAGCTTATGACCTTTACATAAAATCTACGGTATAATGGATAAACATATGTACCAAAATATCTTGCAAGAAGTAATGTTCCCAAACCCAAAACACACGTCAAAAATTGTGAAAAATTGGTTGGAGCAGGAATAGGTAGTTGTCATGGAGTGGCCCGTACAATCCCCCGACCTTAATCCTATTGAGAACTTATGGGAAATTTTAAATCGAAATATTAATAGGGAAGAGGTCGGAGGAGACCAGAAAGACTCTTCAGTGCCATACAGGAAGCCTGGTCAGCTGTACCATCTCAGATAATAAAGAATCTTTTAATTCCATACCTAAAAGATGCGAGAAGGTTATCAACAACAAAGGTTTTGCCACTAAATATTAAAACATAAGCTTGTTCAGTTAGTTTTGTCGCTAGAATTTTTGACTTTTAAATTTATTTTATTTTATAATTAATTTTAAGATATGATAATTAGAAATGTATTTAAGTTTTTATCAAAAATGAAGTTTAAGCTTTTTTTGGAATAATTTTTTTTGTTGAAAGCAGACTAAATTTTATTGAATACCAACAAGAGTAGATATGTAACTTTTGTTCAGTTAGTTTTGGCCGACACTGTATATTGCCCGGGTATGCAGTGGTATTCGCATACATAAAATCAACTGCAAATGGCAATTAAAATAACTGCATTTACTGTTGAAAAAGTGTAAACTGCACCCAGTCAGAAATAGACAAACGGATAACGGCATAGTGGGTTCGATGTTATCCAGAATGGCGATTAATTCAGAAAAGGCGTAGTTTTTAACTTACAATTTTTTATGGATAAGCTATCACAAACACAGAAAACATAGCATATTTGAAAACAAAAATTTTGTAAAAAATTTTTTTTAACTTGTTATGTTCTTTTCTGTTTTTCAGAAAAACGATCTTAGTTCACATTTTGGGCTGTAACTTTGGAACGCAACCAATTAAAAAATGTTCATGTTAACAGCAAAAAATAGTGCTTACCCAGAAGCGCTTCCGGAAGTCATTGTTCGATAACGAAGCGCTTCCAAAGCAAATAAAGAAGGCATGATTTTTGGTCGCGATGTCAAACTTGGTATGTCTCTTTTAAAGCGAATTTATTGCTCTTAGAAGCAATAAATTCATGCCTTATTAGGCACTAAGAAGAGTTTTTTTTGTATGTTGACAGCATTAGTGCTTCATGGAATGCATACTTGATTGCTCCATTGTAAGCATTATTCACTGCTTCAAAGAAGACATTCTGGGAAGCACTACGGAATGCCTTCCCAAATTGTTTTATACGTAGTATGCAAGGCGGTGAAGCGCTATTTTGGAAGCATATAAATGTAGTTACTGCTTACCAAATACAGGCTATTTTTACTGGGTTTTTAGAAGCACGATAAAGCAAATGCGCAGGTGTAAGTGCTTACTATTATCTTATACTGAGAAGCAGCAAAAGAAACGAATCATTTTCGTATAAAAAAAAAAAAAAAAATGTAAAGCGTTCTGATTTCCCTTACACGAATGCAGGTTTTAATGCAGAAAGTTTCATATTGTGGTTTATAAACGATCTGTACCTGCTTTCCCGAGTGATTTACGATTGTGTTTGATGTTTTTGAGTATGTTGTACAAAATAAATAGTCATTTAATTGTTTATGAAGAGCTAGAACGTGTGGTGCGTAAAAAATTAAATTATTATATTAATATGTCTAAAATTTTAACGACAAAAAATTAATACCTGTATAATTTTATGCAAAATAAATTGTATAATATTTATATTATAGACATGAAATATGATTTTACTGAAATGCATGAAATCGCTGCTTTTTATAAGCGCTAAAATCCGAGCTTATTTTGCCCAAAAAATAATGCGTCCAAGTGGGATTTCGTCCATATAAAAATCATGGCATATGCATGCAGGTTTGTAAGGGGTTCTTTTTGCCTTACTCCCTTACAAATATGCTTGCAGGTAAGCAGCGTTTTTTACTGGGAAAGCAATAAATTAATAAATAAAATTTGAAACTAAAGCATTCTTTATATGTTATTAAAAAATTTAAAGAATATCTATATAATATGTATTTATATTAGTATGAATTTACTTTAAAATCCAATTTATGTTTTCCACTCAAAAAAGTCACGAATGAAAATATTATAATTTTTTATTGATGAATAATCATAAACACATAAAAGCACAGCATTTTGGGACAAAAAAGAAATGAAAGTAACAAATTGTTTAACCTGTTAGGCTTTTTTTTTTAGTTTTTCAGAAAAATGATCTTAGTTCACATTTTTGGCTGTAACTTTGGAACGCAAAGCGCTAAATTAATAAATAAAATTAAAAATTAGACCGTACTTAATGTGTTATTAAAAAATAAAATAAATATAAAATATGTATTTGTATTAGTATAGGTTTAACTTAAAGTCCAATTTTTGTTTTTCACAAAATTCTGATAATATAATTACATCTTATTATTTATCGAGCAATATAAATAAAATCGTATATGTTATATATGGTTAATTTAATTATGTACGACTATATTTACAATAAGATATGACACAAATATAGTGTAGTGTTAAAAAAAAAAAAAATATTTTGGATAAAACGATATCTTGACCTATTCATAGTTTTATTAGAGGATATCGTTCCATACCAAACAATTTTAGAATTTCTTAATTTAAAGTCTTATTGCTGTATATTAGTATGTCCCGAATTTAAAAAAAAATCGAATTTAGTGGACCAAAATATTATAAATATATTTGCAAAGACATGCTCAGCATTACTAAACTTTTGATCCAAATTTTGTACCAGATCTAAACCCATACAAATAGATACAATTATACGGACCCATATTTCGTATTAAATTCAATAAGATTACATATAGCGTCACATATAAATTGAAATAACTACATAAAGCTCCCTATTAATCGGGTTGTTTGGTTTTATTGTATCATATATCATATATACTTATATATTCATATATGTTTTAATATAATTATATATAATTACATATGTGGCAATATGTAGCGATATATATTTATATCTCATATTTATGTTTACGAAAATTATGTTATGTCGTTATGTATCATGTTATATGCAAGTTGATCTTTTTATCTTATCATAAATAACTGATATAGCTAAATATGAGCTCATTAGGCCGGGTCGATTTGTATGGAGGCAAAAAAAATCGCTCAACGTTCAAGGAAAATCGTATTCTAGGGATCAAAATAAGAAACTTTGCCGAAAGAACCATACCTCTACAACGAATTCTGATGTCCCGACTTTTGACCCGTAGGGTCAAATTTTGAAAAAGCCCACTTTGATATTTCAGAAAGTAGGAGGAATCTCTCCAAGATTATGGAAGATACTTCTTCTCCGGGAGACGCGCTAGCAAATTAATTCATAAATCATCATTCTAGGGGTTAAAATTTAAGTTAAAAGAGGTCCTTTTTATCCGTGTTTTTTTAGCAAAATGTACAAATCTCGGGATAGAGATATTTCAGAAAGTAGGAGGAGTCTTTCCAAGATTAGGGTCTCTATTTCTTCTCCGGAAGAAATAGAGTATAAATATATTCAATTGGGTTGGATTCGATAGGGGCACTATAAATGGGTCAAAATGGGATTTTTCAAAATTTCACCCTACGGGTCTAAAGTCGGGACATCAGAATTCGTTTTAGAGGTATGGTTCCTTCGGCAAAGTTTCTTATTTTGATCCCTAGAATACGATTTTCCTTGCACGTTGAGCGATTTTTAAATCGACCCGCCCTAGAGCTCATATATATTTAAATGTAAGGCTGACGACACTATGTCATTGCCTCTTACTGCTTTATTTGTTTTTTATATACTCAATAAAGTTATTCTAATCTAATCTTAAACTATCTAAACTGCCATGTATTAATATATATATGTATATATGATACCATAAAACTTGGACGATATTTTATAAACGAAGTGTTACATCATATCCATAAGGAACAAGTGCCACGTAGCAAATTATATTTCATATTCAAATGGGTTGAAAATAAAGTGGCATCAGCTGTGATAAAATGAAAGGACGCCCAAAATAAAATATTACCGCAGCTAACGTGGTAAACTGAAAAAATCGTCCGCTAATCAAATTGGGGCATCAAATCGGAAGTTGCACAGAAAATTTCGCGTTTCCCAGGAAACAATTTGCAAAAACTTAATCCAAATGAACGTGAAAGACTATCAGAGAAAGACATTGCCCAAATATAGTAAAAAGGAATTGTCAGAAATAATAATAAAATACAGACACATGAAAAATATATTTTTGAATGAAGAAAAAACACTTTTCATTTGCTTGTAACAACGGAATTATTAATTCTAGAATTTACTCTGACGACTTAAAAAAACTCCCGACATGTTAAAGGTACTCGGCCAATGCGAAGTTTGAACCAAAAGCACTAGTGTGGGCAGCTATTTCAGCAAAACTTATGTTACAACTTTGCGTAGAAGATTCAAAATCTATAACTGTAAACGCGGCTGTTTATATTAATAAATGTTTAGTAAAACTGGAACATTTTTTTAGAGATAGACCCTCTAAAGACAACATATTATGAACAGTACAGAAAAATTACATGTCTTCAAGTACCCATACACTTTTCAATATTATTGCAAATATTATTGCCAATATAATTGTACAATGCTTTTGCACAAAATATGGCAACACTCTTTTGTTCTGTTGTGGACATATATAAAAATTGCACAATATGGCAAACACACTATAATGTTCACATTTTTTGGTTGCGCAAGAAGAATCAAAACCTTTTTGAGTTTTTCCATTATATTGTACAACATTCATACAACCAATATGACATATACACTGGTTAGTCAAGTCAAATTAGGGTTTCACCTCCGAATTCCAGGTAATAGGCTGGAAACTCGTATATAGCTTTATTTTGGTGTTCTAAATACTGTCTCAAAAGTCTCATAAAAGCCCGTGTCTGCGTCGTGAGTTATTCAAGGTCAAAGGTCACAAAAATCTGTTTTTGGCGATTATATCGGTTTCTATAGCTCCAATGATGTCAACATCTATTATAAAAATTTTAGGTACATGCAGTTTGTAACAAATTTTGTTACAAACAATTTTTCATGCGCTCAACCGTTTTCGAGATAGAGGGCAGAGTCTCCGGAGCGTTTACCCCTACCTGAACTTATTCAAGGTCAACCGTGAATCTCGGTTAATAATATCTTATATAAAGTGATTAAATTACTAAAATATCACTAACAATGAATAATTTATATTATTTATTAGATAATACAGTGGAGTACCGTTATAACGAACTCGTAGAGACAGGGCAATTTAGTTAGTTATAAACGAAGTTCTCTATAAGCATGGTAAATATATTAAATTCTCAGGATGTTTTCTAAAATTCTCTTAATTTCGAAATGTTTGTTCGTAATATGAAAACAATTCTTTCATTAAATTACGTTTCATACCATCCTGAAACATCCTGAGAAGTTATTATTTTTTTAATATATTTACCATGCTTATAGAGAACTTCGCTTATAAAACTTAAATATCACTCATATGTCTGTACCACTTTGTTTTCATAATATGGATCTCGAAAGTATGCAAAAAAAAAAAAAACTGGTGTGCATCACTAACACTCACGCAATACATATTTTACGAAATATTTATGTATTACTCATTCATCTGGGTGTGTTTTATTCTTTATAATAAGCGGTCTTTAGTTATGAAACAGCCACCAGTAATGTTATTTTAGGATTTGTTTTTTGTAAAAAAGTTATATTTTAGAATACGAAAACTTAAAAAAAAAAATTTTTTTGTCTGCATTAAATAATTGTTTTAACTTTTAATTGTTACCAATAATGAAACAAAAGTTGATAATAGCCAAATTCCACAAGGCTATAAAAATGAAATACGAGCTAAATTGTCAAAACCCTTTGTGGTTTTTGGTCTAGTCTCGTTAGGGATACAACTTCACATTGCACAGTGCAAAGTGAAATTTGTTTATATTTTTCTTTTGACTGGCTTTAACGATTGCATTATATTTATAAAAGATTATTTTAAGTCATTTAATTCGTGTTGGATCAACAAAAAAAAAAAATTTCAAGAAAATAAAAAAGTCTACGCATTTTTCGTAGACTTTAGAGCTGCATTTGATAAAGTCCCTAGGAATCAATTGATATATAAATTACATGCCATGGGGTTGTCGACAAAGGTGGTAAACCTCTTGGAGAGCATTTATAGAAAAACTAAGTCTGCAGTTTGGACAGGTAGTGAGATATCGGAGTATTTTGAAACGTTTTCTGGTGTCAAACAGGGATGCCTTCTTTTCCCACTACTTTTCACCCTGTATTTGAACGATCTGCACGAGGATTTGGAAGGGGGATTGATGATTGAGGAATTAACTATCCGTATCCTTTTATATGCAGATGATAAAGTCATCCTTGCAGATAAAAAACATGTTTTGCAAGAGATGATAAATAATCTGGAAAAGTATTGTGACAAGTGGAATATGGAGGTGAATATTGATAAATCTGATATTATGGTATTTAGAAAGGGAGGACGATTGGCAAACGACGAAAAATGGTACTACAAACAAGAACAAGTAAGAATTGTGTCTGAATTTTGCTAAAATGTCTTTCACAAAACATGTAGAATGCAGAAACAATGCGGCCAAAAATAGCATTAACTCAACATGGTATAGCTATCTAAACAAACCAAATGTATCGCTTCGATCTAAATGGAAAATCTTTCAGGCTGTTTGCAGAGCTATACAAGCTTATGAGGCCCATATTTTTAGATTTTCCTCATTCGAAATCGTTAACAAACTGCAAAGGTACTTTTTAAAGCGAGATCTTAAACTTCCCGACAACATTCCCAATTATGCACTGGCTTTAGAAACCGGAACTGAAGAGAGCCATTTTTACACCTTGAGCTTACATCTTAACTATATTGGAAATGTTCTATATAACTATAATGCAGAAAGACTGCCACACAAACTCTCTAAATTAATTGTACAGAAAAAATTGTTCTGGGCTAAAGTGATAAATAAAATTGGTGAAGAGGTGAACGTTTGCTTTAGTACAGGGTTGTGTAAGTCTGAGTGGATTGCGAAAAGCTGTGAATTTGTATCTAAACTAAAGGAAAAAAACCATAATAAATTTGTGGGAAGTGCAACAAGGAGCGAAACTTGTATTTATAAATATTTAAATCCTGTTATGGGTTTTGGTTACATAATAGAAGAAAGTCTTAAAGCAGCCGAAATATCAGCATTACTCAAAGCCCGTGCTGATGCATTGCAACTTAAGAAAAGCCTTTTTAATAACAACACAGGCAACATTTGTAACCTGTGTAATACTGGAGAAGAAGAGGATATAACACATTTTATGGGAAAATGTCCAGTACTTAGAGAGTTTAGGGTAAGGTTTACCGGTAAAACACACTTTGAAAGAGAATATTTGATTAATTTATTAAATGGAGCCACATGTAGTTGGAAAAATCTAGCAAACTTTATAGAAGTTGCATTAAAATATAGAAAAATTTTGCTTATGGAATATAATAATTAACTATTAAAATTATATCAATAGTTTAAATTCAAAAGAATTAAAAGAAAAACATATATTTATTGTTAAAACACGTTTTGAAATTGAAATGTAGTATTATAGGCTGACGACTTTATGTCAGAGCCTTTTAAAACCTTTATTTTTAAAATTTTTATTTTTTTTTTTATTAATAAAGTTTTCTAATCTAATCTAATCAACAAAAAAAAAATGCATGATATACAGTCTTATTTTTAATTTTTGCAAAATATGCAATTAAAAAATTTTAAAATATGCAATGACATATGCATTTATTAAAAAATATGCAATGATATGCAAAAACAAATCGATTTTAATTTTTACAAAATATGTAATTAAATTGAAAATATGCTAAACAAAATGCAACAATATGCACTGCAATATGCATTTACAACAAAATGTGCAAAAACAAATCGATGTCATTTTGTTTCAAATTCTTAAATTTTTATTTTTAATTTTTACAAAATATGCAATTGAGTTGAAAATATGCAAAATATGCAAAACAAAATGCAACAATATGCACTGCACAATATGCACTTACAACACAATGTGCAAAAACAAATCGATGCCATTTTGTTGCAAATTCTTAGATTTTTATTTTTATTTTTTACAAAATATGCAATTGAATTGAAAATATGCAAAGTGAAATATGCATTAACAACAAAATGTGCAAAAACAAATCGATACCATTTTGTTGAAAATTGTTTTATTCGGAAAAGTATTTTTTTTGTCTACAAAAGTTTTCAACCCGAAATTTTGTCTATTGATAACATTGATAAAGGTCACATGGGTATACAACACTCAGCAATGAAGAAAATTGTTCCAAACTTTTATTAATTATCCGATTTTTTTAGCTAAGTAGTATGAAAGCTTAGATATTGTTTTTTTTTCTAATTATTTTATTCAAAATTATATAAACTCTGCACAGAAAGATTTGCTAAAATTCATAAGCAAGACTTATATTTGAAGTATCAAATTATAATAAAAGAGTTATCTTTAATATATGAGAAAACATTTTTTTAGTTTTATAAGATCTATAAATTTATTTTATTTAAAGTAAATCCAAGCAAAAACTATAATTTAAATATTTTTAATTTGCTTAAAATATAAAACAGATTTAGCATTCTAAAACATCGGCTAACACATTTCCCAAGTTTAAGTAACTCGAATGGACTAAAATTGTGTGTTCTCGATAAAGAAAAGCTTGTGATAAACGTTTTCATTGCACCCTTTTCCACTATATAATTTTCATGTTCACTTTCGACCCTGTGCATGTATTCATGATTTGGTATAACCAGTGACCACCAAACCATATCACTTACCCGAAGCCATTAAGAATGTCTTTTCTATCTTTGCAATGTTATTAAACAAAAAATATCCTCAAATTTCACAAAAGCAAGAAAATAATAAACATTAAACAACGGGATATCGAAAAAAATCTTTAATAATATTTTATTTTTTTTATGTATCGACCATTCCACTATAAGACGCCCAAAAACTGATATTGGTTTTCTCAATTTAAATTATATTTTGCACGTACTAACTCTATGAACCCACCAACAAGTTGGCGTTTTTATTTTGTCGAAATTAAAAAAAAAAAAAACGTAGTTTTATGCCCGTAACTTTTTTTTTGAAAAATACAAAATATGAAAAAGTGTGTTACTTGGAACATTCGTAATTTATTTAGTGTATATCGGTTCATTACACAGTATAACACATAATTTTGGGACTCAATTCTGAAAATCGCACGTGAAAGTAGCCATCAAATAAGGCATCATTCGTTTTGTCAAATGGGCTACAGTAATAATTTAATGGTCATACGAATTTTATTGGCTCAAGGCGGCATTTTAGCACTTCTTCTATATTTTAACACGGTTATATCTCGGCATACCGTACAAAATATCTCTATTGTGTCTACAGTTAAGTTGTAGATATTGAATAGGAGAAACAAAATGCGGAACAATCCTACCCCAAAAAAGTTCATCCGGTGCCTTAAAAATTGCAAAAACGCCCATCTTTCAACTTTTTTGCTCAATAACTGGATTACAAATCGACAAATATGCGGTTTTTTTTTTCTTTATAAACTTTATTTTGCATGAAAATAAAAATTCTGATTTCCGGTTATTCGGGTCGAATATTTATTTAAGTTTTAAATTTTTTGTTTCGACATTAAACGAAACAGAGACGACTAATCGAATAATCGGTTAATAAATTAACCGAATTGGAAACACTAGAAAAAATGACAAATTATTATTATTTATTTTTTAGATTTATTAGAATTTTTTTTTTTTTTTTTTAAAGAGAAGTAACACTCAGGAAATTCTTCCTATTAATTAATGTGTTGCTTTCTTTGGAAAGGGGATAGTGGAGAGATGAAAGGTGGTGAAAGATGAAGGGCTTCAAACATGACAACACTGTAATTGAGCGAGATGATAAGTCTTAGAACAGTTGTTGCTCGCCACCTGATATAGAGTTGGCGAATTTAATGAAGCTTTTTGTTTCATAGCCCTGATGCATTATTTTACTTCGGTGGGGTTAAGTGCTATGGGAACACCGAAGGTGAGCGCAGCGATACATATAAGTGATAGAAAACTCATACATATTATTTTTTTCTAAATTGGTGTTGTCGTCACCAGGAATCGAACCCGAGACCATCCGTGTAACAGTCCAACGCGCTAACCATTACACCACAACGCCCACAAAGATGTAGTGTTAAGGCGCCTCTTTAAACGTCTCTGTTTTTAAAATTATACACTTAAATTTAAAAACTTTTTCTGTACGTGAAAGATGGAAGAATTTACTAAAATATTCTCTTTTAATAAAATGTATTTTAAACACAAATACTAGATTTTTCATAGAAAGAAACATGGGATGGAAGGGTTGGAAATTGAATTTTTAAAATATAATATTTATGTAAATTTGTTTATCTTGCATGTACAGAAAAAATCTTAAAAATTAAATGAATAATAATAAAATATTCAAAAGGCGCAGTACCACTACATTTTTATATTTCATCTTTTTAAATTTGAAAAGTAAAAAAAAATCCAAATTATTGTAGAATTACCGGAACACCCAAGATCAAATAATTCCTTTTTTGTCCAGTCTTCGGTGGAATGGCCCATATATTTTTTTTTTTCTTTTTTGTGTCATTCTATTAATTATTCTTTAATGGATCTGAGAAAAGGGGTGATGTTATGGCAAATATTTTATGAAAAACAAAATGTTGGAATTATATTCTAATGTCTTGTTTGAATAAGGGTATAAAAAACTAAATATTTTAATATTCTTTCGGTTTATTTTAGTAATATATTTGTTCATTTTAGTGGAGTTAAGATATCTGGATATATAATAGGCTGATTCTTAAAAAATAAACAAATAGACGAATTTTGGACGAGAAACCCTGTATTAGATTAATGGGTGGTTTCATCTCAAGTTACCAAACTTTTGAACTTTGGGATCGAAATGAAACTTGCACTAAGTAGTATTTGTGACGCAAACTTTCAGCGGGATCGATCAAGGACTCTACGAGTTGGAGGGTGTTAAAATTTGACATTTTCGTTAAACAGCCCTCACACGATTCCCAGAAATAAAATCTCCAAAAATGTTATTGTTTAAATTTTTTGCTGACATTTCTACATTTAAAGCTGACATGTCTACATTTAAATAGTTAGTGTTGCCAGGTTTGACGGTTTGTCGTCATTTTGACTATTTTTATTATCAAAAATAACGTAACGGCGATTTCTGCCTTCAAAATTACAATTGTTTTAATACACATAGAGAAATAAAGTGCCAACTTAATTGAAAAGTGTATTTTAATGGTAACAACTTATAAATTTAGTTACTGTTACTATACTAGTTACTATATAAGATTTCTGAATATTGTGGTTGTTTCAGCAAAAATTTAATTGAAAACTAATGTTAAGTTGTGCCAACCGACTTAAATTTGCAATAACCGAACTGCAGTCGTAGTAACCGAATTTTAGATGGCAAACAGCTACATTTTTCTCTGTGTGTACGAATTACAGCAATAAATGGACAGCAGCATAGTATTTATATTCTATTTATCAACAGTTTTTTTTAGTTTGATGTTCTTGAAATTATCAAAATCACTGAAAGTCAATGTGGAAACAAATTGAGAAAAATTTGAGTAAACAAACAAGCAAACATTTGTAGAAATCAAACAATTGTTGCAGTTTTTCTTTGTATTAATAACAAAAATATATCGATTTGATGATTTTAACTGACGATTTTTTTATACGAAATGACGACTTTGACAACTTTTTACAAAATTGTTGACGATTTTGAGCCCAATAAACCTGGCAGCACTGGTTGGAGTATCTACAACCACTTCCGTTACCTAATTTTAGGCGTGGACATTTTGGAATTGTGAGTTAAAGTGTATTTTTGCTTAAGAAATGTGGTAACTTTAGAAGCGGCTGGGGTAAAAAGTAAATATATACAAAGCAAAGATTTTTTTTTAACAGAAATCTCTTTTACTCGAAAAGACCTATTAAAATATTATGAATAATTAATATGTTTAGAAATAAAGTATTTATATGAAGGTATAAGACTGTTGCTGGGTTTTGGGGAAGAAATCTCAAAAATTTGAGTTTTTTAACACTTCTGTCCTGTTTAAAATTATCTGTTCTGATTGTTGGGTCAAAATGATCCAATTTTAAAATCATAATATAGATTGTTTGTAATTAATTTTTTCTTTCACAATTACAAATTTAGGAAACTTCTAAGTGATAATAGTAATAAATGGTAACAATAAGAAGAAAACATATATCAATTATCAGCATTTTAAAAAACATTTTTTTTTGTGTTTTACTAAAGAAAGCTTAATAACTCTTTTTAGTTTAAACGAGCTTAAGATCATTTATTTATTAATTATTTAGTTTTATTAAAACTAGTTTTTTAAATTGTAATATTTGTTCCCTGAAGAAGTCACCCAATGTGGAGATGAAATACTGAAAGTAAATAATTAATAAATAAATGATCTTAAGCTCGTTTAAACTAAAAAGGACAAAATAAAATACGATCGAAGAAAACTTAACATTTTTAAAACTTAATAACTTTCGAAGTACGTATGTGATTTTTATCGAATTTTCGCCAAACCAGTGACACGTAACTGAAAACTTATATTCAAATGTTTGGCTCCCAAGGGGACTTTTGACTATAGAAAATCCATCAGAACTGAGGTAATTTTCCTATATAAAATTAAAAGATTTGAGAACTTCTTCCAATAGTAATAAAAATAATCTAAAGGCTTTAGCCTGTAGAAAAATCATGTGATTCTTAATAATTTTGTGTTTAGGAAAACCCTTATATTCTGAACACATTCTCCTATAAAAAAACCGCAGATTCTAATGACCCATAAACATTCTTATTTTCTAAGAGTTTCTTTCTAAAAATACTTTTGATATTCTAAGGACTATTCCCACAGAAAACACCTCAGATATTAGGTACTTTTGTCTAGAAAAAGCTCAGATTCAAAATGTGTTTTTTTTAGAAAACTCCTCCGATTTAAAAAGCAATATTTTTTAAAATGAATTTGTGTAATTAAAAATAAGCTAAACTGTTGTAGTTGCTAAGATACTTAGGCACAAGTTAGTATTTTCTGTCTGAAATTTTTGCGATGCATTTAAAGCTGTATGATGGCTTTATACTAAAATTATATGCATTTATACTATAAGTTTATTACAGTATTTTCACTATTGTATTTATAAATTCCTCTATAATAAAAACTTTGTAGATAATGCAATTGTTGTAAGCATTTTTTGAATTTGGTAGACAGGTTTGGTTGTTGAAGTACAAACACTTTTCATTACACTTCCCAGCAATAAATAAGCCATTTCGTGCATTTTATGCTTAAATGTACTATTTAATAATATATAATTTTACATATGTTGTGTGTATAATTTTACACACATTGTGTCTAAAATTTTAAGTTTACTGATATTACAGTAGTTAGAAAGTTGCCTTCTATAAATAGGGTAAATTTAAACAAACATTTATTACAGTGTATAAGTGATAATTTTGTATTTATACTAAATAAAAATAAGAGCTTCAACCGAATACTGTGATAGTACATGAACTACCAAAATTCAGTTGGCAACGAATTGAGTTGCCACGATGAATCGGTTTCCTCTGTGTAGTACGACTCTTTTAACTCCATCTTAAAAGTATCTTCAGGAACACATATAGAGTTTATATTTTATCTTTTTTAACATCGCTACAAATGTGAAAAAGGCTGCATTAAAATTGCGTTTTTGGAATTGCTTTACAGTTTTTTGAGAAATTTGGGATTTCCCTTAGTCTTATCTCAATTTTTTTTTTCTGTTTTAATAAAATAAAAATAACAAGGTACAGCTTACAAGCAAGGTCTTTCATGAGATAATCTCCGCTTTTGATGAAATTTGGATAATTTTTAGACAACAAATTTCTAAGGTTGGGGTATGTAAGATTATCGGCCATAGTGGGGATTTAAGGGGTGGGTTAAAAATTGTTTTCAGTTTATATAGTATTTTAGCCAAAGAAACTATATATAAATGTTATATTTTTGGGTATATATACTTCTTTGTATTTTTTTTTTTTATGAAAAATACTATTCTTTTGCTTGAAACAACGAAAGTATTAATTCTGGATTTTATTCTGATGACTTGAAAAAACTCCCGACAAGGTAGTTTATTCGGCCAAAGCGTAGTTTAAACCAAAAGTTATAGTGTGTGCAGCCATTTCGTCGAAAGGTATATCACAAATTTACATCTAGGATTCAAAAGCTATGCTGTATGTGCGGATGTTTACATTAATTGAGTGCTGAGTAAAACTGGAAAAATTTATCAGAGATTAACACTCTAAAGGCGACATATTATTTTGGCTAGCTGTTATTATGCAAAAAGACGTTAGAATAGTGTCATACACAAAACATACCTTTCGTATCGAAATACGCAAATACTCCAAACGTCCCAAAAGCACGTACAATTAAAGACTCTTTGGATCTTTTAAGCCAAAAATTGTATGAAAATTGTTAGGAAGCCAAATGCTCTGAATAATTGAAGAACAATTAAAAGCAGTGTGAAAAACGTCATCCAAAGCATGATCGGAGGTATCAAGCATACAATATGCCAAATTAACGATCGCGGTCAGTTGGCTCTCTACAAAAAGTGAATTAATAATTTATAGTCTCTACTGTGTTATAAATAAATTCACTTCTTGAAAAACCCTAATCGTTTTTAAATTGCCAACTACTAAAGTGGCATAGGTTATGATACAAAAAAAAAAGTTTTTACTATCCTTTTTAAGTTTTAAAAAAAAACTGTAGCAAAAAAAAATCACTGTAAATCACTGCTGTTTTTATAAAACACACCGTGTTAAAAATTACAAAAAGTACTATTTTGTGTCCAAAGAATGAGTTTTGCCAGTACTGTTTTTTACCAATTAGAATAATTTTTTAATATTTCATTATATTTCACACATTTAAATATGACGTATAAGACTAAGACCGAACTTTATTGCTGCTTTTAATTGCAGCTATTTCAAAAGCTCAACATTACATTACATTCAATTACCAATGATATGTCAACGGTGGTAAGTTTGCTGATAATATGTTGTTTTTGGAAATCAAGAAAGTTTTAAAAGGCTGGTATACGCAGAGACAAAATATGAATGAACTTGATTGCCGACAATAAATTATCATATTATGATCTTAATTATCATATGTATGATTCTGGCTGATGATATTATGATTACGGAAGACGATTCTAAATGTCTATGAAACATTTGAATCATAATATTATTGCTACGATAATATTATGATTGTTAGACACTGTAATCATAACATGATGCTCTTTTCTCTTATTATTTTATTTTTTTAAGGAAATTTTGATAACAGCTTAGAGAATTTTTTATTGTAATTCTTAATGCACCTAATACATAGAGTTTTGTCATATTAACACTTTCATTTCATATAACTTTAAACTAATTAAATTTTCTTTGCACCGAAAAATATTTACAAGTTTGATATAATTTTTATTAAAAATAAAAATTATGTTTTTTTGTGCAATGAAAACTATTCACGTTCAAGTTTAATAAATTTGAAAACAAAAGCTATAGATTATTTGTTAGGACATTTTCCTAATAAGGAAATATAGAGTATGGCCTCGAACTTGAATAATTTTCATTTTCAAGTTTGTTATAATTTTTATTAAAAATAAAAATTATGTTTTTTTCGACCTTTAATTGTGCAATGAAAATGAAAATTATTCAAGTTCTAGCCCATACTTTATATTTCTTCATTAGGATATTATCCTAACAAATACTCTATAGAGTTTTTTGTTTTCAAATTTATTACTTGACCCTTTCAGGAATGTGTTGATAGATCTATTTCGGGAATTTTCTAGGTTCCCATCATCAGAAAACGTTTTGAAAGCGGTAACAATCCCATGCCAAACATCAAACATTCATATGAACTAGTTTACTCACTACATGGGAACTAATATACATATGAGTTTGAAGTTAAAGATTATAACCATTGATCAAAAAATAAATTGAAAACTTGTTTGATGTGCAAGATCCACCTCTGGTGGATATTCAATAAACGTTTTTTGTTTTTCTCTCCTTTTTATATTTTGTTTAGTTTGTAAACAAAACAGGGGAAGTAAACTAGGCGGTACTTTGTCTTTTTTACAAGTTTTTTTTGATCGACTTGTTTTCAAGCATTTTTTTAAAATATCAGAAATTGCTTTGGAAAATTACGCTTTTAAAATAATTTTAATGGTATAGAAAAGAACAATTACAAAGACATGCCGAGGTATGGCAGATATACCGATATTTAGCCATAAAACGCATTTGATAAACATATGATTTATGTCCTTATTCGAGCTAAGCATTTGATTGTTATATTCTTTTTTTTTTGGCTCAAATAACATAAAGTAATCCCAGAGTATAAAGAGTTTTTTTTTTTTTTTGTACTTCTTATCAAAATCCATTAAAGGCAAATGGCCAACTGTTAAGTGTCGCCAAAATACTTAAATAGCTCACCTTACGATAGCATTTAACCAACAACAAGGATAACAAAACAACATGTGAGGCCATGTCCAAATACATTTTTGTTTCAAAGAACGGATTATAAAACAATTTCTTATGGGCCAAAATCTATTTTATTTCGTATTGTTTTTTGAACTGTTGTTTTTTCTTAAAACTAGCAAATGAAACTAGTTCGATAGATATTTGTTGTCAATTTTTACAACTAAATTTGATATATCCATAGACTTGCACTCAAATAAGATTGTGCAAAACCACACAAGTGGCTGCTCGTACTAAGATGAGAACAAAAAAAGATCCCAGTGTAGAAAAGCATTACCAGATAATGGGTTACATACATATCTGCCCAGGCAGAAATATACAATCGGCAAAGTGTTGGCAAAGCATCGGTGGTTGTCGGTTATGTGTTTGCAGAATGAGGCAGTATTGTCCTATTACCCGATTGATAACAGTGGCTTGAGCGAACTTACCACCGTTGGCATAACGTTGGTAATTCAAAAAATTTTGAGCTTGTAAACTATCTCCAACTAAATTAATTTTGAAATATGTATAACACGAGGGCGGATCACTAAGTCCGTGACTCGAACTTCCATCGTAGTTATATGAAATGCAGCACTGCTCCCATCAAGTACCACCTGTTAATAGACTACTGTCAAACTTTGAGCATGTTCCGTCATTTACTTTGCGTTTAACAGCTGTTCCAAACATACAACCTCGTGGATTTATTTAAAAATGGAAAAGTGAATTTCGAGTGCTCATTAAACATTAAGTCCTTAGGGACTTGTGTCGGATTAGGGAAGCATTTCCCTTCTCCGAATCCTCGACCTAACCTAACCTATCCATTATTTTTGCGAAAAAACCGTCAATCAAACCAAGGAAAAGTTTGATAAATACTATGGGGACTCTGCACCATCGATTTCAATGGTAAAAAAGTGGTTTACTGACTTTCGTTGTGGTCGCACAAGTACAAATGATGCTGAACGTTCTGGACGGCCAATTGAGATCAATACACCCGAAAATGTCGAAAAAATCCAAGATATGGTGTTGGCCGAACGAAGAGTAAAAGTTTTGATGCCATATGCATTTCATATGGCAATGTGGTTTCGGTTTTAAATTATCAGTTGGGTTTAAGAAAACTGTCAGCAAGATGGGTGCCGCTTTTGCTTTCAGTTGACCATAAACGCAATCGTGTGACAACTTCCAAGGATTGTTTGGAGTTGTTTAACCGCAATTCGAATGAGTTTTTGCGGCGTTTTGAAACTGTGGATGAAACATGGATCCACTACAACACTCATGTGCAGTCTCAATGTCAAAATTCCATAAATTGGGCTACGAATTGGTACCTCATCCGCCATATTATCCGGATTTAGCACCCAGTGACTATTTCCTATTTCCAAACCTAAAGAAATGTCTAGGTGGAAAGAGATTTGGCTCCAACGATGAAATTATTGATCAAACAAATGCCTATTATATGGACCTCGAAATATTCTATTTTTTGGAAGGGATACAAAAATTGGAGAAACGTTCGCCTAAGTGCGTTGAGCTAAAGAAGATTATGCTGAAATTTTTTTTTTTTTCAAAAGAACTGTGTTTCATTCAAAAAGTCACGGACTTACTGATCCGCCCTCCTAAAACACATTTGAAAAGCAGCAATACAGTTCGGTCTTAGTCTTATACATCATATGTAAGTGTGTGAAAAAAATAAAATATTAAAAAAATTATTCTAATTGTACTGGCAAAACTCAAGCTTTGCAAACAAAATCGTACCTTAGGTAATTTTTAACACGGTGAGTTTTACAAAAATAGCAGTGATTTGCAGGACAATTTTTTTTTTTGCTACAGTTGGAAATTTCTACCCCGGCGGTTATGGTAACTACTTACATTTCATATTACAAATTTCTTACCTTTATTTACACTCATACAAAAAAGTTAGTAGAAAAAACTGTAAATGGTTCTTTGTTTTTACTAATTTTTAGAACAATATATTTCTTAGTAATAACATTTGCTAGCCTAATTTTCCAACTTACTGATTTTTTTTGTTAATTTTTGTTACTGATTTCAGCTAAACATTTTACTAGTTTTTCAAAACCAAGTGCTAAAATTAGCAAACAATTTTGCTAATTTCAACAAATTTTATATATAAGACAATTTTATTCGGCCTAAACCAATAAAATAAACACCTATCTACACTTATACTGACGAAAATGTTTTATAAATCGTTTGTCATCAATTATTAATCATAATTATGAAGATTTAATAAGCAACCTTATTTATTAATGTACTGGTTTATTCAATTAACTTAGGAACATAAAATCAATATTGATAATTAATATTCACAAAAAGGAAAATTATCCTCAAATCAAACATGTTTTTAACACAACTTGCTTTTATATACAAAGGCCTTTCAGTAAAGTATACACACTTTAAATGTTTATAAAGAAAATATTTATCTATGGGTAAAAGCTGTTGGTGCTTTTTGGGGAAAGTATCGCAAACATTAAAAATTTTTTAATTTCTCCTTTTAACGAATGTAGTTTTTGACTGGAACAAGATTTTAAAAAAGAAATTGCTCCCGATTTCATCCTGCTGTTCGCAAAACACTGTACCCTAGTCGGACCAAATGTTGAATTTAGAATTTTCAATTTGAATCTGAACGTATATTTGTTTGCAATTTGAACACACTACATTAATAATCACTATTAAGATTTAGTCTACAAATACACAGTTAATGTTTATTAAATTTAAATATTTTATTTTGTATTTAATTTAATTAGTAGAAAATTACTTTGAAAAGTCGGTGCAAACACAAAATTAAATCTTTTTTAATCCACATATATGTTCACATTGTAAGCGTCCATTTTTAGGAAAAACAATGACACAAATATTACATTGTAGTTTTTTTTTAAGTATGTCTTGCAAGAGTTGTACTTTTTGGTATCATTTTCGTCGTCTCTACTACATCTTGACATGCGAGACATCTACTTGATTCTGCGTATATCTTCAAATCTGGTTGTCGTCCGCACTGTTAATGTACTTATCAGTATAATTTGTTTAGCAAAATAAATTAGTAAAACATTAGTAACATTTGTTTTAAATCAGTTAATTGCTGAATAAGTTTAACTAAAAATATAGATCAAAACACAATTTGGAAAAACAATAAGCGGTGAAATGTAAAGATGGGAAATGTAAGGGGGAAATTTTATCTTTTAAATTCATATTTTTATCACGTTTATGACTAAAATTCCAAAACCTACCTTTTCAGTTTATTATTAGTTTATAATGGTAGGTCGTAAAAGAGGAACACCAATTTTTACTACGTTTTTGTCGACAATTCCAGTCAGTAGCTTTACTCTTTTATATATGTCAATTAGGGTTACAACGAAATACGTATACGAGATTTATCAAGGAGTGTTAACACATCCTAATTAAAAATAAAAGTTTAGGCTTAGGAGTGATCTTGATTGATCCATTTTTATAAACCATCTAAATGGTAACTTATTGTTTATAATTATTTACGTGATAATACAAATTACCAAACTCCGATAGTAGGTTAGAATATAGCTCCAAATTTTATTTATTTTTTTTTAAAGAGAGGCAACACTCATAAAATTCTTCCTATTTCTTAATGTGTTGTTTTCTTTGGATAGGGTATAGCAGATGAAAGGTGGGGAAAGATGAAGGGCTTCAAACATGGCAACGCTGTATTTGCGCGGGATGATAAGTCCTAGAACAGTTGTTGCTCGCCACCTGATGGAAAGTTGTCGAACTCATTGAAGCTTTTTGGTTCATAACCATGATTCATTATTTTACTTCGGTGGGGTTAAGTGCTATGGGAACACCGAAGGTGGACGCTGTGATACATATGAGGGATAAAAATCTCATATATATTATTTTTATAATAATTAAGTGCTTATTATAATTTTTATTAATTTTTGTTGTCGTCACAGGGAATCAAACTCGGAACAATATGTATGTGTATCAGTCCAACGCGCGATCCTATATGACACAAAGCCCAAAATTGGACCGATATGCAACGAAATATGAGAGAAAGGTGAACGATCCCGAGATATTAATTTTTTTCAAACATTCATAGAGTGATCTATTTTTTTTATGAAATTACGTGTTGGAAAACTTTACTCCTAATCAGAACGATATGAAATAAATCGTAGAACGAGTGGAATCAGAACACTAAACACAGGTAACGGATTGAAACGGAAATATGAACGGATTAAAATGGAACTGGGAAAGAATTTTTTTTTTATCGAAGCTTATTTGTCAGAAATTCTTACTCCAACAGATGATCGTTTTTATTTTATGGTACACTCACAACATTTTAACAGTAACTGATTTTAAACTCACAATATTTTTTTTCATAAAGGCTACTGAACATACATAGAGATGGGCGAAGGGTAAATACCCAAAAATAGGTAAATTGGGTAAAAATTGGAAAATAGCCGGGTATTTACTAAAAAGGTGAGTATAAACTATGTTGTAGAAAATTTGGTGAACAAAAACATTTTGCAGCAAAACACAAAGCCCAAAATTGGACCGATATGCAACGAAATATGAGAGAAAGGTGAACGATCCCGAGATATTAATTTTTTTCAAACATTCATAGAGTGATGTATTTTTTTTATGAAATTACGTGTTGGAAAACTTTACTCCTAATCAGAACGATATGAAATAAATCGTAGAACGAGTGGAATCAGAACACTAAACACAGGTAACGGATTGAAACGGAAATATGAACGGATTAAAATGGAACTGGGAAAGAATTTTTTTTTTTATCGAAGCTTATTTGTCAGAAATTCTTACTCCAACAGATGATCGTTTTTATTTTATGGTACACTCACAACATTTTAACAGTAACTGATTTTAAACTCACAATATTTTTTTCATAAAGGCTACTGAACATACATAGAGATGGGCAAAGGGTAAATAACCAAAAATAGATAAATTGGATAAAAATTGGTAAATAGCCGGGTATTTACTAAAAAGGTGGGTATAAACTATGTTGTAGAAAATTTGGTGAACAAAAACATTTTGCAGCAAAATTTTCTGAATTTTATTAATAAAAATAAAATGATTACAGAACAGTTGGAAAACAAGAAGTCTATATTCTATATACATATTTATTTTTGCAACGTTACATTATCCAATCGAAATCACTGTCACTGTCGCTGTCGCTGAATGTTTCATTGTCACTTTCACTCCGAAAAAAATTAAACGAACAATGATGTGTAGAATGGGTGATACCAGTAAAGGTGGAAGGTGCTTCCTCAAATGAATTAGCAAAATTGATTTCATCCTCAGCCGGTACAATTTTTGGGGAATTATCCTTTTGTCGTATATCTTTATTGGCGAGATTCCAGTTATGTGCAATAAAACATACTTTTCCGGCATTATATGCAGTTAATCTGTTTCGTTTTTTTTTTTTTTGAGTGAATGAAACTTTGAGTACTGAATGAACGTTTCACCAAAATGGGACATTTTAGACATTTCATTAAATGTTTTGTCATTTTATTAACATTTCCCTGTTTATAAACCGTGTCACAATATCTGCAAACAACTGCATTTGTGTTGCTTCCGCTTGATGCAAAATGCTTTCATATTTTTCATTTTTAGGTCTTCCCATGACTGAACATAAAAATGAATAAAGCATTTCATCAATATTAGCTTCACTAATAAATACACACCTTCTTCACAATGTTAAGTCAATTTAATTCACTTTAATATAGTTTTAATTCGATTTTATCCGCTTTTATATTTAACAACACACGTGCTATTGAAAACATTAATTCAAATACATGTTGCATTTCAAATAATTTTTATAAATACCCAAATAAATTCTAAAAAAAGGTATTTATCTTTTATTTACCCGGTATTTACCCATGCATCGAGTAAATACCGGGTAGAATCGCATCTCTAAACATACACATTAAATTAACTGAAAATCATTTGAAAAAATGACTACTTATTTTTCGTTGAAAACAATTGTAGTTATTAGTTTATTTTCAACTGTTTTAAAACTAATTGACAAGATCGATAAAAAAAAAAACAATAGATTGTTTTCGTTTTTGTAAAGCTCAATATAATATAACAACTTGTTGGTTTAAATAGAAAATTTTCACTGAATATTTTAAATATTACCGTTTTTTGTTAATTTTGTTTATTGAATAACAGACAGAAAGTTAAAAAATATATTTCTTTGATAATTTAACTGTATATTCTTTTTTAAATAACTGTTGAAACTTTATGCAAAAGTTCATGTGAATGTAGTTCATTTAAAAAATATTTAAAAAAATCCGTAAGCTTTGTTTTTAAGGAATATACATTTATAATTACTACAAAGAATTTTTTTTTTTTTTTTGTTAATTATTTTACCATTTATTAAAAAAATACTACACATAAATACTTTTTTTCTGTACCAGTTATTATTTTCATTTAAAATTTTATTTTTACGAAAAATCCTTTATTTTAACCAAAAAGTTAGTGATAGTAAAAAAGAAGAAAATGTGTTGTTTAAATAAAATAAAATCATTTGTTTTTACGGATTTGGAATTTTTTTTAAATTTTAAATTTTATTTTTGAATGGTTAAAAATAAATGAAAAAACGTTTGTTTTAAAAACTTTTGGTTTTACACTATATGTTTAGTAGTTATAAAGTACATATTCCTTTGATTTTAACTAAACAATTTTGTGAGTATAGCATTCTCTTAAAAGAAATAAATCGCTAAAGATTTAGAAAAGGTTTTAAAAGTTGTATGTTAACTGAAAATCATTTTCGATTCTACTACCATTTTCAAAATATATACTATTTTTACAAAGAAAATCTTTAATCCATATTTATTCACTTTGTTGTGGTAAAGTGGTTTATTTAGTGCAAACTTACTCTAATGTAGGTTTTATGTTATGGCACATGTTTTTGTTATTGGTACTCCTTTCTCTTTTAACCACAAATTGGCCAATCATGAATGTTAGTAAATACTTGTAAAAGCTGTTGTTATTGATCTTTATGCTAGGGGTTATGTTGGTAAGATATAATCATACAGTGAATATAGTCAAATTTAAGCTAAATAACACTATTCACTAATATTGCTGATTTGTAGTATAGTTAAAGTCATATATTTTTTTTTTGACACAAATTCGGGCTTATATCAAGGGTATATATTCATAAGCCCATATCTACAAAAATACAATTGTTTAAACTAAACTACTAACTAAACAAACTGATTTGAATGCGAACAAGATTTTTTAAATTAAACTGTCTTCTATACTATTTCTTAATAATTACAAACTATTTTTATGTATTCTCTTATCTTTTATACCCTCCAAATTAGAGTCATACAAAATTGTAGACGTCGAATTTTTTCGTCCAAAAATCGGTGACAATAGCTTTTTCGCTACATAGCGATGAAGTTTCGAATATCTATATGTATAATTTCCTATTGTTTGTCAGTCTGAATATTATTCTTTCTAGAGCTTTATGAAGCGCCTGATGAAGCTAAAAGTCAGCATAGTTAAAGTAAATTTCACTAAAAATACCCTAACGAAGCCCAATTTTTTTTATTTTCGTGCTGTGGGTGGAAGGGTGTTGCAATTTCTGCGTTTTAAATTTTTTCATATATCCTCTAATTTTTTGGGCAGGGAGGCGTGGTAAAATCTTTTTAAAAAAATTATGCACAGTTTTAGTTTGTTGAGCTAGAAAGTTGAAAACCGGCGTACATATTGTATTAACCACGGGGAAATTTTATCTGAAAACAGATCTCCTGATGTCGAAAAATAATTTCTTAAAACATTTTCAACAAAATAACAATCTTTTTTTACTACTAAGCAATGCCTTTATAATGCCGACTGATCTAGAATGTTAAAATTTTGCACACACAGCAGTAACAACCAGATTTTTCATACCGGAGTCAAATTTTCGACTTTAGGTTTGTGACCGTTTTTAAAGATTTATTCCATTTTGCTTTTTGACAGTTTGTGGTTTTTAATTATTTGACATATAAAAAATTTTTTTAAAATTGTTGACCTTCAAAATTTAGATTTTCATGTTTTCTTCGCTTGAAATGCTTTTTTCTCAAAGCTTTTTACTTTATCTTTTTTGTAAATGTCTAATTATTTAACTTTTTTGTTATTTTGCTATTTTTTTTTTTTTTTTGCCTTGTTTTAAATATTTTTTGGCCATAAACACCTCGGGGTTTTCCATTTTTTTTGTCTTTTCTGATGATGATGAGTTAGGATGTTGATATTTGGCAATGTCAAAAAAAAGGAAAATAGAAATTTCAAATTCGGTTTGTGAGTTGAATGGTGTACAAAACTTAATTCATATTTTTACAATTATTGTTCTGCAAAAGAAAAATTGTTTTAGGCATTATACGGATTTTGAGTCTTCTCAATGGTGCATCATCCTCCTTAGAAGTGTTTCAAGATGAAAAAAAAAAATGCTTTAAACACCTTGTTCGACCTTTGCTATTAACAGGTTCTGGAGCTTACAAATATTTCAGAATGCTAAGATTTGGCATAAGCATGTGCTAAATAATACTACCTTAAGATTGTTGGTCTGTTAGCAAAAGTATACGTCAAAAAGATTTCTTTTTAATAACGGAGTATAAGATCGGATGATCTAGAAAGCTTTTGGTTTTTATTCGGTGAGACAAACGGTGACGAACATTCATAAAATTATTTTTCTGATGTTGTGTTTTAATTTCGGACTATATGAGATGGCCATATTTTAAGTTTTGTGAAGCAAATTAATCTTTCCTGATGAAGATTTTTCTCCAACTTTTTTAAATCTGATCACCAATTGAGCTTATATTTTGAATTCATTTAGTACTAGTCATGTCATTAAGGACACCATTTGATAGCCGCTTGGCTATCCGTCAAAATCACAATATCACCGGTCAAGCCCATGATATTCACCTGCTTAATGCACTCCGTAATCGCGGTGACCTCCGCCTGTAGTACGGTGTTATGGTCAGGAAGGCGGAAGCATTTGCGTACATTGAAGTCAGCGTCACAGAAGCCCAGACCCGATTTCCCATCCAGTTTTGACCCCGGTTGGATCCCCAAGAAGGTCCCATTTAACCATGATTGCCTGTCGGGGATAAACGTGTCACAGAGCGTCGTGACAGACCGCAATACCCTGGCAATTGGTCCAAAATAGTACAGTGCCCGGTAATATGGCCATTATTGTCCCATTCTCCGGTAGCCCTCAGCCGCATCATAGTCAATGCGGCCTCGTACTTCACCTGTACCTCAATTGGGCGAATTGCCAGAATAGTCTCGACAGCCCTTGTAGATATTATATATATACAAAAAAAAAACTAAAATAAATTACTTTTAGATTCCAAAAAATGTCACTTGATTTTTGCTAACAAATTGTTGTTTTGTGCGAGCTAAAATTTTTAAAAATATACTTTCTAAAATAACTCATAAGATTGCGTACTCGAACAAAATTTATTTCTTAATAAAAATAAATAAAAATTTTTTGAAAAAAATCGAGCGTTTTTCGAAACAAATTTTTGACTGGGGCGCATTCCATATTCTTTAAAACAATACAACAAAAATGTTCTTTTAAAAATAATAAAATATAGCGTATTGATACAAAAGAACGGTCACATAACAAATTCGGTTGACTCAACAAATTTTTTTTCAACCGAATTTACGAGGCTGCAGCAACATATTCAGTTCGGTTGGATGAAATTTTCGAATTTTTATGAAAGTGTACTTTATTTTAAATTATTTTCAAAATTTCTTTTCAGTTGACCACCATTTTTGCTAACCAAAAATATCTACAATTTTTTGCTACTCCCTAAAGGGTTAAAGATTTATTTAAATGGCTTGTTCACTACACTCAGGGAACTTCTGATTTAAAAATAAGTAGAAGTTTGGGTTGTAGTAGAGTTTCTTTATTTTTAACGTAAATGTCAGTCATTTGTAGAACAAATTAAATTTTTTACTAACCCTGTAGTTCATTTAAAAAACCAAACCACATCAAATGACTGTTTTATGATTTTACATTCATTTTTTACAGTTGTCATTTGTTTTTTAATGTTACTTTTTGAACATTAAAAAACAAATGACAACGTTAGTTGAATTTACTGAAATGTAAGTCGTCCTTTCTTGAAGTAAAATTTCATTTGCTTTTAACTACATTTGCAGTTTTCTTTACCTACATGGTATTCTAAGTGTATATTTAATTCTTTTTTTTTTGTAATTTCACAATTACACACATAATTTCAGAATTCCCTTCCTAAACCGTCTAAAATTTACTAAAACGTCTATAGCTCGGGCCAGGTTTAATGAAACTAGAAAAGTGAATCATTTATGAAATCGTGAGAAAGTTTCCTTTCACTCGAGTACACATACCCATGTATGTAAATATGCGTTTTTTGTTTATTTTAGACCCAGGGGGCATATGGGTACTCGGTGCCACTAATTTTTAATTTCTGTTTTTTTATTTTCTTTAGTCCAGAGGGGGTCATATTTTTATTTTTATTTTGTTTTTTTTTTTTTTTTGTTTTTTTGCCCACTAAAGTGCACTTTTGCAAAATTAATAATTTGCTTTCTAATTGATGAAAATAGCGCTAACGATAACCTTTCCATTAAAAACTTATTTAGTTATAAGACAGATATACGCTTTTGAATACAGGCCCTCGTTATGTTGATAACCAATTATATTTCAAAATTTTAATAACTTCAAATCTGAATAAATTTTAAATGATGGACGTTTAGAAGTATTGTAAAATGAGGTTCATATGTACTTAATATGAAACTACTTGTTTGCTGTTCTTATATTCCAATCTGCGGTTACCATAAATTTTAATCACCCCCCTCAAATACAAGTACTCGCTGATAAACATATTAACTAGAATGCTGTTTGCTGAGAGAGAACTGTATGAAGTCAAGGATTATTTAATAAAAGCTTTTCAATTTCATATTTTTGTTGTGAAAACTAGCGTTCAGTTTTACGAACCGACTGAAATTCGTAATAACCGAATTTGAGTCGCAGTAACCGAATTTTAGTTGGGAAGTAGCAAAATGTTTCTCTTTGTGTGGACTTTATATAAAAATTACCAGAATTTCAAATTTGCATTGTGTGCAAATCATCATAGTGAATACTCTTTATTATATTTCGACGCTTTTTATTGACCTGTATTTTCTTTTTCTATGAAAGTAATGTTAATTGCTCTGCCGTTATTTAAATTTTTTATCGGTTTATTAAGTAGCCCCTTAATTTGGTCAATTAAGCGAAAAGATGTTAGATTTCCTGAATATATAAAACAATCTATCTTAAAGCATTAACAATGTTTTCCGCTATTTGCCAAAATTGTTAAACATTTTATCGGTTGAATTTTAGTTTTATTTAAACTCTTAACAACATGAATAAAATGCAACTTGTTTTATGTCGATTGCTGAATTTTACACTTTAGCAGCATAATTTAGTTTTTCGCTTTTTTTGTTGTTTAGTTTGGCATAAACACATTCGTACATTCAGATAGATGAATGGACAAACTGACAGACATAAAATGCTTGTTAACGCTTTTCATAGAAGGGGGCCAGTTGCTGTTGTTTGTTACATTTAGTTGTACTTTAGTAGTTTTAAGTGCCTTCCTAAAGCTTTAAATTTAACATTTTTATTACTACAACAACAGTGAATTTTTTTTTTGGAATATTTCCGCTTGATAGGAAGAACGATTTAAAAAAATAGACGAAAACAAAATTTACCAAAAAATGTAACAAAATATCATACAGAAATATTTTTCAACAAAATAAAAAAAAAAGTAATATTTACTAGACACAAAACTGAAAAAAACAACATAAAAACTATGGGATAGTATTTGGAAAAGTTTGTTTATTTAATACAAGTTCTGGCTGCAAGGTGCAGTACACGAGTACCGAGCAGGGAACCCTGGTTGGAGGATACCTTTTGAAGGGACTATACAGGTATTCACTTCTATACGGATGGCTCGAAAATGGATGAAAGAACTGGTTTGAGATTCTATAGCAGTGATATCTCTATTGGAAAATGCTTTCTCCTCACGGATCATAATACCGTGTTTCAGCCGGAGATCAGGGCAATAACGGAATGTATAACATTTTTTAATATTGAGTATTTATACAGATAGCCAGGTGGCTAAGCAGGCCATCAATTTGAGCTTTGTAAGGTCAGCCTCGGGTGCAAGAAGGAAATTAATAACATCCCAATCTGGAGCAGAATTGAAATTACATGGGTTCTGTGGCATTGTAATATCCCAGCAAAAAATTTTCAAAAAGGTAAGCGGGTTTGTAATCAAGCATTTTGGGCAGAACGCATTCCATACTAGATTACCTACTCGATTCTTTTAACAGGGCGTGAGACTAAAATAATTGATTCTTTAGAATTGATTATTTTTTTACCGAAGAACCATTTACTTTATATTTTAAGAACTACATACATTTTTTAATAAAGAAGTAGTTCCATTGTAAACTACAAAGTATTTACACAAAAAAAAAAATAAATAAATAGTTCCCTAGAAAAAATAAGAAGTACTTACTTTTAAAGAAGTAGTTCCATAAGTAAATTCAACTTTTACTCACACGTGATTCTCCTATGTCACTCAAATATACCGATCAAAACTCATACGGAAATAAAATCCTAAAAAGTGAAACATCGAATTGTTGTGATAACATTGGTTTGTCATAATTTTGGAGCTATAAACCACGAAAATATAAATTTTTCAAAAAAAAGAACAATTCAAAATTGAAAAACAAACTCAACTTCCACTCACAATTTTCTGCTCACGTGCGCTTCCCTAATTTATACCTAACCACAGTTTAACAAAATTTAGGCAACATGCAATTTCTGTTTTTAGTATTATTTTCCTGCAAATAAAAATTTGTTTGAAAAAATATATGAGATAAATTCTTTAAAATTGTATAACTTCTTTTTTCAAAATAAGGAACTACTTCCAATAACGTCCTTTTATTAAGAAAAAGTATATGATTAATTCTTGAGTACAAAAAGTTATACATATAAGTTGATAACATTGTTATTTACTTTGAAGACAATAATTACTTTGTTATTGAGTTCATGCTTTCTGGTTTAAATTTAAAGAATTGATTACAATACTACTTGCTTTTTTGACTCTATCGTTGGAATGAGTTTGGTATTGCAGTTACTAAATTTGGCAATGAGATATGTAAGCAAGTGTGGGCATCACCTTCTTTTTGGAATGTGTAATTTTTTCCTGGGATGTAATTAGCCAGCGAAGGTGCTTATCTGGACACAGACAACTTGGAGAACCCAAAACCCTTTCAGGCTTTTAGGGATGAACTACGACAATGGACTATTATTGCTCATAGGACAATATGGGACACCTCGGGAGTAGGTGAAACAACTAGAATTCTATGGGGAGTTCTGGATAAAGGTAAACTATGGAATTTTAAAACTGACTAAAAGATAACTTGGTGAGATAGTAAGTATTCTCACTGGGAATTCAACGCTGAGGGCACACCAATTTCAAATGGGTAGTACGAACTCAGTAACTAGCAGGGCCTGTGAACAGGGTCATTAGAACATAGAGTACTATATTTGTGGTTGTCCGGCTTTCGCAAGGATTGAGGTTTAACACCTGTTCGCTGAAAACATTCCGAATTTGGATGACTTTAAATGAATGGGCTATAGAATACTAAGACATTTTTTCAACGGGACGGAGTTTTGGAATAGATAGGGACGGAAAGCACCGCATATGTGAACGCACAACAAGTCGACTTTCGGGTTTAAGTGTGTATCATATTTTATTGGATATCAGTCGGTTGAGAAGGGTATCTTCCCCTCCGATTTCTCTTTTCAACTTAACATAACAAAACCTACTCTAACCTAACCTAAAAAAAAGTACTCCTGAGCTACCATTTTAAGATTTTTTAGGGAAATAATAGCTGAATCTTACCCTCAGATAACTACAGAACTGACACCTGTGTAAAAAGTTTGCAAAAATTAAAATTTAATCGAGGATAAATTGCTCTTAAATTGGCTCAAAAGATAGCACCTGCCAAATGTGTTGCCCACGGATTCCCATGGGTCCTATAAATCAGGTATGCTAATCGATGCATTTAAGATTCAAAAATACTGCTTGGTAGATGATAATCTATCTGGAAAGAAAATATCATCAAATTCAAGAAACCAATCTAAACCATCTTAAATACTACCTCAAACCAAAAAAAAAAAAAAACATCAAAAATGGCTAACGCACGCTCAGGGACTTCATTTTAATACAAAGGAATCCGTTGACAAAAATTGAAAACTAAGAAATAAATTATAAATCAAAAGCAAATCTATAAAATTGTAAGACTGCACATGCTGTACATGGTGCTCAAGAATTTCTCTGGGTCCATTAATTTAAAACTGTTAAATAGGAGCATGAAATCATTTACAAAACTTGCATAATTTACCTTCCTCAGATAAAGGGTGTTTTTTTTTTGTAGAGGTATAGAACTTTGAAATGGAATAAAACAAAGATGATTTTTTTTAATTGACATTAAATTTACTTTATTCGAAAAATAATCTTCTGGCATTATAATTTAAATATGAGATCTGGTATATGACCACCACGGCTGGCTCGGGCGTAGTCTAATCTGGAGGTCCAATTTTTGATGACTTTTTCCAACATTTGTGGCCATATATTGGCAATAACGCGGCGAATGTTGTCCTCTAAGTGGTCAATCGTATCGGGCTTATCGGCGTAGACTAGAGATTTCACATATCCCCACAGAAAATAGACCAGCGGCGTTAAATCGCACGATCTTGTAGGCCAATTCACGGGTCCGAAACGTGAAACTATGCGGTTACCAAACGTTTCCTTAAATAAATAAATTGTGGTACGAGCTGTGTGACATGTTGCGCCGTCTTGTTGAAACCACAGCTCCTGCACATCATGGAAAAAAGTCAGTAATCATGTCTCTATAGCGGTCACCATTGACTGTAACGTTCTCAACACCATCGTTTTTTAAAAAGTACGGACCAATAATTCCACCAGCCCATAAAGCACACCAAACAGTCAGTTTTTCTGGATGTAACGGTGTCTCAATATACACTTGAGGAGTATCATCACTCTAAATGCGGCAGTTTTGTTTATTGGTATCCATTTAACCAAAATAACGCTTAATCGCTACACAAAATTCGCTTATGAAGTGCGCGGTACCTATCTCGAACAGAACTATGATTTTCAAAATAAATTTGTACAATTTGGATGCGTTGTTCAGGCGTCAGTCTATTCATGTTGAAATGACAAACCAAACTAATCATACCTGTATAAAAACACCCTATTTGGCAGATGATATATCTTGATTTCTGCATTGCCAACTAACATACAATTAAGAGCAACAACAACTTTTTATGATAAGCAAATTTGGATGGAACAACACCTTAAGAAGTTGTTTCTTATAGATAACTTAATTTTAAGTATACTACGCCACATAAAATTGAGGTTAATTTTGTAGAATTTCGAAAAGATCTGCAAAACTTATTTACTTAAATCGACTAATGATTAAAATAAGTCAATTTGACATTTAAACAACAAGAATATTTGTACAAAAAGCTTAAAAATACATTTTAAAAAGAACATTCCAGAAAAAAGAACATGTCTGGATATGCATTAACATGTTATATATACTGTTGGACGCGCCTTAAACCAAACATTCATATGATACTAATATTGTATACGTTGTCTTTTAAAATACAAACTTCTTAGGAAAACTTAATAAAATACCTTTACTAAAAACGATCCAGCTTACAGGATCTCAGAGACACGACGTACTTTGGACAACATCATTAAAAAAACCAAAGTACATTATAAGGGTGGACAAACTTAACAGTCGGTCGAATATAGGTGTATATTAGAGATCCTCGCGAAAATTTTATTTTAGGATAGCACCACTATGTGTTACGGTGTTTGAATCAATAAAAAAATAGCATAATTATTTTTGTAAAATGTCAAATCCTACTACATGCGCGCGGAAGCCAAAAACGCTGATTTTGGGTAGTTTCCAAAACTCTTTGGGCGTTTTGGTCTACTGACAGTTTAGTTTTATTTCCCGTTGGTGTCGTTATGGATACAATTTCTAGTTGCAAAGTAAAACCAAGGGTAAATGGAATTTTTTAAAAGATTTTTCAAAACAACTTTGTTTTATATAAAAAATTATCAAACTGGAACATAAATGGATACAGGTTTTTGTGAACTTCAATTGTACGTTTTGCCAATTATGAGAGCGTAATGGTTTTGGTTTTTTTAATAATTAATATTATACACATTGTGCAGTTCCTAACACCATTATTTTACAAAACATGTATCGGCTAAAGATTACCAGCTGTCGAACGGCATTTGCAAAAATGAATTTGAGTTAAAAGATTCGCAATTTGACATTTTGTATGACCGATTGCCAAAAAATACAAAAGTAAAACCAAATCTAGTCGTGTTTTAATTTATATTGCTATGAATTTTTTTCACCAGATCTAAACGATTTTTTTTTTTTTTAATTAAGTTCGGAGTATTCTGTTGGGGACATCTGAACTCAGATTAGTTCAAAAGAGCTCTTACACTAATTTTTGTATCTTCTGCAATACTGTGTTGGCGAAAAAAAATGAAAATTTTTAACGGCCATAAAATTTGAATGTATTCTCACAGGACCAAACGCTTTACTACACTACACGCTTTACTACACTAACCTAATAGAATCGTTTGGTATACGAATAGTCCATCAACCATTTTTAGTTTGGCAAACAATTAGCGGCAAAATGGTTACTTTTTACATAACACAGACGTTATAAAGAACGATTTGTACATAAGAGAGTGTTTGCAAAAGCGGCATTTGCCAATAATTCGGAAACATGAGGTATAAATTTTCATTAGGCTTGACGATGCATCTTGTCATTATAGCAAATTAGCGGTTGAGTGGTAGTATGTTGATTCTTCACTGCACACAAATTGTTTGTCAAAATTTTAAAGAACGGTGAAATTTATGAGAATTTCTCGCATTGCCACAGTGGGGTGTATCACAAATATTTTGAATATAATTCGGCCATTTCTTACTGGCTGTTCAGATTACCATGAAACTTCACTCAGCCATAGTCGACGTATTTTCAAGTCTAATTCTCACTAGATACATCAGACGCTGATCAATGAGAATTTAAAGTAGTATTCCAACCAGTTAAAAAAAAACTAAACATTTCTATAATCAGCTTGTAGTTTCCAACAATAAACACGTTTGCTCATCTCTTAAAATGCAAAAGTTATCCCCATTTGAAAATACAAGATTTTCATTTTTGCAATAACCTGGTCTGGTATGGTTGGTAATGGAAAATGAAAATAAAATCCGATTGTTTTGAAAAGTCTTGGTGATATTAACACAGACTAAATACTAACAAACTGAAGACTTTTACTAATTAAATTATAGGTATCTAGGTTTTAATTGCAACATAAAATCGCATAAGGAACGGGCGATATTCAAAAAAGATAATCCATGCGACTTTCTCTCAAAACTAAGAAAATACTCAGCGCTTTAAAAATTTTGAAGCTGGTATATTGGTTGAGATCTCAGATTTTGTTTTGAAAAATATGTATTTTTCTCTAAATTAAATACGATTTTGGAAGAAACAAGATTTCTGCATCTGGACTTATTTTATACAAAATAGTAATTTGAATGAACAATAAAGGAAAAAGGAAAAACTTCTCCGGACGGAAAAAATTCTGTAAAGCAGCAATATTTTTGCTGGGAGTGTGCTTGCAGAAAAATTATTAGCAACAAAATTAGTAATTTCAGCAAAATTTTTGCTGAATTTAGCAACTATTTTGCTAATATTAGCAAAAGTATTTTAACTGACTTTTTTTCTTGAATATAGTTAACATCGCGACTAGAAGAAGTGCCCAAAAAAACTTAGCTATTTCTAAAATAAAAAAAAAAATATATTCCATTGCAATATACAATTTTTCAATAACCGCCAAAAAATTTATTATAATTAAAATTGTAATGTATACACTCAAAAAAAAAAGTTTGTAAAGTCAGCAAAAAATTTGGCTGAGTCAGCAAAATTTTAGTCAGGAGGGTGCTTGCAAAAAAATTGCTAATGTCAGCAAAATCTTTGCTGAAAATCAGCGAGCTGATTTTAAGCAACAAAATTAGTAGATTCAGCAAAAGTTTTGCTGAATTTTAGTAGACTAAAAAAAACGCAAAAAATTTGTACAAAATTTGTAATTTAGTTAATTTATTTGCTGAAAATTATAAAACATATTTTTGTGATTCTTTTAAAAATAATTTAAAACACGTTACAAAATATAAAAATTTTCATTTTCTCACATTGACGATATGAATTAATTTAATATCTGAAAATATATAGAAATAAATATATATAACATAACAAAAATTTTCTTTCAACTACTTACATAAATGGTTGTCTAAATGATGCTATCTTTTAAGGACGCAACTGCCGAAGATAATTATAGAAACGAAACGAAAAAATAAACAAAAACAAACGAAACGAAAAAAACAACACTTTTTTGCAATAATAAAAATTAACCATAAAAATTTACCTAAGATGTGTGTCTTTGTCTTTCGCTTTACTTTGTCTACATGTCTGTATATGTTTGTTTGCAATTTGACCAAACTAGATTACTAATCTATAAATATTTAGTTTAGAAATACATATTAAATTTAAATATTTTATTTTGTCTTTTATTTAATTAATAGACAATTATTTTCACAAGCCGGTGACAACGCAAAATTTAAGTTGTTTTAATCCTCAATTTTGTTTTATATATGAAAAACAGATACAAAAATCTTCCATGGTTGATTTTTTTATATGTCTTATTAGAGTTGCACTTTTTAGTATAATTTTCCTCTTCTCTACTACATCTTGACATGCCGCGACATCTACTTCATTCTGCGTATATCTTTCAATCTGGTTGTCGTCCACACTATTAATGTGCTGATCAGCAGAATTTTTTTTTTTGCAAAATTAATTAGTAAAGCATTAGTATAATATTAGTAAAGCATTAGTATAAAACAGTTAAGTGCTGAATAAGTAAAACAAAATTTTTAGCTGAAAACACGATTTTAGCAAAAAATTTGCTAAAAAATAGTATTGCTGGTTTACAAGACGTTTTACTAACTTTTCTACTAACTTATTTTTTTGAGTGTACATGAATCAGCTAGTAAGTCTTCCGGACAACAAAGTGGTAATAAAATCTTGGAAAAGTGATTCAACGCTTTCAGTCAAAATACCAATTTTCAAAAAAATTTGATCCATTGATTTAAAAAATATCCGCTTTTACGCGCGGAATAATTTGTGGCAAACATGAATCATCCAGTACGTCTTCCTGAGAAAAAATTTATAATAAAACCTTAGAAAGGTGCCTCATACTTTTTCCAATATGGCGTTTTCCTTCGAAATTCCCCTTTTCAGCAATAGTCAAAAAATTAGCTTCATTGATTTAAAATATGTCTATTTTTTCGACCGTAATAATAATAATTTATACATGAATCAGCTAGTACGTCTTCCGGACAGGTAACTGGTAATAAATTCATTGCTACTTTTTCCAATATGGCGTTTTCCGAATGCCTATTTTCAAAAAATTTTCCAAAGTTGATTTCAAAATTAACCACTTTGCTACCGTAATTATTATAATTTACACAAAATTTTGCTACTACGCTTCCCGGCGAATAAATTTATAATAAAATCTTTGAAAATTACCTCTTTCTTTTTCCAGTATAACATTTTCTGTCTAAGTACCCCTTTTCAACAACTTCCTAAAACTAACTTCATTGATTTAAAACTAACAACTTTTACTGCAGAAATATTTATAACTTTTAAAGGAACCAGCTGGTACGTCTTCCGGATAACAAATTGGTAATAAAAGTTCCTCCTACATTTTCCAATATGATGTTTTCCGTCGAAATGCCACTTTTCAACAACATCCAAAAAATTTTATCCGTTGATTTTTCGGGAGAAAAATTTTGGTAATGAAATCTTTTAAAAATGTTGGTAATAAAATCTGTCTGCTACTTTTTCCAATATAGCGTTTTCGCCATAATATCCTTATAAGGACATTGAATAATTATTCAATAACCGCCAACGAATTTGTACCCTAATTTAAAAAACAACCACTTTTGCCGGTTTTGTAATTCATAACGTTACTATTGTTGGCCGATTTTTATGATTTTGGCATTTTATATAAGTAATAAATCACTGAATTTATTTAATGTATGAATTTGTTTTCAAGAAATGGTATTCATGTTTCAACAAAATAACAAAAGGAAAAAATCGTTGTTTTTCAAGATTTTAGTAGCATTGAGCCAACGCTAAATAATATTTGATTGGAACAATACTATGTATTTCTCAGTTTTTATGCTTTTTATAGGGTGTGCAACCTCAAATTTAAAAACTTTTTTGCCCTTATAATGAAGGGCCAGCCTTGTTCATATGGCCACAATATTGTTGATATTACAGTTGTTGTTAGCTGTTTAGGATAATCACGTTCGGAATAGGGACTACTTTTAGGACCGTGAATGCGACCAGAGGGTGTCCTCAGGGTGGCGTTTTGTCGCCTTTACTATGGACACTGGTCATTGATGAATTACTCGAGGGTCTGAACGACTTGGGTTTCAGGACCATTTCCGAGCGTATGCAACAGGCTCTGAACTTCACTCTTTCGTGGTGCCGGGAAAAGGGGTTGTCTGTCAATCCGTTGAAGACAATCCTGGTACCATTCACGAGAAGGAGAAAACTTAACCTGTCTATGCCGGTCATTGAGGGCGTAACGGTTGGCTTCTCTAGCAGTGTTAAGTATCTTGGAGTGACTCTTGATAGCTCCCTCACCTGGAACGAACATCTTGACCACGTCTCCAAGAAGGCCACCAGGGCATATTATGCCTGCCAGAGGCTTTTCGGGAGAACATGGGGCCTAAGGCCACAAATGGTCTACTGGTCGTTCAATACTATTGTTAAACCGATGATCACCTATGCTGCCCTTGCATGGTGGCCAAAAGTTGAACAGAGTAAGGCAAGGGATGCTCTTAAGAGAATCTACCGTCTTGCGTGTGTTGGCATTACAGGGGCCGGCGGAACTTGCCGACGGATGCCTTGGAGGTTATGCTGGGGATCCCGAAATTGCATATTTCTGTAATGGAGGTTGCCAGTATGGGTTCCTCTAGACTTAGTGAATTCGTAGGCATGAGGGGAGGCGACCTAAGGGGTCACATGAGGATCGCGGGAATCCTAATAGATGACACAATATCTAAGATTGTGGACAAAGTGTCACCGGAGTGGATCTTTGATAGATATTTTGATGTGTTATTGTTTGACAGAGACATGTGGACCAATCAATCCTGGGATCCGGAAGATGTTTCTCAGGTGTGGTTCACTGATGGCTCTAAGCAGTCGAATGGGAACACGAGTGCGGGCGTCTTCGGACCAGGCTTCCAGCGTGCCTTACCTATGGGTAAATATCCGTCCATTTTTCAGGCGGAGATTTGGGCCATTTGTGTCTGTGCATTGGAATGCCTGCGAAGGGGAACTCGCAGATCTCGCATCTACATTCTTTCTGACAGTCAGGCTGCACTGAGGGCCTTAATGGCCTATGAGGTGTCGTCCGGGTTGGTCATGGAATGCATTCAGACTCTCAATAGGCTCGGTAGAGGCAACTCTCTAACCTTGGGGTGGATTCCTGGTCATGAGGGGCATGAGGGCAACGAGAGGACAGATTGTCTTGCCAACCGCGGGGCCCGAAAGCCCTTTATTGGTCCTGAACCATTCTGTGAAATACCTGCGGGGTATGTTAGGGAAAGGCTCAGGGCATGGAGAGAGTCTGAATTCTCTGGTTACTGGGAAAACTCTCCTGGTCAGCGCCAGGCTAAAAGATTGATCCCTTTTTCCAGTAGGGGGTCGAGGCGACTCTTGTCGCTTGAAAGGGGGGGTTTGAGGACCCTGGCGTCGTACTTAACTGGACACTGTAATCTCAGATACCATCTGCACAAGAAGGGTCAATCGGACACGGATTTGTGTAGGCTTTGCGAGATGGTTTCTGAGACCCTCGGAGCATGTTCTCTGCGAATGTCCCAGGCTTTGTGATAGGAGACTTAGGTTTCTAGGTGATCGCTTCATTTCGCCTTCCGACATCGCGAACATTTTGAATAATAGGATAATTGGCTTTATAGGTAGCTTGAATCTGTAGGTAATCTTAGGCAGCAGACCTACATTGGTCGCGGTGCATAGTGCCTTCTGATCTAATCTAATCTAGCTGTTTTTTTGTCTACAAATATTTAGCAAAAGTTATTGCGGTTTTTAACAGAGTAAATTTCTATTAAGCCTAGAACACACACCCAGGTTCAAATGTATCCACTTGAAAATTTGCAGTGCTGTAACTCAGAAACGGCTTAACTTACCTTAGGCATGGAGATTTGGGTATGCATTCCCAACTTTTTCTACGAGAACACACACCCGAGATACGTTTGTACCTACTAGCTTATTTTGACTTTTTCTAATGTTTACATTGTCCAATTTCATTATGTTTTGTTTTTTTTTCATGCAAACATTCTACCTGGTTCAAGAGATATAGTCAAAAAAGTTCACGGGCATGGGATAGAAAAATGTTGTGTGTGTTTTGTAGGTGTCGACTTTGGGAGCTCGTAGCTCCTGAACCACTGATCCGAATTAGATCAAATAACGGTTAACTTAAATTTCACTCGGAAATAATTTTAATTTTGTTCAGTTTATTTACTTTTCTTTATTTTTGCTGTTCTTATCTTCACAATATGTATTTAGCAAAAAAAAAAAAAATACAAGTTTAATATAATTTTTATTAAAAATAAAAATTATGTTTTTTTTTCGACCTTTAATTTTGCAATGAAAATGAAAATTATTCAAGTTCGAGGCCATACTCTATATTTCTTTATTAGGATATTGTCCTAACAAATAATCTATAGAGTTTTAGTTTTCAAATTTATTCTTTGACCCTTTCAGGAATGTGTTGATAGATCTATTTCGGGAATTTTCTAGGTTCCCATCATCAGAACACGTTTTGAAAGCGGTAACAATCCTATGCCAAACATCAAACATTCATATAAACTAGTTTACTCACTACATGAGAACTAATATATATTATATGAGCTCGAAGTAAAAAAAATTTGAAATTTTTGCAGTTTTTTCTGCAACCGGTTTATTTACAGGTTTATTTTCTATCTAAAATAATAAAATTACAATAGAAAAATATTCAAAATTATTACCATAAAACCTAGAAAGTAGATCGATAATGTGAATTCCTGGCGCATAGTAAAGTCCTTATGAAATATATGTAATAATATTATGGAGTGCAAGTGCATTTTTCAGCCTAACTGAGAAAAAGATAACAAAACAAAGGAACTCCACTAACCGTTATACATATTTAAAATGCTTGTTCTTCACTCTACACCCTCATTTATTTTGGTGCAAAAATTCCATTGTAATTTCGGCATTTTACTAGTAGCCCAAAAATAAGAGAAGTAAAAGCAACCCAAAAATAGAAATGGGCAACAAATAACAAACAACTATCTTTATAATGTATGTTTAATATTGCGTCCCTTAAATTATGAATTGACGAATTTTAATGGCTAAAAAAACCCCAAATTTTTTTTTTATCTGAAATTTGAGTATTTGAAAATATTCAATGCCTGATGACTGGTGTGGTAACCATGAAATTCGTTATTAGAGGGACACCTTAAGAAATAAAACTTTCTTGATATGATGACTCTTGTTGTTGTTGTATAAATGCAAGTAAGGGTAGAAGTACTTACTATTTCTGCAACTGCAAAGTTGAGTCAGAAAAATCCACGTAATGAAGTGTACTCGTTTGGAAATGTCGCAACCCACCAACACACAAAAAAAAACAAGACAGGCAAATAGACATACAGACAGGATGAGAGAAACGGACGGACAATTCATAGTGGAACTCGAAAAAACACACAATCTTTTATATCGAAATTTACAACATTTATAACAATTGTTGTTGTTGTTGATGTAGTTATATTTTTCTTCAGCGTCATCAACATTTTCGTCTGTTTTTTTGTTTGTTTCTTTACTTGTATTTTATATTTATTTATTTTATATTGTTGATTATAAGCGACCTGGAGTTAAGCTATAAGAAACGATTTTTTTTTTTTATTTTAAACTTTTTTTTATTTGCACTTTTTTAATATCACGGTTTTTAAATTTACACCATTCACTAAATTGTTTAGTATATTTTGCTTCATTTTTCGAAATGACACCGAAAAATCATGAAGTATTATTTTTTTTGAGAACACAAATCTACTCAAAATTATGTTTCATTTGAGTAAAATGATACCTTACTGTTTCAAGATACCTTGCAAGGAAGTTGAAAACTTTACATGTTTAGTTTTTATCCTTATACATTTCATGTGTGCAAAAATTTGTTTAGATTTTATCACTACGTGTAAAATTAGCATTCCGTGTGTCAATTACAATCACTTCCCTTGTGATAATAACTTCAGACCTACTCTCGCACTCGTGGGCTCAAACGCTTCGTTGAAAAATGATAAATTTTTTCAATACATACAACACATGGGACATAATACCAATATTTGTGTATTTAATTACAGGCCAATTAATTTTTTACATCTAACTCCATGTTATTGGGTGTAATTGAGTAATTTGCGTGTAATTAACTAACCAGATGTTGTTACTAATCCCCATGTTTTGTGTTTAAAATTTTGCAAACTTTCCAAGGAAGCGTTTTAGGCCACATATGTGAACGTAGGTCTGGAATTATTAATGATGAATAATAATGGTTTGAGTGTCATATTTTTAATATTTGGGACAAAAAAAAATTTATTTTTTTTGGTGGTAAAACTACACGGAAAGAAAAAAGCATCAAAGATTTTTCATATTTGATTTAAAAGATTTTATTTATTAAAAAAACATTTATAAAATAAAAATAAACGTACTTAAAATAAATATTTTTGTACTTATTGTTACCAAAAACTAGTTTGACGTCATCACGCATGCCATTTTTTGCACTCATAAAATAAATGAAAATTTTATTCAAGTAAAATAAAAACTACATTTAACCCTCAAATGCCTGAGGCTGCCAAATGTCACTGTTTACATTTATTGATATGTCTTTCTAACGGAATATTCCAGACTACTGAGAATGGTTTCATTGGAAAGCTGACATAACAAAGATTAAATCAAATTTTAGTCGTAATTATGTGGCGTTTTTCGTTTTATAGTTATTAAAGTGTGTATTTAAAATTTGTGAAAATCGTGGTAAATGAATTTTTTTTTCAAAATTGGAAATTTAAAAAAATAATTAAAAATACTTTTGTGCATCTTCTTGCCTTTATAATTTATGTGGTAAGTAGAAAAATATATCAAGTTTTTATGTATGTAAATTGATTTAAAAGTTTAAGCTATATAGAATTCCGATTTGTCAGATTTATATAGGCTGCCAAATGGCAGCCATGTACAATTTTGAAAAGTGATGTTTTTTTAAGCCAAGTAAGTTTTTTTCTTCGTTTTGCAGAAATGGGGTTTCGAAAAGGGTTTTGCGTACTACAAAACTTATCAGAGGATGAAATATCGTAAATAATTAAAAAAAATGAGCGAGGGCATAAGTAGCTGCGATAGCCCAAATGAGGATGAAGAGAACTATGATTTGGATGATTTGAACGTCGCATTTGGGGATGTTTCAATTGATGATTCAACTGAATCAGAGGACTTGCCCCCACCTCCTCTATCTGAGAGAATTGAAAACCTAAGAGTTAAGCGTTGGGACAAAAAGAAGAAACAAAATATAGATATAGACTGTCCATATAACAAAATATGGGTGGAGTAGATTTAATGGACGGGCTAGTTGGCCGCTACCACATCCGTCTGAAAACAAGAAAGTGTACTGTTCGCATATTTTATCAGTTATTGGATGAATTTGGAGATCATAGCGAAAGAAAAAAGTGTAAAATATAAAATTGTAACTCCCAAACTCAATCATTTTGTGTTATATGCAAAATTAATTTGTGCAGCACATCACAAAAGTAATGTTTTTTTTAATTTTCATAGCAATTAAATATAAATTAATTTTGGAAAAACAAAGCTATTTTCTGTTTAAATTTTTTAAAAAAAATAAGTATTTTACACAAGAAAGTTATTATTTTATGTTACGCCATTGTAATATTTTTCACCACTGAATCTAATGTACAACTACAAAATTATTTTTTTTTTAAACTGGAAAAAGTCTCCTTATAATGATTTTTTTTTTTAAATTTGTCAAAACGTTAATTCATTTATTTTAGTAGTATAAGTAAACAATGAAAAATCAGTATTGTCCATTATAAAGCCTCAAATATGCCAATATAACGATTTTTTACTATTCTCTACCCATCACTCGAAAACAAGAGCCAACAGAGGCAAACTAATTTCAGATTTGAATTTATCATGCTCAAATTCCCCAGAATCACTTTGTATTTGATAGTCAAAAATTGCACAAGGCTGCCTTTTGGCATTCCAAATATTTTTGCCTTTTACAGGTAAACCAAGCAACCTATTCATTTGTGTATGCCATTTTCGATGTTTTTAGGCCAAAATCAACCATAAAAAAAAGTATGAGCAAAAACAAAAATTAAGGTATTAGAGGGTTAATTGAAATTGCGAGATAAAAAAGTTTTTTTTATTATTTTAATTTATAAATGAATGGTAAGTGCATAAATTTAATGTCTTAAATAAGCAGTGTCTTTTAATTTGTTAATAATTTGTGTATTTATTTCATTGTCTTTAAGCAGAATGAACTTTATTACACCAACAATCTCTCGGCAACAACCGTCGATGTTGACCGCAAATTCTGCTAGGATGTTGGAGCAGTCTGGGCGTCATGGTTTTTTTTACTTCGTGAAAGAGATAACTTATTCGTAAGTATAGTTAGCCCTCTAACTGGCAAACGATATTTGCAATGAAGTTCATACCATGTGATCCACTCGAAAAACAAATAAGTTCTTCAACAAAATTGTTTATCGTTGCCTATGAGCTAAAATATTTTGATAAAAAATATTTCTATTACCAATATTTAACCACGCTCGAAAAACTATTTTTTTTTTCTGCTCCCATTTAAGAAGATATCGCGAAATTTGCTTTTTGGAAAAAGCGAAATTAGGCGAAAAAGTATCTAAACTTCAATTTATATTGTTCAAACTTCAACGCTTTGCTATTAATACTTAATGTCTTCTTTCTGCAAAAATTCATAAAAATCCGTCTATTAGTTTATAAGTTAAGACGATGTCCTTTAGAGGAATCCTGATAAAATCCTGTGAGTCCTTGGACCAAAGTAAGGACTTATTATTAAAGATAAAGCTTAAGTCTTACTTATATTTTATTATAAGGAGTGTTTAGTCAACTTAATATGTTTCTTCAAAACTAATTATTTTTTAAATTTTACGAAATTTTGTTTTTGAAGCTTTCTCGCTTCCAAACCGTGGACGGCACACGAAAAATTTCGTGGCAAAATATTTAGCAAATTTAGTTTTCTATCGGAATATATTAACTTCTATGTAGAAAACGCTCAATTGACGCATTTGTTGCAAATTTCATAAAGACTGCCCTGAGGCAGCCTTACCCGTTAGAGGCTTAAAAGTGCATAAGTGTAAAAAAAAACTTCTTGAAATGGAACACAAGAAAAGCACAAATGTGTATACTAAGTTTAATTATTTTTTAACTTAAATTGAGTAATTTTCTATTAAAAACTAATAATTATAACATGTTAAAATCAATTATAAAATATTAAAAATAAGTTAAAACATACTTTGTTGGTAATCAACAGCGTTTTTATTTATTTTAATTATGTTTCTACTTGATTTTAATATTTTTTTTTTTTTCTTAGTGTAGATATAAGAAATTTAAATCCGTTCACGTGCATCATCTTGAGCGAAGGCCGTTTTGCATGCGTGTCGTCTTTGTCATTAGTAACTTCAATTCCTCATTATAATCAATAGACGTGATTATAATGAGGGCTGCAGAAGTTATAACTGGTTTTAAATTGTTTAGGCATTGTTTTCAAACAAGAATTTTAATCGTTTCCGGAAAGTGGTATTATTTTTTAGTTTAATTCGTTCAAAAACAAATCCGAATTCTCAGTTTAAGCTATTAGAGAACTCTTCGACATGCTAAATGCATGTCCTTCTGAAAATCAACAAATTGAGTGCGCCATGGCAAAAGCTCTTAAATTAAAAGTAAAGCGTAATTCACCGACGATGAGTTATGATGAAAATATCTTCACGCTTAAGTGTAGGGACCAACACAAATTCATATATATGTATATAGAAACATTAACAAAGCGAATCTGTTTTTTTAAACAATACAAAATAAAAAAAAATCTTATTTAAGATTTAAAAGCAGCCTTTTACAAAAACCATATTCGGACCACCTGTCAATAAAATTTATTTATTGTTAAAATCTTATATTCACACTTTCTAAGTTTTCGATTGGTGAAGGCCAGCACATTTGATATCCAAAAACCGGCGAAAAATTGAAAATCGAAACACTTGATTTTCAACCATTAACACAGTATAACTTTTTAGGTATTGGTGGCACAGCATCAGTACAAATAGTGTGAAGTGTAGTTAGTTCCAATTATACGATTTGGAATTGTAAGTTGTAATCTATAATAGTATGCCCCTAATAATAAACAATTTTAAGTCTAACTCAGTCGACATTTTCAGAGGTTTAAATTTTGATCGTTAATAAGTAAAGGGTGTTTTTTTAAGCCCAATAGAACTTGAAATTGTAAAAAATAACACAAAAAATTAAATTGTAATCAAAATTTTTTTTTTTATTCGAAAGATCAATACGTGACATTAACATTTGAAAATGATTTCGGGCATATGGGCACCGCGGCTGTTCTTGACGAAGCGCATTCTGGACGTCCAATTTTTCGAGCACTGCTGGCCGTATGTCACGAATAACACGAACAATGCTGGCCTCCAAGGCGTCAATTGTTGCTGGTTTATCAGCATAAGCCAGTGACTTCACGTAGCCCCACAGGACATAATCGAGAGGTGTCAAATCGCACGACCTTGGAGGCCAATTGACAGGTCCATTTCTCGAAATCAACTTATCGCCAAATTTTGATTTCAATAAGTCGATGGTTGCGTTCGCCGTATGGCACGTAGCGCCATCCTGTTGAAACCACATCTCCTCCGGATCAATGTCATCCATATTTTGCGCAAAATTTTCCACGTAGTGGACGGACAGAGCCCCAATTCCTGCGACCGACGACGAATCGATAAATTTGGATCTTCTTCCACACTTTCGTTTACAGCGGCGATATTCTCTTCAGTACGCACATTCCTTCGACGTGTTGGTGTTATTGCATCCTCTAGAGAGTATGTGGTACGAAATCTATCCACAGTTCGACGAATGGCTTGTTCAGATGGACGATTATGTACGCCATAAAAATGACGAAGTCGTCTATAAGTTGCGCGAATCGACGACTGATTTTCAAAGTAAATTTGGATAATTTCGTAGCGTTGTTCAAGCGTGAGTCTATTCATGATGATTTGTCAGAGTATACTGAAACGATAAAAAAAAATATTTCATCAAAATTTAATTTTTTGTGTTACTTTTTACAATTTAAAGTTCTATCTAGCTTAAAAAAACACCCTTTACAAGGCAATCGCTTCAATTATTCTAAAATTTTGCCAAAGACATACAGAAAAGAATTTAGCTATTTGACAACTGAAATTCAGTCACTACGACTCAAATGCAACAGAATTTCAGTTGCAACACCCAAAATTTTCAGAAATCGCATGTGAACATCGTTGAACTAACTGAATTTATAAGTTTTTACTATTAATATACACTTTTCAATTCGGTTGGCACTTTTTTCTCTGTGTGTATTGTCCATTCGTTGCAGTAAATCTATTAGCCGTTGGCTTGATAGTTCAAAACTAAAGAAATTAATGCAAAATTATGTAAGTTTCATAAGGCCCTATGCAATTCGCTATTGTACATGATCTCTGGCACTGGCAGTGCAGGAAAGAAATGTGTTAATAAATTCTCTTGCAATGTTCACACATTTTAAATATTTGTTTTTTTTTTTTTGGCTATTCAACCAATTTTATATAATTAACAAAAGATTTATTAATATTTGCTAAAATTAAGGAAAATATTAAAAATCTCAACTAATGTTAAATTATCTTCAAATCTGCCCCAGAGCCAGCAAGAGGGCATATATCATTGGATCGGTGTTCTGCAAAAATAGGATTCAATTATATTTATATACAATTATATCAGGTCAAAAACCGGATTCAAACATATCTTTTTTTATATAATTGCATCTATTTGTAACATATTATATATCTATTTGTATCATATTATATCTATAAACTAATTAGATCCGAATGTATCATATTCGATTTATTTACAAGTAATTTCATATAGTTTTGTCCGAATTTTGTTCTCACACAATTTAATCAAATGATAAGTTATACTATAATATTATATCTAATATCTAATTTAATACAATAGGATATAATATGGTCTGTGTATTATTTTCTTCCAATTTTCAAAACATTAATATAAGGTCTTCTCATATAACTCGTAAATATGCTAAAATTATGTTAAACATAAAATTTATTATAAATTAAAACCACTCTTCCAACCTTGTGATGAGGAAAATACGCAAATACTTAAATGTAACGATTAATTTTATAATAATTTCAAAAGTTTGATATTATTTTTATTAAAAATAAAAATTATGTTTTTTTTCGACCTTTAATTGTGCAATGAAGATGAAAATTATTCAAGTTCGAGGCCATATGATTATAATTTTTAACTCTAATTCGGGGCATATGTATATTGTCTGTCCTGAATTTCAAAACTTTGCTAATCTTTTCATGTAATTGCACTCAAACGGTAGGTATTATGGTTAAAAACCAAACAAATATTTTTTGTGGGTACTTATAGCTGCTACCCGCGTTTTAAGTTGGCCTTCGTAGTGGAAATATTTTTAGAAGTTTGAAGAAAAATTGGGTTTAAAAGTTTGGCAATGCTGAGCATATTATGTGAAAAAAATTTTAAAAATTTTCACAGCGTCATTTTGGTCCTACACAGTATCTTTTAGAATGAAATAAGATATTTTATTTAAAATTTGTTTTAAATTAATGCCTTGAATTTGTATTTGAAAATAGTGAAGGGTGTCAAAATTAACCTTAGCTGAAAAGTATTAGCATAACACGGTATTTTAAACTGCGGGTCATTTTGACACAAGGATAATCAAAGTTTTTATTTAGTTCAGAATATTTTTTAATGGATTTAAGGAATGGCTTTGGTGGATGGTACATGTAAAACTTATTTTTTCTAAAATAAGTAACCCTAACAAATATCGGAAATCATAATAAAAACATATCCACTATAAAAAAGTAGCTAGTTAAAGGGTTAAATTTCCATCAATTTTTTATGTTTAGTTTTTATGTATAGACTACCAAAGTCCATCGTTTATGTTAACTCAAAAAACCTTGAGAAATGAGAGGCATCTTAATTCAGCTTCAACAGGTGTCGAACATTTTGCAAATAGCTCGTATCTAATACTATTAACTGTTGCAAACGTTTCATTTAAATCTATAATACCTTATTATGTTAAACTAAAAGTGTTTTATCTTGATATTCGAATGAAAACCATTTTACATATACAGTAAAACCCTAATATAACAAATATGTTTGTGAAGAAAATATAAAAAATATATTTGTAACTTCAAAAAATTGAAAATCTTAAAATAACACATGGAAAATATTTCAGATATGACACGAATTTTGATTTTTTGCAATCGAATTAATAAAGTGACAATAAATTTTAAAACGAAAATATGTATTCTGGTAGTATAAATTTTTTTTATTTTATTAATAACACTGTGCTCGAATCGGACACTTTTTTTTGTAACAAACGGGGCACCCGGTGGGTAAACCTAATTCGAGTACGCTGAATCCTGTGGTGCTAACCGTTTTTTTAGGTTAGCTCTTGTTTAAAAGATAATTAAGATTGAAAATTATGGTTCCCTCCCATACAAAGTAAATATTTAATATCATATATCTACAGTACTATAATAGTCTTAGTCTTAGAAATTTGTACACGTTGATTATTTGATAGTGTTAATAGTAATGGGAAAAATGGGCGTGATCGGACCAGTGGGCGTGTCAGCTCCCATACAAAGTAAATATTTAATATCATATATCTACAGTTCTATAATAGCCAGAGTCTTAGAAATTTGTGCACGTTGATTATATTATGAATAGTCATGGGAAAATTGGGCGGGATCATACCAGTGGGCGTGGCAGCTCATATAGAAAATTAGCCGAACAATCACCAGCTGAATCCGATGAACATGGCGAACGTTTTCATCAAGTGACTGCAAGGCTCGAACATTGGTATAGTGGCAAAAAGCTACATTCACTTTTAGGTGACATTTGTTTTAATTTGCAAGAGGAAGATAATGATATAGAGAATCAGGAAATGAAAATTGAAAAAAATCATGAAAAATTTATTTATTAAAAAAAAAAAAATTATAAATCACTTTAAAATTGTTGTAGTCAATTAAATTTTGTTGCAAATAGTTTATTGTTGATGTTGTTTCATAAAATGTTCTCAATTTCATACATTTAAAATCAATAAATGGTAAAAAAACTTAAAAAAATTGTTTTTTTAGGTACTTGGAACCATAATTTTCAATCTTAATTATTTTTTAAACGAGAGCTAACCTAAAAAAACGGTTAGCACCACTGGATTCAGCGTACTCGAATTAGTTTTACCCGCCGGGTGCCCCGCTTGTTACGTTTTTGAACTAGCACAGTGTAATCATATAATTACAAATTATTAGTGTCCGACCGCACAGTTCGGCCAAAAAACTATATTTTGTCGGTTTTTTGATATCTAGAGGCAATGATGACAAATTTTGGTATTGGAAACATGTTGGTTGAACCGATTTAATTCGATTTTGTCTATAAAATTTAAGAGCCGAAGTTTAGTTAAAAGTTCGTCCGCCGAACTATTTTCAATTTGGCCGAACTTTCTGAGGCCGAACAGTGAATTCATTGCTTAACTACGGACTTTTCTTCAAATTTGACACTCAAAATAGCATCTAATCAGCCCAATAAACCGTTTTCAATCCGCCAAATTTGACCATAATGCTTTAAAATACCGAATACAGACCAAATGCATTTTCTGGCCGAACTGTTCAGTCGGACACTACAAATTATATCCTATTACTCTAACCGAGCACTAGCTACTATGGCTTTCGGCGCGTTGTAGCTAAAACAGACCAGTGACTCTGGTGGGAATCGAACCCACGAACCCCGCTCTGCACGCTACCAACTCGCCTACCGGAGCGCACTAGTATAAAATTTATTTTCAACTTCATTTTAATATTAATTATAAAAAAGTTCCACTGTATTTGATTTTTGGGAAGTTGGTGGGTTTACGTCTTATTGTATGTACGACACAATGAAATTTCTGAATTAAATAAAACTAAATGCATTTGGGCCTATATTGCTGTAATACATACATATGAAAGTTGTTATGTATATTTGAAAGACATATATCGTCAGCTAAAATCCAAAATGCCGTAACTACACTTTTTAGTATTTTACTGGAGATACAAAAAACCTTATAAATGAAAACATACTTGAATTTTAAATTTTAAAATTAAGCTTAAGAAACAAAAACGAATTTGTTTCTGAAAAAGAAATTCAAGGGAAATAGTCGTTTTTAAGTATTGTAGTTATGGCGTTTTTTAATCGATTTTTCTGAAATCAAAAGCTGTAACTAAAATACAAAAATTTATGCAAAAAAATAAAACAAACGTTTAAGACAAAATATATGGCTTTTCGGCAATAACTCAAAAAAGTTTTTATTCTGTAGTTTTATCTTTAAAATGTGAGTATATTTAAAACAAAATGCATTTTTTACAATTTTCGAGAAAGATTTAAAAAACAAAATTTTTTTATTTCGAGAAAATTAAATAAAATTAAATTGGTTAAACTAAAAACTGTGTAAAACATTACAGAAAAGGCATAAAAAAATTGCACTACACACCTTTTTGGTTAATGAATATATTAAAGTTGCAGCTACTGCCTTTTGATTTTCGTAAAGAAAATTGGTGTTTTTGGATGCAAACGTGTTACATTTTGTGGGACAGTTTAGTTTGGTTAACTACATCGTAATCAATGAAAAAGTGAATTTCGAAAATTTTGTTAGTTACGGCCTTTTGTGTTTTAGGTGACAATATATTTGTGTAATTCAGGGTGACATTTTGGTGATTTAAATGCAAATGTTTAAAAAAATTCAAGCAATAAAAACTGTCTGGAATTTTGTTAGTTTACCAGTTTCCTATTTTATAAAATTTGTTTGTACCGATGATTTAATACTGTTGAATCAAAAATTATATTGTAATGGAGTGACAATTCCAAGAATTTCTCTAATGATACATATCTCAAACTTATAACAACTTTTGTTCGGAAATAAAAATAAACTGTGCTTATTTAAGACCGAAATGGCCGAGGCAGAAAAAATGCAATCGGCACAGTGTTGTCAAAGCATAGACGACGGTCGGTTGTGTGTTGGCAGAACGAGGGATTAACAATTTTTTTATCCGATTGATGACAGTGACCCACAGTTGGTATAAGCAAACTTGCCACAGTTGGCTCAACGTTGGTAAAAGATGTTGTGCTTTCAAAATACCTTAAATATACTTACTTTTGAAAAATGTGTCGCTTTTAAGAAGCAATAATCCAGTTTGGTAGTAGTCTTTTATGTGATATTTAAATGTGTTAAATATAACAAAATATTAAAAAAGAGATTATGATAATAATAGTTGTAATTATAATAATAAACAATATTGGCAATAATTTATCGCGTGGTACACTCAGAGGAAAAAGTTTCGTCATATTGATGTTAGTGTTTCCTAAATCCTTTTGTTTCATAAATATCATGAAAAATTTCATCAAAATTTATGAAAAAATGCTTCAACGGTATTCATCATTTCCTAAAAAAGTTTAATCAAATTTGTGAAAAAATGTTCGCTTCTTATTGGAATTTTTATCTGAAATTTAGAAAATATCATTTGCAATTAAAGGCTGAAACACAATTATTGGTATGAAACGAAAACTAGGGAATACAATTATCTAGATTTAAAAAAAAAATTAGTTTGCATATCATACCAACACCTAACTTAAGCCACTGAACCCCATTATGTTTCAGCCTTTAGACTTTTTAAAACTCAAAAACTATAAGTAATTATTTGAAATTCTGAAACAGCAATTAAATATTATGTGTTCTTAATTATAAATATAATTTTGCTAACATAATACGAAACTTATATGAAACGTTTCCTAATATATATTAAACAGTTTATAACATTTATGAATCATTTCATAAAAATTATGAAATTTTTTTATCAAATTTTTGAAACATTTTATAAATATGAAGAATAGGGTGGGGCGATTTGAACATCTTAATGGGCGCTTCGCATTTCTGGGATTGTATTGATCTAAAAAGTCTACGAGACCATACGTCTACGGTGAAAATCGAGCTTCCAGATTTTGACTTGCAGTTTTTTCTCAGACTTAATTTTTTTGGAAAATTTGCAAATTTTCTTGGGCTCATATTTCGTAAGCTATTTGAAATTTTGACTTACTTTCTATTGTCTCGGGCTACAATTTCTCTGAACATATTACTTAGAAAAAACTTCGTTTTCATGGTCAAAAATTTTAAAATGTAGAAAATTCACCAGTTTTTGTCACGTTTTTTTTGGATATTTTGGCGTATAACAGCCAAACCATTGAGATTTTCGATCCAATACTCAGACAAAAATTGTAGCCAAGACAATAGTTAAGAACTCTCTAGTACATTGAAAAAGCATTGGAACGCTCCTTCAGGCAGTTTTGACCTTGTGAAAGGCCCTCTGACCTAGTGCTCTGCTTGGAAAATTCATCCAGTGGACGCAATGTTTACCAGACAACTTACGTAACATCGTATATCCCGTAATACAGAATAATTCCTATTTCACACACAGTGAAAATGTTTTGTTGAGTATGTTATTCGGTGATCGTAAAGAAATTCGTATATTGGTACTCAAAAAAAGATTGTATATTCGCGACAACTTATGCGATTTAACTGAGCTTCGCGAATATGTAAAACCAAACATCAATTTTGATTGTACGGATTACGTTCAAATGAGCGATTTAGAGGACAACGCATTGTTATTTGAACCGCCATTTACCAGGAAAATTCCGTATGAGCATTTACAACAATACCTCAAATGTGTAGATGATGAAGATCCACCATTTCCAGACCCACTAATACCTTGTCATATTCAAGGTACGGAGCGTCATGTCCAGCTACTAGCTAGTGTTGCTAAGCGCTCAATCGACAAAAACAGTGAAGGTATAATGTGTGCATCTGTATCTGAAGGCCGAAAGAAAGCGCCTCTTATGGAATCTCGAAAAGATTTGGAAGGCAATCTTTGAATGAAAAATACACTGAATTGGAATTTTTGATGTGAAATCGTTTAAAAAAATAATTGCTTTCTTCTTGATTCATACCTTGTCTATACCAATACAATAACTTTGTACTTTAAATGAATTTCTCATGATTTTCAAAATATATATTGCACAAAACTAAAAAAAACATTATATTTTTGGATAAAAAAAGTGGAAAAAATAAGAAATAGAACATTTTTATGATTTTGCGCTATGAACAACTGAAAATGGTAATTTATCAATATTTTCACAAGGCCAAAACTTCCAATGCTTTTGCGATGTTCTAGAGAGTTCTTAACTATTGTCTTAGCTACAATTATTGTCTTAGTATTGGATCGAAAATCTCAATGGTTTGGTCAAAATATCCAAAAAAAACGTGACCATTTGTTTTACAATAATTTCAGTGTTCTATAAAAAAAAACGTTGCAAAACCGGTTTTCCCAGTGCTATCCTGTTCGAAATTACCAAATGTACTAAACTATAACTACTAAAACAGTATTTTTTTTTTAAAATGATGATGCTTTGTTTAAAAAAGTTTCTCGGTAGAAGGTTTCAAGTTCCATCCCTGACTTAGGCATAAATTTATATTTATAGTAATTAACTGTGCTAAAGTCCCAAAACTTATTTAACAAATTGTGAAAAGCAATCTGATGTAGGCGTGTCCCTATCCGGATTTCATTCCTGCCCAAGGAAATCTTCAGGGGACTTTGTTATTAGAATTTCTAGAGATATTTGTTATGTTAAATCACAAACTCAATGAGAATTTCTTGTCATCGTCTAGGAGCGAGATTCAAAATTTAAAATATCAAAGAAAAACCAAAACAACAACAAAAAAATTGTCACAATTAGCTTTGTCATCTTCCAAATACTACTCTGTTTTTTTTGACAGACCTAGCAATGTAGTGACGTTTATTCAAGTAAATCAACAATAGAAAATCATATGTTTTCTATTAGTGTCAGTTACATTTAAATTTGCACAAGCACCTGCATATTTGTTATTTAAATTTATTTTCATCGGGATAAACATTAATTGCATTTATAGTAATTAAATGTGCTAAAGTCCCAAAACTTATTTAACAAATTGTGAAAAGCAATCTGATGCAGGCGTGTCCCTATCCGGATTTCATTCCTGCCCAAGGAAATTCTAATAACAAAGTCCCCTGAAGATTTCCTTGGGCAGGAATGAAATCCGGATAGGGACACGCCTACATCAGATTGCTTTTCACAATTTGTTAAATAAGTTTTGGGACTTTAGCACATTTAATTACTATAAATGCAATTCATGTTTATCCCGATGAAAATAAATTTAAATAAATTTATATTTTTGATTTTTTTATACTTTTTTAATATTTTTTATATATAAAATTGATTTTTTCATGCTTAAAATTTCTTTTGTGTGGAAAAGGATCACATTTCTTTTTTTGTTTTCCAAACATTGGCAAGTTGTCTCCAGGATATCATATGCCAGTTTTAGCATACTTTTGCAACCATCGGTTGCCGAACAGTTGTCAATGACGTTTTAAACTATATATTATTATATGTACTGTTAGCTCAGTGGGTAGAGCTGCCAAATTGGCTTCCAGGGTTCGAATCCCTGCAGAACCAAAAAACTATAAATTAACTTTGTTGGAAAATCAAATTTTAGATAACCTATTTCACGGTTTAACCAACTTTTCGGCAACGTTGGAATTTTGTTTATTCAGTGCTTTTTCGACAATTTTTGAACAGACGGACCTTTTGTCTAATGATTTTATCCAAGCACTTGTTGCAGCACTTCTACCACTTGTTAAAGTTCATTGCCAGCGGTAGTCCTTTTCTCCTTTTCTGACGCAGTGTAATTTATGTTTTAAATACATAATTTCAAGCTCCCTAAATTTTTTTTTTCAGTAACGGCCCTCGACTACACAAAAAAAAATGATCAACCTAAAATATCTTATTAAAGATTTGATTTGAATTTAATTTGTTTCTTAACAAAGATTTAATTGAATCAATAAATATTTTAATTGACTTTTAAATATATAAATATATATTTTATTTTGGACGCAATTATCATATTATTTTTTTCATACACTGTATGCATAAATACATTTTGAAGTTAACAAATTTGAAGTTAACAAACAAAACAAGCACACACACAAACAGACTCACCATTACAAAAAACACACATACCAACGTATAGATCACAAACTTTTTTTGTGAGTATCATATCTTTGTTTTGTATAAGTTATTTAAAACTTTTTTCCTTCTCAATTTTAATAAAAGGTTTAATTGATAGTATCATTGCCGTGATAGGTGCAAAATCAGTTAAAATTTTAATTGATTCAATAAATATTTTAATTAAAACCCGTTTTTAGTTTTTCTGTGTAATCGGTGAAAAAAAAATTTGTTTTCGCTTGATATATAAATTGAAAATAAGGCTCGAATTGCAATAAAAATCGTCACAAACACCCAGTCTTGTTAAAAAATTATAAAATTTTAATTAGCAAAGGACTTTACAGTTTATGGAGCATACACAATTTTCGTAACCTCAAAATGGATTCTAATATAAATTTTTAATTTTGGGAATTCAAAGGTATTTAATATTACTTAGAGGAAATAAGTAAGTATCCAAAGTAAAAGTCATTAAACGGCCAAAAAATGCGTGTTTTCTAAAATAGTCGTGGTTATTTTTTAAATAACATTAATTTAACAATTATTTTAGAAAATTTCATCGATCTATCTTCTATTCTGAATATTTATCTTTATTTTTAAATCAAACCGTTACTGATGTTCAAAATGTAGCAAAATGGCCGTTTCTGGCAATTTTAAAGCAATTTTATCAAAATTGTGACATGATTTAAAAATGTTTTACCATTTTCACGTTTTTTACATCTCCTAAACACTTTAGTTTTTAAACCCTTGCTGGAGCGAAGCTTTCAGTTGATGTTATAATAGTTTCTGTGTTTAAAATAGAAAATATAAATTACAAATAATTTTTTTTTAATTTCAAAAAAAAAATCTTAATTGATATTGATGATTTCAAAATTTCAAATTGATTGCAAATTTTATTTGATAGGAAAAAACATGCAAAAGTATGTACACAAGAATTATGAACCTTTTTTATATTTGTCATGCATATATGTATATGAAATTTTACAGAAAAGTGTGTTTTAGTAAAAATCTCTAAAATTTTGATTTTTTTTTTAAATACATGTTTTTGGAATCGAAAATAGAGTGTTTTTTAACCCTATACTCACTTTTTGTGTAATATTTTTTTTTTTTACAATACCAGACCATATGTGTATTTAGGGGCGGATTAAAAAATATATGTTTCATAAAATTTTCCTGAAACTTATGTAGAAAGGTTGGGTTTCATCAAAATTGCAAAATTTTTAAAGAAATCTAAAAAACTTTCAAAAATTGCAAAATATCCGAAAACCTGAATTTATCAAAATATTTGAATATTTTAAATAATGAGATTTTTAGCAAATTGCAAAATAAATCTTGACCAACTTATGACCCAAAATATTGTATAGAATATTTTCTGATTTTTTGATGGTTGCACGGAATCGCTGAGACATAATTTTTTATGAAGTTATATTGAGGGTTTTGATATACTAATGGACTCATTCTGGAAAATCCGTTTTTGTGGCACAGTGTTATGTTTAACTTCTAATTTAAAAATGGTTATACAAAAATTTAATAAATTTGAGCTCTTTTATTATTAAAAACTATTTTAACTTTTCTGAAAATTTATTCAATAATATCGATGTTTCGATAATAATGATTCCAAATAAAATACCGATACTGATACATAACCAAAACAGACAATAAATGTTTACTAAACTCTCTATTTGATAAGGTTGATAACCATGCTTACACAAAAATGTGTTGAAATTTTAAAATATTATCCCAAGAGCATGTACTGGATCTGCGACTGTGTGTAGCACATATCCAAATTTCATTAAGACTGGAGAGAACATATCTTGAGACTCTCCTGCTAAGTGATAGCTCAAATTTTGTAAAACAACATTATTTATTGCAAATCAAAACTTGTAAATTAAACGGTTAAAGCAATTTTTTTCTTAAAAAATTTTTTTATTTTTGCATTACAAATACAAAAAACGATTTTCGGATTGTCCACACTTTCATATATTTATTTAGAATATTGTTCTACCTCAAGTCCAAAATTTAATATGATATTGTCATATCAGATTTTATTTGTAGCTTTTCAAAAGTTTGATCATTTTCATGGTTTCATTTGCATCACACAAATTTTCAGTTGTCCGCAATATAAAACTATAATTGGCCTAACTCAAGCCGAGATATTACATACAACAAACAACATCAACTTTAGAAGAATTTGTCTGCTTTAGTGTACAGACTGGCTGATTTGGTAAACCTAATTTTGGAATCAAAACTATTTGAAAAGCAACAATTTCTACATATCAATATACTTTGTATATCATTGTATGTAGTATGTGTGTTTGTTGTATTATAATTTTCACAGCAACATATATCAGCAAACATTGTTTGTATGAGAAGACCTTTGGGACGCGAATTCTTCAAAAATATTTTAATTGTTGTATTAAAAATGCAAATGGTTTTCTATTGCTGAAAAGTGAATATTTAAGTTATCCCAATGGAACATTTTCTGTCATGAAAATCATCAAACTTTTTGAAAACCTACAAATAAAATCTAACATCACAATATCGCATTAGATCTTGGACTTGAGGTAGAACAATATTCTAACTAAATATTTCATACATAGAAAGTTCCAAAAAAAAATTGTTTTTTTTTTTTTATTTTTAATACAAAAATTAAAATATTTTTGAACAATTAGCATACCACGGTTCTACTCATACAAACAATATTTGTTGGGATATATGTTGTTTTACAAATTGCAATACAACATACACACATACTACATGCAATGATACACAAAGTATATTGATATGTAAGAAATTTAGCTTTTCAAATAGTTTTGTCTTTTTAATTACATATACACATACTACATACAATGATATAAAAAGTATATTGATATGTAAGCAATTTAGCTTTTCAAATAGTTTTGACTTTTTAATTAGGTTAAACAAATCGGCCAGTTTATGCACTAAGGCAGACAAATTCTCATAAAGCTGATCTGTTGTATGAAATGTCTTTGGCTTGAGTTAAGCCACTTATCGTTTGATATTCCAGACAACGGAAGATTTGTGTGATGCCAATGAAACATTTTCTTTCATGAAAACTTTTTGAGAATCTACAAATCTAATATATATTTTTTCGGTAAACTTGACATGCTGTGTATCAAAAGGAATATTTAACAAAAAAATTATTATTTTTAGACACCAAGTTTAACTTTTTTGTTCGCAAAACATTTAAAGCACTAACTAGCCCCTAAGGGTAAATATACTAGTTTAAAGTTTTTCAAATAAAATTTTTAATTTCCGACCTTGTTATTTTACTTTATCATAATAACGACGACATTTATGCATATTTCAATGTTACGAATATGCAGTAAATGCTACACACAAATAGACATAGTTCAAATGCAAATATGAGACATGTTTTTTGTTTTTTTAAATATTTTATTTTCGCAGACAATTATGCAATCATATTTGTGAGTAGTATGGTGCGCGCTGGTCGTGCTATAGACATAATGTTATTCCTATTTTGCAAATGGTCTTGACTTTGAATAGTTGACGGGTTGTTCCCTTTTCATTTCAAACATGTGTTTTTAACTTTTTTACTTACTAAAATATGGTACATAATTTTAAAATGTAGACGCATATATTTTGAATATAGTTTCAGTTTTTTTATGCATATTTCAGCCATATGGTTTTTCTGTTTCTTTTCGCTGCTTTTTCATTTTTTATTTATTTTTTTTTTGGCAAATTGCCTGCTTGTCAGATTTATTCACGGTGATATTTTCAGACGTGTTTATAACACATTCGTATGCGTTATTTAGTAAAATAGGAGTTATTTTGTACAATATTAATACCTGTGATAGTACAAATATACTGCATATACTTACTTATGTTAACAGACACATTTGTGTGTGTATGTGTAATGTACTTATGTATATTAGGAGTATTCACGGCGACAAGTTCTCCCAAAATACATTGAAATTTTGAAGTCTTTAAATAAAAAAATTTGGTAGATATCATATATTTGCAAATGTTCTGCCCCAGCAAAAATAATGGTTCAATAGTCATTACAAGACTGTGTTCCAAAAGTAATCGATATCCATCACCCAATCGCTTACCAAAACGGATAAAATACTGGGTACCCATTACCCTATCGCTTACAAAAATTCACAAAATAATGGCTACCTTTTACTTTTGGGACTTTGCGAACAACAGTAATGTTGCGAGTCAGAGCCGTAGCCAGGAGTTTATTATGGTGGGGCCTGAAACTTTGTTTTTTTAAATTTTGTGCTTTACCAAATTTTGTTCCGGAAGGTCAATTGAAGAAGTATTGTTCTAATGTTTGAAGTCTAAACAAATTGTGTAAGATTTTTTTCTACCAAAATCAATAAACCCAGCAGAGAGAACAAATTTTCTATTTTTATTCAAAGTTTCAAACTATTTTTTTTTTTCATTTGTGGACTTAACAATAACTTTTTCTTAAAATGTTTGAGCTTTAAAATCGCAAATTTTCTTCGCTTTTCAACAAATTTTTAAATTTTTCTTTTTAAAAGAGTATTTTTTTTAATTGATTTGTTTATTTTTTTTTATTTGCAATAAACACAGTGGCCCGTAATCATAGTCCGGCAATAAAGTCATCTTTTATAAAAGTGACTTTAAATTAAAAATCTGTTTACAGGGTGGGCCAACTTCGACTGAATGATTTGATCTGCTTGTAACTATTTTATTTTTTTAAATGAAAGTATAACATTTTTTTTAGCTAACTGCGGAAAATGACATCCATTTATTGGCGTCCATTTTCCTGTTGGTATTTAATGGCTTTTTTTAAAATGTCTTGCATTACGTTGAGCAGCGTTTTTGCTGCAATTCTACAATTTCTGTTCAAATATTCTGCTAAATGTTTTGTAGTTTGTTGACGTAAACCCGTACCTAGAATAAACTCCGTAAAAAAAAATAAGGCCATCAAGTCTGGGTAACGAGGTGGCCACGTAAAATTAGCATGTTCTGAAAATATTCGGTCATCTAAAAGTTCTCGCAGAATCGCAATTGTATGTCTCACGGTATGAGCTATAGCTCCGTCTTGCTAGAATCATATGTCCGGATTATTCTTGGTTGTATTGAGATTTTTCAAAATGCTATTTTTAGACAATGATGGTTCGGGTTTATTTCGTTTCTATATAAAAATGATATATATTAAATTTGGTGCCGATCGGTTAAAGATTTTCGGCACGACTTTTCGTTATCGGATTGGTACCAAATTTCATATAAACAATTTTTATATAGAATGGAAACAAACACAAACCGTCTTTGCCCAAAAATCACAGTAATACACAACAACGATTTTATATAATATGGAATAATATTACGTATACGCCAAAGTGTCCTGTAGAAATGATGATAGCGTTTTTTTTTATAAGAGCACCACCGTCTTTCATTTAGTACTCTTTGTATAATACTCAAGTTTCCATCATATTCGGGGCGTAACTAAACCGCAAATAAAATTTGTTATAAAAGAAAAAAAAAACAAAAAACAGTACAGCATTCCATAATTATATGAAACTAAATTATTCAATTTTCGAGGATGGTTTTATGTGAAAACAAATAGAGATATTTGATAGATTCAAAATGTAATTTGAAAATAACGAGTAGTAGTTTTAGAAGACGTAACGAGTTTCAAGTAAGTGAAAATTTTCGCGGTGTGTTAAAGCTCCGAATACGCGTGTTTTACATTTTTACATGAGAATGTCTCAAAAACTTGATGACTTAATTATGATTACAGATTCGGATTCAGAACACCAACAGTAATTTAAAAATTATACCCTGGACTATTTACCGTGAGTTTAGTGAAATTTAAAATTCGTGTTTATTGAACAAAATTAAATATTTTACTTTTTTAAGAAAATATTATTAAACTTTTCTCAAAACTTTAAATATTTATTGAACAAATAGAGAACCCACTCCGAATTTCGGATGTGTTGTATAAGACAATATGATCTTTCACCACAAGTTGTGTTAGAATAGGCAACGATGTAGTTTTTAAAATATTGGAGTAAAAATGCAGTTTTGATGTAAAACCCGCTATTCAACGCGACCTGCACCGAATTTTTATAAACTTAATACCCCATGTAAAAATGATCATATATTATCATATATGGTTCATACGTGACCATATAATTCAGGTCATATATATATTTTTTTTTTATAATTTTTATTTTTGCTTCTTGTACCTGAGGTCCTCTTAAATTAATAACTATTAAATGATTTTTGTTCATTGCGTAATAAAATTCAAATAATAGCTCAGAGCCAAACAAAAATATCGAAAACCATTCCTTGCAAATACTAATGGCTGTTACTCCAGTATTTTGTTGATTATTTGCGTAGATTGTAATAATGTAATATAAAAACAAACAATTCAATTCTTATTTAAATAGAAAACAAAATTTCTTCTTTTTTTTTGACAGATATTTCAAACATTTTTATTTTGTTTTGAAAAAAAAAACAAACAAAAAATATGGAAGAAACTCATAAAATGATAACTTTTTTTTATTAAGATTTAAAAATTTTATTTTTATACAAGTTTGATATAATTCTTATTAAAAATAAAATTATGTTTTCTTTCGACCTTTAATTGTGCAATGAAAATTATTCAAGTTTGAGGTCATACTCTATACAATCTATAGATAATTATAATGATATATCTATAGATTATAATCTATAATCATTTTCATTGCAAAATTAAAGATAAAAAAAACATAATTTTTTTTTTAATAAAAATTATATCAAACTTGTATAAAAGACAAAGTACGGTCTTGGTTATTACTACCCCTGTACATTTTGTTTTTTAACAAATGTACAAATAAAAAGAAAAAAAAAACAAAAAAGTGTATTGAATATCTACCGATGGTAGATCTTACACACAAAAACAAGTTTTCAATTTATTTTTGATCAATGTTGATAATCAATAACTTCGAGCTCCTATATTAGTTCTCATTTAGTTAGAAAACTAGTTTATATGAATGCTTGATGTTTTGCATGGGATTGTTACCTCTTTGAAAAGGTGTTCTGATGATGGGAACATAGAAACTTCCCGAAATGGATCTATCAACACATTCCTGAAAGTGGTCAATTAATAAATTTGAAAACAAAAACTCTATAAAATATTTGTTAGGACAATATCATAATCAAGAAATATAGAGTATGGCCTCGAATAATTTATATTATGTTTTTATTTTATTTTTTTAAATACACCATTACCTGTACACCATAAAAACTCAGTGGTGAAGAAACCCGCTTAAGCATGTATATCAGATGTAATGATGAAACAAATTTGCAACAAATTTTTTAAAAAAATAAACTGAATATTTTATTATCTCTTTTAAAATATAAATAAAACATAATGCTCATACAATGAATCAAGCATGTTCATATATTACCATATATTCTAATTTTCACCTGGGACAGCAAATATATTATTGGATCATTGAATATCGATGTGTTTATTTTCAGCGATATCTGTAGTTACATATTGGAGGACCATATCCAACATTTTTGGAATGACTCATAATTAGATTTTTAGTACAAGTCTGACAAAAAGTTTTTGTAATACAAAAGTAACAAGTTTAGTCTTTATTACAAAAAGTTTATTTTTCCATTCAAAGTTGACAAAAAAAATTTAATTTATAAAATTTTTTGTTAAAATTTTGAAGTTTTAAAATAACACCCAATATAAAAAAAAATCAAGTTTTCAAAAAAAAAACTTGATTTTAAGGTGCTACCAGAATGGACATTCCCCTAAAAAAATATTAAATAACCAGTTACCGACCTTAATTTCTTATTCCCAAACTTATTACCGGGTAATAGAAAGTTGCTGGTATTGTAGGTGAATTATCAAAAAAAAAAAAAAATAGCTACATTAGCAGAAATTTTAGCTAAAATTTCGCTTAAAATGTTTTTTTTTTGACTCACTTTGGACCCAGAGGCAAGTCAATATTTATTCCTGGGAGGATAAGTACGAGTAGTATATAATCACCAATTTATAGGTACGGAGTAATGTTTTTTTTTTTTTTGGTCATTTTGCATTTCGCTTAATTTCCGGGATATAGACTATTTTATCATTATAAAATGAAAATTTAAGAAAATAACGCCATCAATAAGTCATACAGACAGCGGAGACACAAAGAAATAATGGTTTGAAAACATATGTGATTTAAATTTTTTGGCAAATTTGTAAATTCGAGAATCACGAATAACTAAATATTTGATTGAAAAACTTGTTAAAATATTAAAGAAATTTGTTTATGTGGTAAAATGAGATAACTAATTACCAGGGTTGGCTTTCAATATATTTTCATAATAACGGTAGTTGACTACAACAGTTACATTAAAGTAAAAATTCTAATAAATCGATTCCATTAAATACATGTGTCTTTTGGTATATCCGTTTATATTTCGCTATTTAACCTCTTTGATTTTGAAATATCTTGAATATTATTGAAAATAACGCTAAAATGCCGAAACACTGATTTATTACGGTATTTTGTGGATACATCAAAATTTAACGGATAAAATTTATAAACCAACCATGTAATATTTGAATAATTATCATGATCTAACTGCATTCCAGTTGTATATTCGTTTTTGAAGAAATTAAATTTAGGTCCACATGGTTTCTCTTCTCCAAGAGTATGTGAAGAAAGGGCTGTTCTCGTTTTTATGCTTTTTTAATTTTTTAGAATATATTTTTTCATTTTATGTTTATTTCTAAATATTGATTTGACAAATTCATAACTACTTTAAAATTATCGTACATTTGCACACATTGTGCCTAAAAAATATTTACAAGCACAAAATATTAATCGTGCACACGAAATATCTAAATATGAATTAAGAATGCCTATTAATATGTTTAATGTTTATTTTTGCAGACAAAAATGTGTATTCACAAACTTCACGCATTTTGTGTCTAAATTTAGGCATAATGGGTTATATTACAAAAAAACTTCATACTTAATACTCGTAGCAGTAAATTTAAATGGAGAAAAAAAAACATGCAATTCCAACTACTATAATCTGCACAGATTTTCTTAATAATCGATTTGAAAAAAAAATAATCTTTAAATTTTCCATTTTGTGTATGATTTTACTACTCGTGATTACTATTAATTTGTTAATGCCTACAATACATACATATATTTTCAGTATAGCAATGAACTTTTTAACATATAATATAGAAATTTTCTTAAATGAAAAACAAATCGTCAACTTTCAAAATGAAGTTGTTTTGTAAACAAATGTACGTGATGTGGCAACATAAATACAGTACGCTTTTTTTATTTTTTATATTTGAACGAGCTTAAAAGCGGGATACATCGTTACCAGTAATTTTATATATGGGAATATATTAGGATGAAAATTAATAATACGGCATGACGTAGAAAAAATTAATAGACATCTGATCATTAATTAAATTGATATATATATAATATATATATATATATATATATATATATATGTGCATACATATATATATATATATGTATGCACAGCGCATACTTTAGGGACATGCCCAAAATTGTCGCTGGAATATGCGGTGTATAGAAAAAATTGTCCTCATCTTAAACGCTAGATGTGTGAAAAGGCGCGAAAACTTTGGGGACAGTCCCCAAAGTAAGCAAATGTCCCTAAACTATGCGGGGGAACATTCCCCCGCATAGTTTAGGGACATTTGCTTACTTTGGGGACTGTCCCCAAAGTTTTCGCGCCTTTTCATACATCTAGCGTATTAGATGAGGACAATTTTTTCCATACACCGCATATTCCGGCGACAATTTTGGCCGTGTCCCTAAACTATGCGCTGTGCATACACATATATATATAGTGTATGCATAGAAAAAATTGTCCTCATCCCCCGCATAGTTTAGGGACATTTGCTTACTTTGGGGACTGTCCCCAAAGATTTCGCGCCTTTTCATACATCTAGCGTTTAAGATGAGGACAATTTTTTCGATACACCGCATATTTCGGGTACAATTTTGGCCATGTCCCTAAAGTATGCGCTGTGCGTACATATATATATATATATATTAGGGCGGGTCAAATTGTATGGAACGATTTTTTTTTGATGAAGCGTATAGCAAAAACGTAATCTACATGTGATTCTGAGAAATTTTGCTCAAGAGACCATAGCTCTAAGTCGGATTTGGAGCCCCCCAAAATTTCAAAATAGATATTTTTCCATATATACTTAGAATAACTTAATTAAATTCGTCATAAAATCGAACAGAATTATAATAGATTTGTCAATCTGGGCTTGTTTGAAAGGTATTTTTATCACCTTTCTGTATTGATATCTGTAGAAGAAGTCGCCAATGGCAGCATTGTTCAATTGAACAACTTTGTAACACTGAATAATGACATTACAAAATAATGACGTTTACCAACACTAAACGTTGCCAAGCTTGCTTTTCCTTCTTCCTTAATCGTTCATCGTGCAATGCGCACAAAGTTTTCCAAAATACTTAAATAAAAACTCGGTTATCACAATACCAATATTTTTTTTATTTTTAAATTTAGAGTGACACAATCAAAGAGTGTAGTGATAATTTCAAAGTTATTATGGATAATCTAGAACCATCAACATCGTCTGCGTTGTCTTCGCAAATGAAAGCAACAACATCAACAAGTTTTGACCCTAGATTGACTAACATGCCTCAGCAAGATATTGTTGTTTTTGGTTTATCAAGTGATTTAAATGATTTAAATGATCTTAGTTTGCATACTACATGTGACATTTTAAAATATTATTTTTTTTAAGTGATCGTGCTAAATTTGAAAACAAAATGTTCTCGTATAAAACTTTTACTCCTAACGTCACAGATAAATTGATCCAAATTTGGTGTAAATTAAATATTGAAATCATTAATAGAAAGAGTGTTTTCAAAAAATTAACTGGTTTGCTTTATAAATACCAGAAACATGTACACCCAACTCTTTTTTTACACGGTAGATACGTTCCAAAAAAAAAACGTGTAAAAAAAACGTGTAAAAAAAGCACGAAGCCCATACTTAAATCAGGGATGTGTTCCAAAATTAAAAAAAAACGCGTTAGATAAAAAAATTCCTATACGTTGTTCTAAAAACCGTGTAAAAAAATTAAACACGTGTTACATAAATTAAAAAAAATAAATTAATTCATATTTTTATTAAAAAAAGGTAACAGAAAACTTAAATCCATAAGTAAATATTGTACATGAAAAAAATTAACTTGAGAAATAAAAGAAAAAAGCTTTATTAGCAAATAGCATAACTGCTTAGTAATTAGCCATGTTTATTGCCAACTGGACTACTATTGCTTTCATCACTAGATACTCGTATATCTAACATATCTGAGGAGTTTGAATCCATTGATGAGTTCCGTTCCATAATAAGGTCGTCTGTAGTTGGTTTGGTTTTAGTTAGGAAGTCTGTAATCAAATGCTGGGTTTTTGGTTTTTCGAGTTGCTTATGCAGTTCATGGTACCCAGCTGTACAAATCTGGAGGTTACGTTGAAATTTCAATGCATTTCAATATGCGTTGCCAAAACACAAATAAATAAAAAAAATGCAGCAAATTTTGTCGTTTTATCAAATGTATATTTATAAAAATGCACACAAAGTATTTTACTAAGTAGACATTTGATGTAAGGCATCCTGAGAGTTTTTGATTTTTTTAGTTTAAAATTATTTTGGATTCGTGTTAGAACAAATAAACCGTGTAAAAAAGAAGAGTTTGTCTTTTTTGTGCACCGTGTTATTTCAAAATCGTGTAAAAAAAGACCGTGCAAAAAAGAGTTGGGTGTACAACATAGAAACAAAAGAGATGAATTTAAAGCATTTGTTGATTCAATAAACGAATTATTTTATATTGGCAAATGTAATTGCAAATTAAAAACAACAGAATGCTCGTGTGGATTGATTCCAGAACATCTAAAATAATTTATGATGGACCAGCATAATGATAGAAAATTCACAATACCTGAATATGCGGAAGACGTTGAGAAGCAGCTACAACAATACCAACACTTACAACTGGTACCGATGATCCAACATACGAACCACCTGAATTACACATGGATGAAGATGAAAATGAAGCAACAACAGAAGTTCCAGAAGCAACTGTTCAAATGAGACGAGGTCATTATACTCAAAGATATTTTATTCGAAGGTATAAATTTTAGAGATGTTCATGGTAATCTTGTTATTATGGATAAATCAAAAGTGGCTAGAGAAAAAGTTAAATCTAGAGATGCAGTGCTTCGTACACGACATACAAATTCTTCCATAACTGCATTCTCTTTCGATGGTAGAAAAGATGACTCATTAACTACAGAGAAAATTAATGACAAATTTCATACCACTATGGTAAAAGAACCGCATTTAGTTGTTCTGAAAGAGTCCTATTATGAGTTACTTTATATGCAAATTTGGGTAGCCAAGAAGATTCAAAAACCAAACACAGTAAACTGAATGAATTTTTCAACAATAAAACATTAACAGTTGATCAATTAATTGGCATATGCAGTGATGGTGAGCCAGCAAATACTGGAACAGAAAATGGTGTTTTACGATTATTTGAAAAACAGTTAAATATACCAATTCACTGGTTTATATGTCTGCTTCATTTCAATGAACTGCCATTTCGTCATTTATATGAAGCATTGGACAAAACAGTCACCAGTGGACCACGAGCAGCAAGTGGAAAGTAATTCAAAGCTATTCAAGAATGTGAAAAATTGCAGGTATGTAACACTGTATTTTATTTAATATCATCATTTATTATCATTATTTATTGTCATTATTTTAGTTTTTCGATTGGAGTAAAGTTAAAATAAAATAATTGCATTTTAATTGATCTAAACATTTCATTTTTCAGGTAGTAGCTGATTTTGATCCAATACCACTGGAGAATATGCCTGCAATGATGGATCATGAACATGAGCTCGAACTATCAACAGATGTTAAATATTTATATCAAACAGCTAAAGCAATTTCGAATGGTATTGTTCCAGTTGATTTAGCTAACATTAAACCAGGACCAATTGCACATTCTCGTTGGTTAACCAAAGCAAGTAGTTAACTACGATTATATGTAACAACTAATACACCATCGACCAATTTAAAAACTTTGGCAGTTTATATTATTACAGTTTATGTGCCAATGTACTTCAATGTGAAATTTTATAAATCTGTTGTGTACGGCAGTGCACTTTTATTAAAATTTATACGTTGGACACGATACTTACAACCAAACTTACGTAATATTGTAGATTCAAAACAACTCATATTACGCACATCCAGAAAATATCTTATTAACAATGTTATTTGATGATCGAAAAGTAATACGGGATAGAGCTATCAAAAAGATTTTACACTATCGAGAAAAATTGTACGATCCAACTAAACTCAGAGTTTACAAAAAATATATATTAAATTTCAATGCTACCGATTATGTCAATATGGTTGATATGAATAACGACGATATATTATTTGAACCAGCATTTACTCGACAGATTCCATATGATCACTTGGTAGAATACTTAGATTTCGATGAACCACCACTGGCTGATCCACAATTTCCAATGCACATACAAGGAACAGAAAGACATGTACAATTATTAACGAGTGTTTCTAAACGAGTTATAGAAAAGAATCGTGAAGGAGTTATGGCAGTGACATTAGAAAGTCGTGAGAAAGTAAAAAGGACCTTAAAAAATAATATTACCACGTTAAAACATTAAATTGTAGGTCGAGAATAATAATTAAAAATAAATTGAATTAAAAATGTAAAAATAGTGTTTTTTTGTTGAAACCTTAAAAATGTTGATTTTTCCAGATCGATTTTCTACAAAAAGGAGTTCGAAAACAAAAAAATTTATCGTAATAAAAGTTGTTGGAAAATAATCTCAACTTTCATAATCTGCAAAAAAATAAAAACTCGAAAAAAATCGAAGAAAATTCAGAATTTATTAGTTAAAAGTTCATTTTAGGCTATTTTTCGACAAAAAATTTCTAATATCTCTCCTAAAAATAAAAAAAAATATTGGTATCAATACAGATTCTCAAAGGTGATAAAAATACTTTTCAAACAAGCCCAGATTGAGAAATCTACTATAATTCTATCCGATTTTATGACGAATTTAATTAAATTATTCTATGTATATATGGAAAAAATATCTATTTTGAAATTTTGGGGGGCTCCAAATCCGACTTAGAGCTATGTTCTCTGGAGCAAAATTTCTCAGAATCACCTATAGATTACGTTTTTGCTATACGCTTCATCAAAAAAAAAAAAAATTAACCCGCCCTTATATATATATATATAAACTAGTTTATATGAATGTTTGATGTTTGGCATGGGATTGTTACCTCTTTCAAAACGTGTTCTGATGATGGGAACCTAGAAAATTCCCGAAATAGATATATCAACACATTCCTAAAAGTGGTCAATTAACAAATTTGAAAACAAAAACTCTATAGATTATTTGTTAAGACAATATCCTAATAAAGAAATATAGAGTATGGCCTCGAACTTGAATAATTTTCATTTCAAAACTTTATATTTAAAAACACTGCTTCACGTTTTATATAGGTTTTTTACAGTTTTAGCGAATATGAACGCTTAATGAACAATTGACCTGAATAAGTGATAGTTTTTTTAAAAAGAGTCAATTAATGGAAAATATTTGGAAAAAACCATATCAGTGAAAGTATTATATCAGTGAGTTGGGTTATATTCGAAGGAAGTTATATTTTAAATTTCAAGTTTATGGCCAAAGGGGCGACTTTTTCATTTTATCCACTCCGCGAAGGATTTCCAAAATTCTCGTCTCTTCAAATCAATCAAGTTCATTGTTTCATTAGTATGGGCAGGCCGGCAAAGCGGAGACTTTTTCTCGTTTTACCCCACACTGCATTAATTTCCGAAATACTGTCTATACATATATCTATTCGTTATTAGGTACCCACGTACCAAATTTGAAGTTCCTCGCTTTAGTGGCTTATCAAAGCTGCGAGTAGGGTGACTTATTCCCTCTCTCTTCCTCACCGTGGTAATGTTCAAAAAGCCGCTCTATACTGATCAAGTTCCTAGCTTCAGCGGTTTAGCTGATCGGCCAAGGAGAAGACATTTACCTTTTTTGCGCCTCCCATGGGGTGTATCAACAAATTCGATCTATACAGCTATCTCCTACTGATTAAAAAACCCGCTTAAAAAATGTATATGCAGCTTTATGTAGTCATATAAATTTTTATGTGACGCTTTATGTAGTCCTTTTAAATTTTTTCCGAAATATAGGTCTATATTTGTATGGGCTTAGATCTAATCTGATGCAATTAGTTTATATTAGTTTGTATCTAATTGTATCAGTTTATATCTTAACTGATACAAATAGAAACCATATGTTATTGTATCTGGATTTTGACCTGATATAATAGTATATGATTGTATGTGAACTGATACATCTAAATATAATTAGATCCGAGTTTTAGTCTGGTAAAATTTGCACTAAATGTTATATTCTTGTATATGATTGTATAAATTAATACACAATTTCAAACAAATATAAGTTGATCCTATTATATCCCTTAATTCCATAAAAAAATATTAACCTATTACTTATTTGCAGTTTTCAAAAAAGTTACGGCATATATCCCGATAGTGCACAATTTTAGTATTAGTGCGCAATCGAAGAGTATTATCCATTTTATTATGGGAAAAAATAAAAAAATACTCGTATTTTTTAAATTGTAGTACAAAATTGTTCTCAAGTTGGTAATGCTGAGCATTTTTTAGAACATATATTTGTAAAATTTCCATAGAGTAATTTCGGTCCACTATATCTTTCAATTTAAAAAAGTAATAAATAAAATTATTTGTTTGAAATTAACTATGCTGAGGTGGACTAAAATTAGTCTATGGAAAGCGTTTATAAACCATATGTACTTTGCGTAAAAACTTACAATATACCTTACCATGGCCTTGGGTACCAACTATAAGTACACCCTTAAATTTTTTTTTTGGTTTTTTATCCTTAAATAGCTCAATAATGCCTATCATTTGAGTAGGTGATGAAATTCGGTATTGTTTTAAATTCGGGCCAGAAATCTATTATACTTTAAATGCGTTAATATATAGTTTTACTTAATAGAAGATCTACATTTTTGTTGGTATGGAACGATATATCTTTACATATAACTAGAGTAAGTCAAGATATCGTTTTATCAAATAGATTTTGTTGAATGTTATATATAACATATATAATTTTGATTTGTGTTATATCTAATTATACATGTCTTCATACATAATTAGCTTAACCATTTATAATTGTATATGTCATATACGATTATGTATTGGTCTATATGTAGTAAGATGTAATTGTATGTGGTATAGTATTAAAAAATTTATAGGAACAAAATTTTATATATTAACATACATAAAAATATGTTTTTACATAAACAATATCATATACATTTCTATAAAATATTGCATGATTATATATAAACATTTTTACTCTAAAAGCCACCTACTAAATTTCAAATTCCTAGCTACAGTGGCATGGCCAGGCCGCCAAGGAGACTTTATCCCATATTAGCCCCAATTTTTTTTTACCACGTTTCTGGGCGGAAATTCAAAAAGTACCAAACCAGGATGTGCGGCCATAGCCGAGTTTACACACATTCAAAATTTCAGATTTCTAGCCGAATGCGTTTAGGAAGGCCTCCAATGGGGAGACTATTCTCCTTCTTCCTCCCGTTGAGTGAGTGAGTAAGTAACGCTATGCTTTTATATATATATCGTAGATATAGCGAATATTTGGAACAAAAAAAGTATTTTATGTTGCATGTAAACATACTTGTAAATGTATATTTGATTAAAAGTTGTATACAACTTACTTCCCAATTGTTTTAATATGAATACAAATAAATTTACAAATGTAGTTCGAAACCCATTAGAAACTTTGATAACTAAAATTCTTTTTTTTTTAAATTAAAGTTGAAATAAACGTGTTATAAAACTTTTAATAAATACATAGTTAATATAATTTATTTTTAAATGTTATAGTATTTATTTATTTATTCATTCGAAAATATAAAAGTCCTACCAAATATAATATTTTTTTTTATTTTTTAGCTTTTTGTGGTAACCCAGTCTGCAAAATTTTGAAGCAGCTCTTTCATTCGAACTTTTTTGATCAAAAACAAATCGACTTCAATTTGAACTAATAACACTATTTTTGAAATTCCCTCATAAATATTTTCTTCGAAAATTGTATTGCTTTCGATAATTTTTCAAACCTAAATTTTTGAATTTCCCAATATTGTTTTGTATCCAAAAATTTTGCTTTCAGCAATTTGTTTATGCCAGTTTGAGCATTAAAAAAATGTAAGAAATATAAAACAAATTTTTTGCTATGTAAAATTGAACCACGATTCCTAAAATGGGGATACTGGTTGATGTCTTAACTTCTAGACATCTATACCAAAACCTATATTACAAATGTGTCCACTTAATATGAAATTAAGTATTTTTTTTTATCTATTTATAGAACAAAGTGAAATTCAAATAACGCAATGTACCAGCGAACAATTTACTTTTACAAAAAAGACATTTTATAATTGAAGGGCTTATTGTAAAAACTTGATAAGCCACATTTTATTTTTAGTTTGTTTTATGTCTTTAGAAGTTTAAAAAGTGCAAAAACTGTGGCTTTGCAGGACGTGTATACTCTAGGTACTTGCAATAAGTCTTTAAGCTAGAGTTCTATAAAATATTAATACATGGATATCTAGGAAACAGCGAAAATCCATAAAACAATATATGTGGCTTATCAAGTTTTTACAGTAAGATGTTCAATTGTTGAAATAAACTGACCGATTTTTTTCTACAGTTACAAATTACATTCCTTTAAGCATTAGTACATTTAATTATATCCGTTCATTTAGGGGCACTACCACCATCTTTTAAATTGATAATCACAAATTTTTGGATTTAGAATGGCCGAATTTTTTTTGTACCTACTCTTTCAAAAACCAGTCAAAATGACTGCGTCAACCGTAATGATCGGATAAAAAATGTATTTTCTACGAATTTTTAATAAACACCAGTCATATTGAGTGGTTTTATTTTGGGCATAGTGGGAGTAAACAAGTTTTTCTCGGATACTAATCGAAATTCAGGAAAATTGTTTATGTGGACCTGTGGCGCTGCCTAATGTTACAAAAAGTTATATAACAACTTTCAATGAGGTCCCTTATGAAGAATTCTTCAATTTTGTCACATGACAGTGGTGCACACCACCACTAAACCAGTCACTATAAAAAAAAAAAAAAATATGTAGGTACATTATTTTTTGCTGGGCAATCGATTGAGACTATTTATTTTAAAATCGGAGAGGGGTCGTCCAAAAATTTGCCAATTTTGATCGTTTTCATATGGAATTGCTCTATATGTGGCTTATCAAGTTTTTACAGTAAGATGTTCAATTGTTGAAATAAACTGACCGATTTTTTTCTACAGTTACAAATTACATTCCTTTAAGCATTAGTACATTTAATTATATCCGTTCATTTAGGGGCACTACCACCATCTTTTTAATTGATAATCACAAATTTTTGGATTTAGAATGGCCGAATTTTTTTTGTACCTACTCTTTCAAAAACCAGTCAAAATGACTGCGTCAACCGTAATGATCGGATAAAAAATGTATTTTCTACGAATTTTTAATAAACACCAGTCATATTGAGTGGTTTTATTTTGGGCATAGTGGGAGTAAACAAGTTTTTCTCGGATACTAATCGAAATTCAGGAAAATTGTTTATGTGGACCTGTGGCGCTGCCTAATGTTACAAAAAGTTATATAATAATATCTGGTATAAGTTGGAACAAAAAATGTTTAATCAAAAATGCCAAACCAGTCAAAATGACAGGTTCGGCCATTGTAGCATAATTGATTCAAATAAATTTAACAACCACTTTGCATTTTTTTTTGAGAAGTAAAATATAGAAAGAATGAATAAAAACTTTTTTATTGTGCAATTCTTAAGAAAATATTTGTTTTCTAGGAATTTTTTATCCTAAAATGGAAAAATGGAAAGATTTTATACTTTAAAGTAGACATGTTTAAGGGAAAAATTTAAAAAAATATTTGAGCACAATTTTTATTTAATACTCTAATAAATAAAATAAAGAAATGACAATACAAAATTTTATATTTAAAGCACTATTCGACAGAATTATTTAGTTAAAATTTCATTTTTATATTTAAAACATTTATTAAATCAAGTTTTTAAGAAATATTTTTCATTAAAATGTAAAACACGGATGTCAACATTAATTTAAGGTAATTTTCACATAAAAAATATTATGTATGGTCTGGTTTAATCTTGTGCATATCTAAAGCATGTTGAAGTTTTATAATTAATTTAGGATTAAACCGAATATTCGGTAAATTTCCGAGTAAACAATTCGTGGCGACTCAAATAAAAATTATTAATATATATTTTGCAAAAGACTTCACGGCTGTACTTATATTAACATTTCGTTTTACACTCATATTAAAGTGTGTTGGGCAATTTGGTTTTATAAAAGGAAACACAAATTATTTGAATTAAAAAATAATATATTTTTGTATCAGTGTGATTTAGCTCAAATGGTTAGTCTATGGACTTGTAAGCTATAAGCTGTTGGTTCGAATCGTAGATTGTCTTGGAACAAAATAAAAATAGTTTTGAAGTTTAAATGATGGTAATTAAATTTAAAAGCAAATCAAAACAAAATAAGGAAAACAAAATTAAATAAATAATGATAAAAACAGAAAAAATAAAAGTCTTAATTTATTTTTCGCTTTTTACATTTTTATTTGTCGCTTTTTACATTTTTATCGAAATAAGTTCAATATTTCAAACAAAATCAAATCATCTGTTTTTCGACTCTATCTACACTTGTAGATATTTTATGAGAACACTCTCATTTTAGGTATTATATCGAAGTCGATATCAACAAAATTTTACGGAAAAAATTATTAATTTTCGATACGAATTTGACACATTTTGCATAATGTTAGACAAGGCTGTGAAACTTTTGGATATACTTCATAATTTGTACGTGGTATCTCAATTTTTTTGCAACGTTCCCAAAGGGTACCTTGAAATAACTCACAAATGAAATAAGTCCCAATGAAATAACTCCCAATGAAATAACTCCCAATGAAATAAGTCCCAACAAAAATGAAATTAGTCCCAATTTTAATAAATGAAATAACCTCCAAAGAAAAAATGAAATAAGCCCCAACATTTGGGAGTTATTTCATAGTAATAAAATAAATCCCGACAAAGAATAAAACAACTCCCAATGAAAAAAGTCCCAAAAACAATTAAATAATTCCCAATTCAAAAATGTCGAATTCTGCGATTCGCGGCCGTGGCCGCGCCTATAGGACGCGAACTACGGTAGAGCAGCATTACGCGAAAAGCGGCCCCGCAGCAGGACGCGAATCGTACGCACCGCTTTCCAGAGGTGGCATGTCATAACGTCCAATGACATAATGTCACTCGAAAAGTGTCATAATGTTTTGAACTAGATATTTTGGAATAGGGTATTATTTAATTTTTGTTGGGATTTATTTTATTGGCAGTTGTTTCGTTTTTGTTTGCACTTAATATATAATTATGAAATAACTCCAAAATATTGGGACTTGGTATAAAGTGTTTGTAAACGTCATATAATGACAATGGCAATTAATTTTATTACAATATTTTTTTTTGGGAATTATTTCACATTTTAAAATTGGGAGTTATTTAATTTTTAATGGGACTTATTTCATTTGGGAGTTATTTAATTTTTGTCGGGACTTATTTCATTTGGGAATTAATTCATTTGGGAGTTACTTCATTGGGACTTTTTTCATTTGAGAGTTATTTCACGGTACCTCTTTGAGAAGGTACCGTGAATGAAATACCTCCCAAAAATTTTCCATATAAATTGGGATTTATTTCGTTATGAAATAACTCCCAAATGAAATAATTCCCAACCAGATTTTATTGGGAGTTATTTCACTTATTTTTGTCATTAAGAGTTATTTCATATTTGTTGGGACTTATTTCATTTTCATTTTTAAATGTGATTTTATCGTTGGGAGTTATTTTATTTTCGTTGGGTGTTATTTCATTTCTATTAAAATTACATTTTGGTAAATTTTATCCATTTGTAACGGTTCATAAAATTGTCGTAAAGTAAATAATAGCAATACAATAAGTTATTTTACCAAAAGGAACGCAGTTCTTGCTAGAATTTTGGTAATTTTGGTGGCATGTCATAACGTCCAATGACATAATGTCCATGAACGTTATGTCACTCGAAAAGTGTCATAATGTCCATGGACTTTATGACAATTTGGAATTTGACAATTTTGGACATTATGTCACTTTCAAATATGGCATACCGCTCAGACTTTTTAAAATAAAAAGATTAATAATATTTAGTATATCAATACAATTTTTTTAAATATATGTATATCACGAAATAAAACTAAACTTATAAATCGTATAATCGCACGCAGAAAAAACTTTATTTCGCGAAGCCGCCTGCCGCGTTCTACGGAGAAAATAAACCCCTAAGAGCGGCCGAAGTCCTCCACACAGAAACACTTGTTTTTCAAATTACTTGATGTCATAAAAATATAAGATTTCAACGGATTCAATATCTGATTTGAAAAACAAGTTCTTCTGTGTGGCGGCCTTCGGTTTCCACACTGGAGTATAATGTCCATGGACCTTATGTCACCCAAAAAGTGGCATAATGTCCATTGACTTTATGTCATTCCATTTGAGGACATAATGTCACATTGCAGAGTGTCATAAAGTCCATGGACATTATGACACTTTTCGAGTGACATAACTAATGATGTTGATCTTCTATTTTTTATTTCGCCACTCACTCACGACATATCATTTTGAACATCTCTAACACCGAGCTTCACTTCTGTTGTATGCAAAGTATATCAAAGTTTAATAAAGGTTGAAATAACCAAAATCGAACCACATTGTTTTCTAAATTGAAAAATTTCTAAGATAGCTTTTTATTTTTTTGTGTTTTATTTTATTAATTAATAACCAGCACGCTACCAACTAGCCTACCGATAGCACTTTTTTTTATTTTTTTTTATTTTTTATATATATCTATAGTAAGACTAGGTTCACACACGGCAATTATAATTGCGCAATTCTTGAGTTTATAGAAGAGGGAGGGAAAGAGAATGATAGGGGGTACAGAATTGCCCGTACTCCAATTCCGTTTTGTTTTGTCATTCGCAATTTTCAATACTGCATGTTGATATACGAAAATTGCTGAAACAAACTTTTCCTGTGTGAACACAAGAGCAAGTTCAAAGGAGAATTGAAGAAGAATTGGGCAATTATAATTGCCGTGTGTGAACCAGGAATAACTACCAAAATATAAAATAAAAATTTTTAGAAGTCGATTGGTTAGCAAAACATCACACTTTTTTCGAACTCGTTCTTTTAGTAAGAGAAAATAAAATTTAAATTTTTTTCACACAATTTTTTTTAACAATTTTAACAACAATATTCTTAAAGTTATTGGGAATTGGTTTAAAATTGACAAAGCAATGATAGTTTTTCTAAATAATAGATATTTGAAGTTCTTGAGTTATTCCTATAAATAGCTAATAATGAGGTTCAAATTTTTAAATGCTTCTTAATACTATTGTAGGGTATATTGCAACTTCTAAAACTGGATTTGTAATACCCACAGCTAGATCGTCAACCTACACAAGATCATTTGACCAGTGATATTTCAGTGTAATATAATTTTGAGAGCAGTATTTGAAAATCGTTGTAATTATGTACAGTTTGAGGTATATAATGTTGATTTTAGCACATATATAAAGGAATACGATCATTATAAAGTTATAAAGAATTTTCGTGAATGTTTAAAAATATATGTTTTTAGTTTGACATATTGTACGAAAATCGAAAAGTCATCCGAAGTTAACGACTTTTAATTTTATGGAACAAACAAAATTTTCTAAATCACAAAAACGCATCGTTACATAAAAAGCATCCAAACTTAAAGTACAGAATATGATTTTCTGTAAGAAAATAACGCTTCACACAATTACACATCTTCAAATCGGCAGAAAAATGTGAGTATTATAAAATAATCGCGTTTTTAAGTACACTGATAGAAATTTGTGCGTAGTATTAATGAATTCCTTCATTAATCCAATGAATTTTTTCATAAAAAAGTCCCCAAAGAAACGTTTCATTGAGTCAATGAAATGTGTTTCATTAAATCAATTTTAATGAATGGTTTCATTGACCCAATGAAAATTTCATGAAGTATATGAAATTATTTTCATTTATCCTAGCCTAATCGTTGCTTAAGCTCATAACTTTTGACGAATTCGAAAAGATAAAATTCGAAAAGTATCTGATTAGATTTCAGATCGAAAATTATGAATTTTGAAAATAAAATTTTTTTTATCCATAAAAAGAAATATTTTAATTATTGTACTTTTTTTAAATTATGTATTTTAAGAACTTTAATGATTGAAAAATCGTTTAAATATAATTAAAATACATTACAATATTAAAAGCTGAACTAAAAAAACCAATTTTAATTAATTTCTGTTTTTATTGTTTAATTTTTACAAAATTGTTCAATCTTTCTTTACATTTTTTTATAAATTGTGTTAAAAGATGACATATTTTCTTATATGCCGGTACAAAATAATTAATTTTTTATCGATCTGGTTTGAAATTCTGTAGAACGATCGACGATTATAGTCCACCGACCATATCAGATAAAAATGTTAAATATTGTTAACAATGTTGTTAAAAAACAAAAATTTATTATCGTTTAGCATAACGTTTTTGTCTAACATCGTCAAAACGATAACAATTTAGGCCTCGTTTTGAACAAAACTATGTCGTTTTTTTTAGAGAATCCGTTACCTGGAATTTAGTGACCAACTATTCAAATTCATCAAAAACTGTTAGCTCTAGGCAAATTTAATAAAAAAAAATTTATTTATATCAAAGTTTTAGTTAATTCTTTTAAAACTATTTTTTTTTTCTTATTACAAGTCGAAATTTTTATTGAAAAAAAAATTTAAAATTTTTCATTGATTTAATGAATTTTTTTATGAAATTATGAAAAAATGAAAATGAAAATTATTCAAGTTCGAGGCCATATACTCTATATTTCTTCATTAGGATATTGTCCTAACAAATAATCTATAGAGTTTTTGTTTTCAAATTTATTATTTGACCCTTTCAGGAATGTGTTGATAGATCTATTTCGGGAATTTTCTAGGTTCCCATCATCAGAACACGTTTTGAAAGCGGTAACAATCCCATGTCAAACATCAAGCATTCATATGAACTAGTTTACTCACTACATGAGAACTAATATACATATGATTTTGAAGTTAAAGATTATAACCATTGATCAAAAAATAAATTGAAAACTTGTTTGTGTGTATGTCTACCTTTGGTAAATATTCAATACACGTTTTTGTTTTTTTCCTCCTTTTTATGTTTTGTTAAGTTTGTAAACAAAACAGGGGAAGTAAACCAGGCGGTACTTTGCCTTTTTTCACAAGTTTGTTATAATTTTTATTAAAAATAAAAATTATGTTTTTTCGACCTTTAATTGTGCAATGAAAATGAAAATTATTCAAGTTCGAGGCCATATACTCTATATTTCTTCATTAGGATATTGTCCTAACAAATAATCTATAGAGTTTTTGTTTTCAAATTTATTATTTGACCCTTTCAGGAATGTGTTGATAGATCTATTTCGGGAATTTTCTAGGTTCCCATCATCAGAACACGTTTTGAAAGCGGTAACAATCCCATGTCAAACATCAAGCATTCATATGAACTAGTTTACTCACTACATGAGAACTAATATACATATGATTTTGAAGTTAAAGATTATAACCATTGATCAAAAAATAAATTGAAAACTTGTTTGTGTGTATGTCTACCTTTGGTAAATATTCAATACACGTTTTTGTTTTTTCCTCCTTTTTATGTTTTGTTAAGTTTGTAAACAAAACAGGGGAAGTAAACCAGGCGGTACTTTGCCTTTTTTCACAAGTTTGTTATAATTTTTATTAAAAATAAAAATTATGTTTTTTCGACCTTTAATTGTGCAATGAAAATGAAAATTATTCAAGTTCGAGGCCATATACTCTATATTTCTTCATTAGGATATTGTCCTAACAAATAATCTATAGAGTTTTTGTTTTCAAATTTATTATTTGACCCTTTCAGGAATGTGTTGATAGATCTATTTCGGGAATTTTCTAGGTTCCCATCATCAGAACACGTTTTGAAAGCGGTAACAATCCCATGTCAAACATCAAGCATTCATATGAACTAGTTTACCTCACTACATGAGAACTAATATACATATGATTTTGAAGTTAAAGATTATAACCATTGATCAAAAAATAAATTGAAAACTTGTTTGTGTGTATGTCTACCTTTGGTAAATATTCAATACACGTTTTTGTTTTTTTCCTCCTTTTTATGTTTTGTTAAGTTTGTAAACAAAACAGGGGAAGTAAACCAGGCGGTACTTTGCCTTTTTTCACAAGTTTGTTATAATTTTTATTAAAAATAAAAATTATGTTTTTTCGACCTTTAATTGTGCAATGAAAATGAAAATTATTCAAGTTCGAGGCCATATACTCTATATTTCTTCATTAGGATATTGTCCTAACAAATAATCTATAGAGTTTTTGTTTTCAAATTTATTATTTGACCCTTTCAGGAATGTGTTGATAGATCTATTTCGGGAATTTTCTAGGTTCCCATCATCAGAACACGTTTTGAAAGCGGTAACAATCCCATGTCAAACATCAAGCATTCATATGAACTAGTTTACTCACTACATGAGAACTAATATACATATGATTTTGAAGTTAAAGATTATAACCATTGATCAAAAAATAAATTGAAAACTTGTTTGTGTGTATGTCTACCTTTGGTAAATATTCAATACACGTTTTTGTTTTTTTCCTCCTTTTTATGTTTTGTTAAGTTTGTAAACAAAACAGGGGAAGTAAACCAGGCGGTACTTTGCCTTTTTTCACAAGTTTGTTATAATTTTTATTAAAAATAAAAATTATGTTTTTTCGACCTTTAATTGTGCAATGAAAATGAAAATTATTCAAGTTCGAGGCCATATACTCTATATTTCTTCATTAGGATATTGTCCTAACAAATAATCTATAGAGTTTTTGTTTTCAAATTTATTATTTGACCCTTTCAGGAATGTGTTGATAGATCTATTTCGGGAATTTTCTAGGTTCCCATCATCAGAACACGTTTTGAAAGCGGTAACAATCCCATGTCAAACATCAAGCATTCATATGAACTAGTTTACTCACTACATGAGAACTAATATACATATGATTTTGAAGTTAAAGATTATAACCATTGATCAAAAAATAAATTGAAAACTTGTTTGTGTGTATGTCTACCTTTGGTAAATATTCAATACACGTTTTTGTTTTTTTCCTCCTTTTTATGTTTTGTTAAGTTTGTAAACAAAACAGGGGAAGTAAACCAGGCGGTACTTTGCCTTTTTTCACAAGTTTGTTATAATTTTTATTAAAAATAAAAATTATGTTTTTTCGACCTTTAATTGTGCAATGAAAATGAAAATTATTCAAGTTCGAGGCCATATACTCTATATTTCTTCATTAGGATATTGTCCTAACAAATAATCTATAGAGTTTTTGTTTTCAAATTTATTATTTGACCCTTTCAGGAATGTGTTGATAGATCTATTTCGGGAATTTTCTAGGTTCCCATCATCAGAACACGTTTTGAAAGCGGTAACAATCCCATGTCAAACATCAAGCATTCATATGAACTAGTTTACTCACTACATGAGAACTAATATACATATGATTTTGAAGTTAAAGATTATAACCATTGATCAAAAAATAAATTGAAAACTTGTTTGTGTGTATGTCTACCTTTGGTAAATATTCAATACACGTTTTTGTTTTTTTCCTCCTTTTTATGTTTTGTTAAGTTTGTAAACAAAACAGGGGAAGTAAACCAGGCGGTACTTTGCCTTTTTTCACAAGTTTGTTATAATTTTTATTAAAAATAAAAATTATGTTTTTTCGACCTTTAATTGTGCAATGAAAATGAAAATTATTCAAGTTCGAGGCCATATACTCTATATTTCTTCATTAGGATATTGTCCTAACAAATAATCTATAGAGTTTTTGTTTTCAAATTTATTATTTGACCCTTTCAGGAACAAAAAAAAAAAACAAAAACGTGTATTGAATATTTACCAAAGGTAGACATACACACAAACAAGTTTTCAATTTATTTTTTGATCAATGGTTATAATCTTTAACTTCAAAATCATATGTATATTAGTTCTCATGTAGTGAGTAAACTAGTTCATATGAATGCTTGATGTTTGACATGGGATTGTTACCGCTTTCAAAACGTGTTCTGATGATGGGAACCTAGAAAATTCCCGAAATAGATCTATCAACACATTCCTGAAAGGGTCAAATAATAAATTTGAAAACAAAAACTCTATAGATTATTTGTTAGGACAATATCCTAATGAAGAAATATAGAGTATATGGCCTCGAACTTGAATAATTTTCATTTTCATTGCACAATTAAAGGTCGAAAAAACATAATTTTTATTTTTAATAAAAATTATAACAAACTTGTGAAAAAAGGCAAAGTACCGCCTGGTTTACTTCCCCTGTTTTGTTTACAAACTTAACAAAACATAAAAAGGAGGAAAAAAACAAAAACGTGTATTGAATATTTACCAAAGGTAGACATACACACAAACAAGTTTTCAATTTATTTTTTGATCAATGGTTATAATCTTTAACTTCAAAATCATATGTATATTAGTTCTCATGTAGTGAGTAAACTAGTTCATATGAATGCTTGATGTTTGACATGGGATTGTTACCGCTTTCAAAACGTGTTCTGATGATGGGAACCTAGAAAATTCCCGAAATAGATCTATCAACACATTCCTGAAAGGGTCAAATAATAAATTTGAAAACAAAAACTCTATAGATTATTTGTTAGGACAATATCCTAATGAAGAAATATAGAGTATATGGCCTCGAACTTGAATAATTTTCATTTTCATTGCACAATTAAAGGTCGAAAAAACATAATTTTTATTTTTAATAAAAATTATAACAAACTTGTGAAAAAAGGCAAAGTACCGCCTGGTTTACTTCCCCTGTTTTGTTTACAAACTTAACAAAACATAAAAAGGAGGAAAAAAACAAAAACGTGTATTGAATATTTACCAAAGGTAGACATACACACAAACAAGTTTTCAATTTATTTTTTGATCAATGGTTATAATCTTTAACTTCAAAATCATATGTATATTAGTTCTCATGTAGTGAGTAAACTAGTTCATATGAATGCTTGATGTTTGACATGGGATTGTTACCGCTTTCAAAACGTGTTCTGATGATGGGAACCTAGAAAATTCCCGAAATAGATCTATCAACACATTCCTGAAAGGGTCAAATAATAAATTTGAAAACAAAAACTCTATAGATTATTTGTTAGGACAATATCCTAATGAAGAAATATAGAGTATATGGCCTCGAACTTGAATAATTTTCATTTTCATTGCACAATTAAAGGTCGAAAAAACATAATTTTTATTTTTAATAAAAATTATAACAAACTTGTGAAAAAAGGCAAAGTACCGCCTGGTTTACTTCCCCTGTTTTGTTTACAAACTTAACAAAACATAAAAAGGAGGAAAAAAACAAAAACGTGTATTGAATATTTACCAAAGGTAGACATACACACAAACAAGTTTTCAATTTATTTTTTGATCAATGGTTATAATCTTTAACTTCAAAATCATATGTATATTAGTTCTCATGTAGTGAGTAAACTAGTTCATATGAATGCTTGATGTTTGACATGGGATTGTTACCGCTTTCAAAACGTGTTCTGATGATGGGAACCTAGAAAATTCCCGAAATAGATCTATCAACACATTCCTGAAAGGGTCAAATAATAAATTTGAAAACAAAAACTCTATAGATTATTTGTTAGGACAATATCCTAATGAAGAAATATAGAGTATATGGCCTCGAACTTGAATAATTTTCATTTTCATTGCACAATTAAAGGTCGAAAAAACATAATTTTTATTTTTAATAAAAATTATAACAAACTTGTGAAAAAATCATAAAAAATGTTAATGAAGAAATACCAATATTAATGAATTTTCATTCAGTTAATGAAATTTTTCATTAAACCAATGAATCGATTTTAATGAAATCGTTTCATTAATAATATGAAGATAAATTCTATCAGTGTACTAAATGAGCATTTCCATTGAAAGGTCAACCGTAAAAGAAAAATTAAAAGCGGACAAACAGTTCTTTATGATGTGAATTATTTAACAAAAATAACTAAACTTTATAAAATTAAAGATAAAATTTATAAAATTAAAGCACAACCTAGCAAAAAACAACCTTGCTTTGGTAAGCAGTAACTACTAATCAGAAAGTAGTGCTTTCCCAAAAGCGCTTCCGAAAGGCATTATTTAATTACGAAGGCTTCCAAAGTAAATCCAGAAGGCAAGCTTTTTGTGAAGTGAAGCCACTATACTGCTTATCAAATGGGAGTAAACCCCATGAGCCAGCCGAAGACGGGTCTGGCAGAAAAATGTCCTTAGGGAAGCCGGGCTTTGGACGGACTATAGGAGAAAACCCTTGAGTCAATCAATTTCTGCTATCACCTTCACGCGGATATCCATCGGTAATGACATCGATAGGTACACACAGAGAAATAAAATGCCAACCGAATTGAAAAGTGTATATTAATTGTAACAACTTATAAATTCAGTTAATACAACTTTATTTACACTAGATATCTGAATATGTTGAATGTTACAACTAAAATTCAGTTGAATTAACCGAACTTTGGTATAAAAACTAATGCAAAGTTGTGCCAACTGTTTGAAACTCTCAATAACCGGCTTTGATTCGTAGTTACTGATTTTCAGTCTACAAATAGCTAAAATTTTCTCTGTGTGTACTAAAAAGTCATATTGGCACGTAAAATTCATCATTCAATTAAAAAAACTTCTTCCCCATTTTCGAGCTTAAAATATTATTAAAATAGATCTAGAGGGCGCTACATATCACGGATCATAAAAATAATAAAATAATTTTTCAAATCTTGAGGAATTTTCCTTTAGTACCCACACTTATATGGTTCTACTCATACCGGTTTTTGAGCCACGGCCCCAAAAGCCGAAAATAGAAAAAAAATTTCTTTTTTAATTCCAGAGGGGGTCATACGCCCTGTAACGTGCAAATTTGCCCAAAAGCCACTGTGTGCTCAAAAATTAACTCTTTTATCTAAACATGTTTTTGCTCCAGCACATCAACACTGCTGCGCGAAATAAGTATATTTTATGAAATAAATATTTTATGGACCAAATGAAATTTAGTCAGCACTAAAATGTTTAAAAAAACAGCACATAGTTGTAAAAGAAACATTTTCTTTTCCACTGATTTGATTACATTAAATTCAAATATAATCTCCAAAACAGGTTATCATTTTTAAATACCGCCTAAACCGCGATTTTAAATCAAAGTTGAATTTTTTGAAACACCACAAAATTTAGCAAATATTTTTTGGAAACCACAAAATATGGGAATAAATTTCCACAAAAACGCCAAAATATATTAAACAATATGTATAATTAACATTGGTATTTTTTATGAAGACATCTAAAATATTTTGGCTTTGACCTCTCGTGAGCTGTACCATTTTGAAAAAGGGTCATTTTTGCATGTTTTGTAAATTTAATAATCTGTTTCCTTACCAATATGTACAATATGGGTATCATAAGAAAGGTATTTTTAAGGCGCGTCCAACTGTATACACAGAAAAAATTTGATACCCATATTGCCCTATTTAAAACGAAGAGTTACCACCCCATTGCATTTTTGTCAAAACGCGAACTAGCACGAATTTCAAAAATGGCTGAGACCCGTAACCTTTCTTGTGATACCCATATTGCACGTTGGTAAGGAAACAGATTCTCAAATTAACAAAACATGCAAAAATAGACCCATTTTCAAAATAGTCCAGCTTACTAGAGGTCAAAGTTTAAAAAAGTCCAAGGTTCATTTTTAGGGGAGTACATCGAGCACTTTTTTTGGTGAGTCGCTCTAATGTATACATGTACAATACTTTTGTTAATTTAATGAAAAAATGTAATTTTGAAAGATTTTTTTTAAATTTTAAAATTTAAAATGCCATAACATTTACGCCCCTTGTCAAAAGTGATTCACGCAAACGGATTTGAGCTCCCTAAGTAGTTGTATATTATCGTGTAAGTCGTTTTTAATATTAAAAAAAAAAAAATACTACAATTTTGGACTTTTGAATTCAATAAAATTAAGTGTGTTTATTTGATAAGACAAGTCAGAAGAAATTGTTGGCCACTTTTGAATTTTAGATCACTATTAACCTTTCTATGGAAATGCCCATATGCTATAATGTTCATAGACTCACATAACAAATTCGGTTGTCTCCACAGCATTTCATCCAACCGAATTGATTCGGTTGCTGCAACCTAGTTAATTCTTTTTTTACAACTGAATGCGGTTGTTGTAACCGATTTGAGATTGTGACAACAGAGTTTATGAGGTTGTAGCAACCGAATCGATTCGGTTGGATGAAATTTTAAAATTTTTATAAGAGTGTAAAAAATGAAAATATATGCCCACAAAAAAAAAAAAACATATTCAAAAACATGCAACTAATTATAAATCGATGCAATTTGATGGAATTCTTTGAATTGGAAAAGTGTCTGTTAAAAAAAGTTTAGGCTACAAATATGCATTTGCATAAAAGTCTTTGATTTGGTTATGAGTATAGCGATTTTATTGGTTTACCTTTGTAATTTAAAGTCATTATTGTCAATATAGCAAAAACAAAAATATATATACTAACGTACACGTATATACGTTTGATTTTCTAATATCTATTTTTGTAATAAAGTACACTTATCTAACAACACTTGGGTGTAAATCCGAAAATATTAACCATATTTTTCTTCTAGCATTTATTTATATACACACATACAAATAACTTCGAGTATCAATAACTCTAATAACAGCACGTCAAGTCGCGTGCGGCGTAAGCGATGATGCATGGTATTTGACAAACACCACCACTTTTTTGTTTGTTTGCCATTGTTTGTGTGTGTGTGTGTTGTTCATACATATTGCGTTTTATGTTTGGTTAAAAAATTTGTTACTTTTATAAACTATTTAGTGGTGTAGGTCGGGGTAATTGTGTGATTAAAAAAATATATAGAAGTTCGTTACTCAATACAGAGGTATGAGTTGCTTCACATACATGTTGCAGGGGTATATGAACAATTTTTAAAAGAGAACAGAGAGCACATTATTAATGTATAAAATGAGCAAAAGAGAACAGAGTACAAATTATTATTATAAGAGTTTCTTATTGCAAAATGAAAACTCTACAGTGCGTATGAGTTATATTAATTCATTAATAAATAACTCATACGTGCAGTGACTTCATAGCAACCCAATGAGACTAATAAAAGATACAAATTGCATGCACTGTACTGATAGTGAGTTCGCAAAATTTAAGTGTATGCGAGTTTAAGTTTGTTTGAAATATCATCCACTCTCTGCATCATATTCTTGTTGGTTAGACGGGGCAATACAAATGCACTTTGTGTATCACTGCAAACTGCTTAACCAATAATTTATTAACTTTCATTTTAGTAATTTTAATCAGAATTCCTTCCTTGACTTTTTAATGATTTTTAAATTGCGTTTTAAACGTATTATGTGGAGTCATTTCTTAATTTTGCAATTTTTTAAAACATATTTTTATACAATGAAAGAAATGCCCTTCATGATATTAAAAAAAAAAACAGTTTCATAGAATGTTTTTCGTAAATTCAATTAAGAATTTCATTACATCCAAGAAATTGTATTAATATTAAGACATTTTTTTCATACTTTTAAAACTTTAGTTCAAGTGCTCAAAATATTTTATATATTATTATTTTAAAGCAGCCTTTTATTAATTTTAGACTTCAATGAAATTGTTTAAAAAAGCATAAGAAGCGGTGCATTGGCTTAGTTCCAAAGCATTATTCAAGACATTCATGATGAGTTTTATTAATTCAAAGATTTTGATTAATTCTGATTTTAATGAAACCTGTTTTATAGATTCTATGGAAAAGTTCAATGGACTAGTTCCAGTGACAATTTTCATAACTTAATTGACGATAATTCTCTCAGTGTACTAAAAAAATAAAAAAATCTGATAGGCATATAGCTTACGTTTTCTTATATAGCGGTTATTGTTGTCAAACCAGAAAGTACTGTTTTGTTTGTATGAAAAATAATTAAAAAACTAATTTTTTTTCTCAAGTTTCCATTACCGGGAAATGGGAATGGGAAATCCCCCTTCCCCCCCGCGACACTGCACAGTGGTTTCCCCCATAGGCCAAAAAACAAAAAAGTTATTGTTTTTTTTTTTAAGCTTTATTGCACAAAATTTATTGATAACACTCTAAATTTTATGAATCTAACAAATTTTGTTGTTTTTTTTGGCGAGATTTATTGTTTGTGTCCGTTGAAAGTGGAGGTATGTTTATATTGCATATAATGTGGTTGCATAGTCATAAAAGAAAACTTAAGTTTATCCAAAAAGTTATTCGCGATATTGTGGCAGAAGTTTTCAAAAACCCTACAAACATTAAATTTTAACTTATTTTCTACCAAATTAAATAACAAAAGCTGCAAAAATATGAGCCCATAAAAAAATCGCTGAAGAATACTTTTTTGACCTTTTTAAAACACACGTTTTTCAAAAACTTCTTTTTCACGTAGACTTTTAGTGATATGGCCCTCATCCGTCCACAACTTCTTATACATCAAATTGTAGGTTTTTTATCCCTCTTTAAATTAAAAAATATTGTGGCCGCGGGTTTTTTGCATATTTTCGCATATGGGTGTGATTTACAAAGTCATCCGACGAAAAATAGTGAATCGCATTTTGTTTTGTACTATTTCTTTTTAAGAATATGAGTAAAGAAAATGAGTAAAATTAGAACTAAAAAAAATGAAAGACCAGTAAGAACGAAAAGTCATGTGTTTTGAAGAGAAAACAATTTATTCAACAACGATTTCGGGCCGAAATGGGACTTTTGGTAGATAGGCCAAAAGCTGGTGGTTGCGGAAAATTGAATGATGGCAACACAGCGCGGAGATTTTTTAAAATGTAAACCTTTCATCAAAAATAACAGGAATCGATAAGGATATTTTGCAAAGATGTGCCACAATTCTCCAAGCTATAAATTCTGGATTTCAAATTGATGCCGAAAAGTTTGAGGAATATGGTGTAGAGACAGCAAGAAAACTTGTGAAGGAGTATCCCTGGTACTACCTCCCTCCATCGGTACACAAAATTCTTATCCATGGAGCTGAGGTAATCAAGCATGCATTAGTGTCAATAGGTGAATTATCGGAGGAAGCAGCTGAAGCGAAAAATAAGGATATAAAACAGTTTAGATTGCAACATACACGAAAAATATCGCGCATAGCTACAAATACAGATCTTTTAAATCGCCTCTTTTTAAGTTCAGATCCATTTATTTTTGGAGCCCGAAACTTACCAACAAAGAAAAGAAGTAGTTTAAGTCAAGGAGTTTTAAATTTGCTTAATATTTGATATATATTACTACTATTTTACTTTATTACCTTATATTACTTAATAATACCATATATTGCATTATTTAACTTTGTTTAACTTTTTAATTTAGTTCTTTTCAGTGTATACTTCGAATGAATTAAAATGAAATAAAAATTTACAAAAAACTTGTTTAAAACAACCAAATTTTCATAATAAAATACTTTATTTCAAAAATTTTTAAAACAGATCTATAAGCTAATTAACCCTTAAAAGATTAAATGGCTACTGTGGCTACAGTTGTTAATATTTTTTCCTAAAAATTTGCCAACTTTACGTTCTGCCGGCATGAAATTAGCTGAAGACCCTAGCTTTTTTAGTTTTGGAGATATTGATTTTTGACCGCTTTTCCATATAAGGGAAACCACTGTGCACTGGCTTCACTGGGTTCATGTCCACGGATTGATGACACAAGTTGGACAATTTCTCCGTCAAGTCATCTCAAAGAAAAATATTGTCTTCTCTGTCTACACGATAGTCAAAGCTTCCACGACCTTCTTTTTTTAAATCCATTTCAGATCTGAAATTAATTTTGCCAAATCTATTTCCTCTAATAGTTCCTGTAGCTCTAATTCCTTTTTGGCCTAAACACAATACTAAATTAAGAGTAGAGAAATAATTGTCAAAGTTTTTGAAAGATGGAGTAAAATATACGAACAAAATCCTAACTTCAAGCCACTTACTATTATTCCTTTTCCTTGATAGATTTATAATCATCATATGGTCCATTTGATGGATTTTTTTTTGCATATATTATCTCAATGGACAAATTGTATATAACTTTTCATTTTGTGGTTCGTTCAATGTGAACTTTCAATTATTTCATAAATTAGGGAATCTATTTCTTGTCATGTTTTCGGTAAATACTGGTGTTACATTACCCACTGACCAATACATATATAAAAGCTAGAAATTTTAAAATCTCGTCGGTGGTTACATCAAAGAGTATATAAAAAGAGAGAAGCTACCCTACACAGAAACTCGGACAAGGTAGTGAGAATATTTTTTACGCTAAAAAGTATTTATAACACGTTGATACACGTTTCTTAAAACACTCAATTTTATTTTGCTCATATATTATTATTTTATATTAAAATTTAATGCATTTTAATTTTATCTTACTTATTTATCGTTAATTTTTAAACATGATAATTTTAACTTTTAAATGTTTTTATTTCCTCGGTGCAAGTTAACGAACAAATCAAAAGAGGGCAGATTGAAATAGACTGAGATTAATAGAAACCCACTGGTTAAATTGACACATTTCTCAGTTTTAATAATTTATGCTTGGTTTGTTGCATACACAAGCTGTTGAGGAAAGTTTTCCGAATAGCATTCCAAAAAATATCTAACAGGTAGTTTCATAGTTTTGTTTGGCTAAGTGTTAGTAAAATTGGTCTCTGGAGTGATCCAAGAACCTATTTCCAACGAAATTTTGCAATCTTGTTAAGGAAAATTTCAGGTATTTCCAAAGTTATAAAAATTTCTTAATCAGTTCTATCAACCGATTAATTCTCTACTTGAATTGTACGGTCAACACTAAAATTATTTTCTGTATCAATATCGCTAGCAACATCATCCTTTACAACATCTACATCTTGTAAATTTGTTTCGTATGGATGTTCTCGAGATAACTCTTCCCATAAGAAGCTTTAATTGCTATTAGCTAAAAGGATCAAATAATTTGTTAATAATTTCAAATCCTTCCAATTCTTCTAAATGATAAACATTGGAATCTTCGAAATTTATTAAAATTTTTTCAATTGCAGAGTATTTTATTTTTCTTAACATTTTTACAAATAAAAATTGAGTGTCAGCAGAGCTAAGGCAAAATGTCTGCACCATAGCAGTATCAAACACAAAGTGCTTTTTTGTGTTGTTTTCACAATCTTTACAACCCCAACTTTTATTTGTATCCATATAGATATATGCGAGGTTTAAAAAATTCTCATGGCTTTTTTCCGTATTAATACAAAAAGCATTTATAAATATTTTAAAACAAAGGATTTTATACACATTCTATAAGTTTATTTTTTTTAAATATGTTTCCGTTTCCGTTTGTGTAATTTTATTTTATTTTTTAATTTTTTCAGAAAAACGTCTAAAAAGGCGTTTTTTAAAAATGCAATGTTTTCTTTTGTGTTAGAAAATATTGAAACTATTCACAACATATTAAAAAACCATAATCAGTGGAAATCCGAATCGTTTATATAACGTGAAGGCTGCCAGAGACCTTCAATGTCGAATGCATCCATATGGATATAATCTAGCGTAAGGGTTAAGGATATTTTTAATTTCTTATATCCTTTTTTTAAATAAGACTTATTTTTCCTCAAAACCATTTTAAGAAGGTTGTATAAGCTTTATTATGAGACTAAGTTCATAAGAATTGGATGACGTGTTCAATAGATATGAAGTTTTAAATACTTTGCGTTTTACTAATAATTACCAAATTTAAACTGCGATAAAACGCGAACTACAACGAATTTAGGAAAAACTAGAATAATAAAGCGCAGGGGAATGCTTGCTTAAATTTTTGTGTCGATTTCCAGAATAATGACCTCATATTAAAAGGTTTTCGTAGTTTATTCAGGCATATGAATTAATAAGAAACCGGAGCTATTATTAAAATTTCGTGTTCACTGTGATATTTTTAAAATTGTTTATTTATCTACAAATGTGTTTTTTTTTACAAACAAGGAAGATTTAAAAACTAAAAAACCAATATCTTCATGCGAAAAGTAAAAAAAAAAAAATAAAAAGCTAAACTTTGATTTTTGATTCCTCAATGAGGACTTAATCGATTTTAATGAAACTAAAACTGAAATAGTCTGTTTATGTAAAGAAAAATTACTAAAAAAAATATCGATCGGTTTAAAAGTAACAGAGTTTTGGACAACGAATAACGATTCTGAGCCACTGTGCACCGGTTGTATGGAACCGGTTCAAGAATAGGTCCCTGAAAGACAAAATGTAAGGTTTCACTGTCACCAGAACCATATCTATAACTAGTTCTAGAACCGGTCCTTAAACATCCTGTTCTTGTTTGTAGTTAAAGAACTTATTGCAAACTAGGACAAACTCCATACGAAAAGAGTCGGTTGTGGAGCAAAATTACAACCTGTTATAATTACGGAATATTCGGTTTTTATTCGGTATTCTGCCTGTTTTTACTATTCGGACGAATACTGAATTATTCAAGTAAAATCAATTAGCTTAAAAACCTGTTTTTTTATCGAAAATATTGAGGAAATCAAGCTTTTCACTTTCTACGTTTCTTTAAAACGTCAAACGCATCTGTTTTGCAAGAATGATATATTAGATCATTCTATACATCATTCGTGCGTTTGTATTGATTTGAGATAATTTTGCAACCTAAACAAGTTTTACCAATCTATTTAATTTTGTCTATATCTTAAGTACAGTGTACTTTTATATAACAATGTATATTCGGCAAATATCCGGTTTTCGGCTTAAACCGATATTTGGTAAAGATTTGGTCACAATTCGTGACATCTTCATTTACAATATCTGAGCTGTTCTGCAAACCCGTTATTAGTATTTTAATATTTCACTGATAAAGAGAGTCCCTCCGTTCATACGTTCCAGCCGATGGAACTAAAATTTGGATATGCTATGTCCAATCTTACATTTAAGGGTTAAAAATATGGGTCTAAAATAATCCCATTTTCTGTTTTTTGGGATTTTTAATATTTCACCCAAAGAAACTATACATAAATTTGGTGTCTAAATTCATGAAAAATAATTATTTATTTGGCCAGAAAATTCCCAGCAAAAAAAATTCGAAATTTTGGTCGCTAATTATATCTATGCACCAATAAAATTTCTCAGTTAAAGAATTCCTCAGTTAAAACCGAAAAAATAAATTTAACTGAAATATTTATTATCAACTAATTTTTTGTTAAAAAAATTGTTTTTACTAGTCTGGAAACAAATAAACATATTTAAATTTTCGAAAACAAATTTCATATCAAAATAAAAGAAAATAAGTAAAAGAAAAATTTATAAGAAGCATGCTAAATCTATTCGCGTTAATCATTTATCTTTATGGGAGGAAAAATTATGTCGGTTTTAAATTTCAGGAAAATTAAACACATAAAAATACAGTTTTTGCTTGGATTTAATTAAAGCAACATTAAATTATTGATTTTGTTGTATTTTCAACACTCCACAATAAATATTACACCACCAAAATAAATAAAATACACTGAACAAAAATGTTTGTCATATATTAGAAAGAAACAGCGATTATTTTGGAATACTAATTTGTAGGACATCATATTAAATTCTCTTACACTCAGCAAAATTCTGCTTCAAAAATATGTACTTGTTTGGGCTGTAATACACTTTCTTTATTTTTAATGTAAATGTCAGTCAATTGTAGAACAAATTAATTTTTTTACCAACCTTGTAGTTCATTTAAAAACACAAACCACATCAAATGACTGTTTTATGATTTTTCATTTATTTTTTTACAGTAGTTTTTTGTTATTTAAAAACAAAAAAAAAAAAAAAAAAAAAATGTTTGATAATTTTTTACTAACATGTGGCTCATTTTTAATACAATTGTTAGTCATTTTTTTGAACATTAAAAAATAAATGATAATATTATTTGAATTTACTGAAGTGTAAGTCGTCCTTTATTTAAGTGAAATTTCATTTGTTTTTAACTACATTTGCAGTGATCTTTACCTACATAGCATTCTAAGTGTATACTTTTTGAGGTTATAAAATGTTGTTTGTTCCATAAAATTAAAAGCCCTTAGAATTTTTTGATGCCTTTTAGATTTTAGTATTAACTTCATTAAAATCTTTTATTTGATATACGCTTTGGTGGAACTGATGAAGCGCTTTAGTTGTACTTTATCAATTTATTCCGTCCAATTCCCTCTACATACCTAACTATGCTCTCAATAAACCATGCTTTTCTTTACAAAAAAAAAATGCGAACTGAAAGAAACAAATTTATATAAGTGAAAATTTTATGAACCTTTTTCTTTTCAATATTTGAATTTTTTAGAAATCTCTAAACATAAAAGACTAATAATAAATAAATAAAAATAATAAAAGACTACTTATTTTATTCTTAATTCTACTTAGACGTTTCGTTGGTATTTTTTTAAAGAAAATTAAAAAAAAAAAAAAATCATATACCAATTGTCCAAAAAAATAACAATTTTTATAGATACTTAGTTTTTATTAGAAAGAATTTATTAATTTTTTTTTTTGACAGAGAGGCAACACTCAGGAAATACTTCCTATATTTTTAGTGTGTTGCTTTCTTTGGAAAGCGATAGTATAGAGATGAAAGGTGGGAAAAGATGAAGGGCTTCAGACATGGCAACACTGTAATTGCGCGTGATGATAAATCTTAGAACAGTTGTTGCTCGCCACCTGATGGAGAGTTGGCGAACTTATTGAAGCTTTTTGGTTCATAGCCCTGATTCATTATTTTACTTCGGTGGGGCCAGCGGCGTACCCGGGATTTTGTTTCGGGGGGGCCCAATTTTTGTTTTTTAAATTTTTTTTGTTTGAAAAGCATATAATTTTGGTTTAAATTTATTGATCTAAAAAAACAATTTATATTTTTTTTATTAAAACAAAAAGTTCAGCTTCGGCTTCGGCCGAACATTGATATTATGACCGAAGTTCGGCTTCGGCCGAAAAAAATGAGTTCGGTCGGACACTAATATTTTGTATCTGTTAAATAAGTTTTGGATGGGAAAGTTACCATTGAAGTTATACCCAGTTATGATAGCAATTTTGAAGCAAAAATGTTTTGACATGTCTTTGTTTTTTTAGTTTTTTTATATCTACAAACAAGTTTTTTTTGAAATATTTAACAAATTTATGTATCAATTAAATAATTTTATTTTGATTTTTAAAGTGAGCTATCATATTAATTAAGATCCTTATATACTATTAACAAGGCTCTTAAAATTTAATTCAACGATTTTTTTTCATTAAAGTGTCAATGTCAATGTCAGCTTCAACCTTTTCTCCAGGGACCGTAAAAATTATTCATTTTTTCATAAAAGTCAGATGATAAAAGTTATTTTTTGATTTTTATTTTTTCGAGCAAAAATAAAAGTTATTTTTTGATTTTTATTTCTTCGAGCAAAAATAAAAGTTATTTTTTGGTTTTTATTTTTTCGAGCAAAAATAAAAGTTATTTTTTGATTTTTAATTTTTCGAGCAAAAATAAAAGGTTTTTTTTGATTTTTATTTTTTCGAGCAAGTATAAAAGTCATTTTTTGGTTTTAATTTTTTTTTTTACCAAAAATAAAAGTTATTAGGTTTGTAATTATGATTTTTCAGTGATGATTGATTTACAGCAAATATTTTGCAATGTTATTTTTTGTGATAACTGTATAAATATATATTATTATACATTTTTTAAGTATCTAACTACATACAAGACAAACATCTCTATTTGTACGAGCAGGGCTCCAATTTTTGGAAATTAAATTCGTCATTTTTAAAACAAGAATTCTTCAAAAAAATCGTCATATTAAAAATAAGTTTTACTGATTATAAAACTCGAAAATATTACAAAAGGCAACCATAAAATTTATATATTATATGTATATATTTATATATATATATTTGTTATTTATTCGTTATAAAAATAAAAATTTATAACTTATGGAATTTCAACTCAAGAAATTGAAATAAATATCAAAAATAACTTTTATTTTTGCTCGAAAACATAAAAATCAAATAATAACTTTTGCCCGAAAAAATAAAAATCAAAAAATAACTTTTAATTTTGCCCGAAAATATAAAAACCAAAAAAAAAACTTTTATTTTTGCTCGAAAAAATAAAAATCAAAAAATAACTTCTATTTTTGCCCGAAAAAAACAAAAATCAAAAAATTACTTTTATTTTCATTTATAGTAATTAAATGTGCTAAAGTCCCAAAACTTATTTAACAAATTGTGAAAAGCAATCTGATGTAGGCGTGTCCTTATCCGGATTTCATTCCTGCCCAAGGAAATCTTCAGGGGACTTTGTTATTAGAATTTGTAGAGATATTTGTTATGTTAAATCACAAACTCAATGAGAATTTCTTGTCCTCGTCTAGGAGCGAGATTCAAAATTTAAAATATCAAAGAAAAAACAAAAACAACAACAAAAAATCGAAAAAGTAAAAATTAAAATATAACTTTTATTTTTGCATGAAAAAATAAAAATCAAAAATAACTTTTATTTTGCTCGAAAAAATAAAAATCAAAAAATAACTTTTATTTTTGTTCGAAAAAATAAAAATCAAAAAATATTTTTTATTTTTTTCAAAAAAATAAAAATCAAAAAAAACTTTTATTTTTGCTAAAATAAATAAAAATAAAAATTTGAAAAAGCAATGCATTTTATTATAGACTAGTTCATAAGGATCAAAATGGTATGCTTGAAACTGTTTTCCGACATTTACTTCAAATTGCTTTTTTTTTTTTTAAAGTTGTAAATAACTGTTATTTTCGGTCCCTGCTTTTCTCGATACACTGATGCAAGAGCTAGAGAACCAAGTCGAGCTTCACCCATAGAATTCCTTAAATATGTTTTCACTCTTTTTAGGGTGGAAAAACTTCTCTCCGCGGATGCAGTTGTAACAGGAATTACTATCAGTAAATGTAAAAACAAGTAAACGTTTGAAAAAAGTTCCTTGTTGCAATCTTGAATAGCATCTAGCGGATTTGATGGTCTTTATGGTAGTGTTTCCATAGATCAATTTCAGTTAATATATCATTAGTTTGAAAAATTATAGTCTCAAAAAAATATTATAAATTCATTTATTACATACTAACCAAAACAAAAATAAAATAAAAAATCGAAAATATTTCGGGGGGGGGGGGGGCTTTGGCCGCCAGGGGCCCCCCTGGGTACGCCACTGGGTGGGGTTAATTGCTATGGGAACACCGAAGGTGGCCATTGCGATACGTATGAGGGATAGAAAAAACTCAAACATATTAATTTGATGTTGCCGGCACCGGGGATCGAACCCGGGATCTTCTGTGTAAAAGTCCAACGCGCTAACCATTACACCAACCCAGCCTACCCTAACCCAGCACTAGCGCAAGCAGACCATTGCCTCTGGTGGGATTCGAACCCCGACCTCCCGCACTGATAAGCCAGTACGCTATCAACTAGCCTACCGGGGCACACAAAAAGAATTTAATAAACGTGTCTTTTCCATAAAATGTCTTAATAAATTCGCGAATAACTCAATTTTCGATAACAAAATAAATACAAATTTCATCAACTTAGTGCATTACATCTTTTGTGTGACCACATAGAGCATTCAATTCAGATGTATTGGTGTTTGGATATTTTAAAATGTATGTATTGCACTTTCATTATGGATGACATGTTTTGATAGGTTAAAGTGCTTTTTTAAAGGAGCAGGGGCAAACGATTGACCCAAAGAGAAATCAAAACCGAAAATATTTAAACTATGAGCGGATGTAGTAGTTGGAGTTTATGACAAATTTTAAAATTTGCATTTTCTGCACAATTTTTTTTAATTTATTGTAAATAATTTCAATATAATAAATCCTAACCAGAAACTTTATGTCACTTTATTTGCAATTTATTAGTTATTTAAAGCAGTTTTACTATATAATGCATTCATTTATTAGTGCATTTTAAACATATTCGCATATAAATTTACACACATTCTGTTTACAGAAGAGTGTTGCTTAATATTTCATAAACATTTTAAACAGTACGTTTAGACACAATTTGTTTATAATTTTTACGCATAATGTGTCTATATATTGCCTATTTTTGCCCAACTTATAGTATGTAACAAGTTACCTCCTTTAACTAGAGTAGTTTTCAACAACAATTTATTAAAGTGTATAGAGTTGAGTACTACACCCAGAAAAGAGACTCGGTAGTAGCAACCGTATTTGTAGCCAATCGAATGGTATTTGTTTTGGAGGTTTATTGACCAAACTAGTTTTATCAAGATTTAGTCAAAAAAGGAAATTACTTCTAAATTAAAAATAACAAATATTTTAAAAACTACTTCATAAAAAATTTTTAATGCGATTTTACATAAATACATAAAATCGTATGTTTGATGCATTTTTGCTGTAAGCTAGTGTTGCTATGGACCAGCCTTAGAGATAGAAATTAAAAATAAATTAATTAGTAAAAATAATTTAATTTTGTATTTTTATGAGTAAATTGGCAGTTTTGTTCATTTATTTAAGCCTTTTTTTCAATTTACACTATTTTTCACACAGAAGTTTTTGGCCACGATTTACACGATTTTTTCAGGATCGTATCTATTGTGTAAATCGAGGGGATAGGTGGGCAATTTTTTTAGTTTTCACTTAACGTGTCAAAAATCTAGCCATATGATAAGTTCTCAACAATGCATTTCAAGTGGTTTTTATAGTACAACTTTGCGTATGAGTGATTTTTTATTAATTAGAAGCAATAGTACGTTAAGTATACGTCTGGTATATTTCTAGCACACAGGGTATCAAACTTTTAGTTAATTACAAGTTATACACATTGTTCGCTTTTTGTTTGTGCATTATAATTTTTAATCTTTGTTCTCTTCAAAACTACTTGACCAATAAAAATAAAATGTATGACTTAGGTGGGATATTATCTTCTAATTGTATTTCAATAAAAAAGATTTTTAAAATTTAATATAGTTTTGTAAAAAATGGCTTTAGAGCTTAATCGAAGAAAACTTATTGTGCACAAATATAATAAAAATGAAAGTGTTTACATACGTTTGATAGCAAAAAATGTTACATTACCATATTCCACGGTAAGAAACGTTGTTAAAAACTTTAATGAATGCTTGTCAACTGAAAAAAAGCATGGAAGTGCTGGTGAGCATGGCCAAAGGGATCTAAAAGCATCGGAAGAGGCAGTATAAGCTTTTAGAAAGTATCCTACCATTTTAACTCTAACAGTCGCGAGTAAAACAAAGAAATCGCAAAATTTTGTTCAGAATGTCAAAAAGCGTTATGGACTCAAGTGTTATAAAGCTCAGGTTTGTCCAGACAGGAATGCAAAACAAAATTTATCAGAAAAAACACGCAGTTGACGTCTTTACGAAAAACAATTAAAAAAATATAATTGCGTGATAATGGATGATGAAACATATTGCTTTGCAAACTTTCGGTATATTGCAGGACAAGACTTTTACACAGCATGTAGTCGTGGTTATGCTCCAGATTAATGTAAACAAAAAATTAAGTAAAATTTCCAAAAAAGTACCTGGTTTGGCATGCAATTTTTTCTTGTGTTAGAAAATTGAGTCCTTTCTTTGCAACTGGTACAATAAATGATGAAATTTTTAGAGAAGAATGCTTTAAAAAGCAGCTGTTACAATTTGTATGATTTCACACCACAAAACCGTTATTTTGGCCTGACCTAGCCAGTTCTCATTATGCAAAATCCACAATTGAATGGTATAACAACAACAAAATCGACTTTGTACAAAAAGGAAACAATCCACCAAATTGTCCAGAACTACGTACAATAGAAGAATATTGGTCAATTATAAAATGAACTTAAAAGAAGACGGTGTCAACTGTAGAAGAGTTGAAATCTACATGGAATTTGGCAGCCAGAAAAGTGGATAAAAGTCTCGTGCAAAAACTAATGATACGAATTCGAAAAGAAGTGCGATGTTTTGCTTATCAATCGACTTCTAATTAATTTTACTTTACATTTTGGTAGTTACTATAGAAATATACAGTGACTCACAGCTTATTTCGTGTGAGACAATATTTTTACTTCTTATTGAAAAAAAAAACAGCAAAAATGCAATTTACCAAAAAAATTATTGTTTGTTCACTTCTTCGTGTAACAAGACAAACACAATATTTGAAAAATGTTTCAAAAAAAGAAAAAATATAACAACAGCAAAAACTCATAAAAAATCAAAGTCACAGCTGATTTCGTGTATATACTAAACTTAAAAACAATTCTTACCTAAAAATGAAAAAAAAGGTGAATTAATATTTTTGGGGTAACTTTTTTGCTTTATCACACTTCTTAAACATTTAAAACATTTCCCAGATTGACAAATGATGAAAACATAGTTAGACATATCAAAACAGATAGCATAAAAATTTTATCGGTAACACGAAATGAGTCATTTAATGTAATTAAATACGAAATGAAAAGCTATAAGGCACCAGGCTATAATCTCATAACTGGCAAAATTCTAAAATAACTACCAGAAAAAGGTATTAAAAAATTATTGTACATAATCAATACATCACTCAGATTGAAGTATGTTCCAAGTCAATGGAAGGTAGCTGAGGTATTAATGATTCCTAAACCTGGTAAGCAACCAAACGACAAAAAGTCATATAGGCCAATTTCCCTTTTACCAACAATGTCAAAGGTACTTGAAAAAATTCTTTTGAAAAGGCTAATTCCAGTAATAGAAGAAAGAAATCTAATTCCTGCTCATCAGTTTGGATTTCGATCCAAACACCCAACAGTTGAGCAGTTGGATAATATAAGAGAAAACGCTTTAATGAAAAACTGATTTATTCTGGAATATTCATAGATGTTGCCCAAGCCTTTGATAAGGTTTGGCATGATGGTCTTAGCTTTAAGCTACATAGAGATTTACCTCAGCAATACAGCGAATTATTAGATTCTTATATCTCCGGACGTTATTTTTGTGTTAAACATGAAGACGAGTACTCAAACTTAAAACAAATTAAAGCTGGTGTACCTCAGGGTAGTGTTCTGGGTCCTACCTTGTACGTCCTGTATACAAGAGATAAACCTGAAATCAAAACTGCAACGTCCGTAGATGACACTGCGATATTAGTAACTGGCTAATAGATAAACAAGACAACTAAAAAGCTACAGGCAGCTACAAATATCATTCTCAATTCGACAAGAAAATTGAGAATAACAACCCAGTAAAAAATATATGGATTAATCCATAATCGAGCAATAAAGGAGTAATGACTTGTTCATCCATTTGGAGTAATAAGCGAGCTATCGAAACTTTTTTTTTTGTTTTGTTGTTTATGCCTCGCTTTCTACTCCAAATGGATCAATGAGGGATGTATCAGTTCGTTTTTGTTTTTTTTTTTTTTTTCTTTGACATACCTGTTAATTGTTGATGTTTTCGTTTTGTTTTTCTATTTAGTCAGTTTAGTTTTATTATTAATTATTTTTTTTTTTTTATTAATTAATAATCATATAATTCCAAATTATATACTATTTCCCTAACCGAGCACTAGCATCTATGGCCTTCGGCGCGTTGTAGCGAAAACAGACCAGTGCCTCTGGTGGGAATCGAACCCACGACCGCCGCCAAATAAACCAGCACGCTACCAACTAGCCTACCGGGGCGCACACCAGTTTAGTTTTAAAAAGTGAAAGATGTGTTATTAAAAAAAGCAAAAGGTACGGGTATAGTAACAAATTGTTAAAAATTTGTCAAAATTTAGTTTCTAAGCGTCATTTAAGACGACTTGTTGAAAAAGAAATTAAAAAATTCTCAAATTGTAATCAGGAGACTTTAAGTGAACAAGATTCATCAGCATCTAACAAAGTCAATGACTTATCAAATGAAGATAGCCAAATGGAAAACTTTGATGTTCATTGTGATATCAATTCAAACAATATCAGTGAACATTTTGATCAGAAGCTTGCTTCCTGTGTAATTGAAAATCGCGTTTTTAACGAATACTGTAATTCACTACTCTACATTTTAAAAAGTGAAGGTATTTACGTTCCACTATGCAGAGAAACATTGTTGAAAGCTGTGCATGCAGAAAACCAATGCTGCTCCACAGAGAGCCCAGATATAACAGATATGGCACCAGATTTATACTTTCATTGTGGTTTAGAAAAAGCACTGATGATGCACAGCCAATACTTATCACCTAATGCAAATGCCGAATTACTGATCGATATATTTGTGGATGGAATGCCGCTTTATAAAAGCTCATCAAAGTCATTATGGCCAATCCTAGGTGCCTTTTCATAATTTAAAAACACAGAGCCATTTTTAATTGCTACATATATTGGCCCATCAAAGCCTCCAGATGTAGCAATATTCCTAAAACGGTTTGTGGAAGAATACATCAAATTAAAGAATGAACGTATTAAAATTGATGACAAATTGTTCATACCCAAAATTGGACTTTTTGTTTGTGACACACCTGCCCAAGGTTTTTCGAAATGTGAGCAAGAAGCTTCATTCAAAAATAGAAGACTTAATTACACTATAGTACCTGGAAATGCAAGAACTGATGTAACATTCAAAGCACGAAAAAGCAAGGCTTATCACTTACCGCAATTTCAAAGCGAAATTCATCCCTTGGAATTATGCAACATCAACATGGTCACACAATTTCCGCTTGACACTATGCATTTGATTGACCTTGGAGTGTTTAAGAAGATGTTGCGTTTAATTTTACAAAACAAGAAAACAAAATATAAATTAAGCATTTCGGAAAACAATGAATTAAATCACAAAATGTTATATGTAGCGAATTATAAGCCAAAATAGTTCTCTCGGAAACGAAGAACATTTGATGAGGTATGCAGATGGAAGGCAAAGGAATTCCGACAAGTAGTGCTTTACACAGGAATAGTCATTTTCAAGGATATATTGCATGACGATTTATACACCCACTTTTTGCTTCTACATACAGCATATCGTACTGTTTTATGTCCTTCGAATTGTCAACAGAATTTGCAATGCGTTCAGCAACTAATGGAAGCTTTTGTTGCCAATTTTGCCTTGATATATGGAAGTGAAATGATCACTTAAATGAATGAGCACTTAAAGACACGTATCCAACATACCCGGAATATGAAAAATCTTTCAAGCTGGCATTTCGTAAATGTAAGGCAACTGTTTACCGACAGACCTACTCGTCAAAAACTCCGACCTCGTCGAATCCAAAAAAAAAAAAAAAAAATTACATTTTTGAAAAAATTTTAAAAAATAAATGAACATTTTCTTGTTTTTGTAAAAATAACCAAATTTGTATTTTATATGAATGTTTTCTCCCTTTTTGCTCTTTTAGGAGACAAAGGCGATTACTCCCTTTATGCTCTTTTAGGAGACAAAAACAATTACTCCCTCTGTCGTCATTTTCAAGATCAAAGGGAGTACTCCATAAGGAGCTTAATAGGAGTACTCGTGTCTGCGGACATGCTGTGTTAAAAATCCAATGAGGTCCGGAGTTTTATGGAGTAATCCATTACTCGCAAAGGAGCGCTCGAAGATTACTCTTTGGATGATCCTATTTTTTACTGGGAATTAACGAAATAAAGTCAACACATATCAATTTCACTTATAAAAATATTACGAATCTGAAACCCATATACATGAACAATAATATTGTTGTGTACGCGAATAAAGCTACATACTTAGGCTTCACTTTAGATGTTAAATTGAAGTGGAAGGAGCATATAAAGAAAAAATTAAACGAACTTAAACTTAATTTGAACAAAATGTACTGGCTTTTTAGCGCAAAATCTAAAATAACTTTAAATAATAAACAACTTCTATATCAACAAATTTTAAAACCAAAGTGGAAATATGGCATCCAAATATGGGAATGTTCAGCAAAAACAAATATTAAATTAATTTAAACCTTCCAAAACAAAATCCTGCGAGTGATAACTGATAGTCCACAGTATATTAGAAATAGTGACATTCAAAGAGACCTGAATATTGCAACAGTCACTGATGAAATTAAACTGTCTGCTCACAAACATGCTCAACGAATATTACAACATAGAAATTAAGAACTACGTGAAGTTATCACAAATCCTATGCAGCATAGAAGACTTAAAAGAACTTTGCCTCCGGATCTGTAACTGGCGTTTGTTTAGTGATTATAAATATTTTTCAAATTCTTAGTAATAACCAATGGGGCATTTCTATAAAATTGTGATTTTTTATTGAAATGTATATTACTAGATGAGCCTTAATTGTACTCAGTTGTAATTAATAAATTATGAAAAAAAAAATCACTTCTTAAGCGAGAATTCATCGAAGAAACAAATTTTTTCGTGACGGAAATGTTTGCGTGTGGAGGAAACCAAATACGGAGCTCCAAACTCAAAATTTACTGTAAAGCATGGCGGTGGTCATGTGATGGTTTGGGGTGCATGTCGGTATCAAGAGTTTTAAGTTTGCACTTTATTGAAGGGTATATGGACAAAATTCAATACCTAAATATTTTGAAGGCAAATTTACTTCAGAGTGCAGAAAAATTGTGCAGAGGAGAGAATTTCAGCTTCTATCAAGACAACGACCCAAAGCACAAGTCGGGTGTAATCCAAACATGGTTGATTTGGAATTGTCCACATGTGCTCCACACGCCACCTCAATCACTAGACATTAGGATGGGGCGATTAGTATGGAAGGAAAAAAATCTTAATGTGCGCTTCGCGTTCCTTATTCCTTATTCTTCCTTATTCACCGTCTACGGTGAAAATCGAGCTTCGATATTTTGACTTGCAGTTTTTTCTCAGACTTATGTCACGTTTTTTTTTGAATTTTTTGGCCTATAACAGCCAAACCATTGAGATTTTCGATCCAATACAAAAATTGTAGCCAATACAATAGTTAAGAACTCTCTAGTACATCGCAAAAGCATTGGAACGCTCCTTCAGGCAGTTTTGGCCTTGTGCAAAATTTTTCGTGAAAATATTGATAAATTACCATTTTCAGTTGTTCATAGCGCAAAATCATAAAAATGTTCTATTTCTTATTTTTTTCCACTTTTTTATCCAAAAATATAATGTTTTTTTTTGTTTTGTTCAATATTTATTTTAAAAATTATGAGAAATTCATTTAAATTACAAAGTAATTGTATTGGTAGAGACAAGGTATGAATCAAGAAGAAAACAATTATTGTTTTAAACGATTTCACATCAAAAATTACAATTCAGTGTGTTTTTCATTCAAAGATTGCCTTCCAAATATTTTCGAGATTCCATACGAGGCGCTTTCTTTCTGCCTTCAGATACAGATGCATACATTATACCTTCACGGTTTTTGTCGATTGAGCGCTTAGCAACACTAGCTAGTAGCTGGATATGACGCTCCGTACCTTGAATATGACAAGGTATTATTAGTGGGTCTGGAAATGGTGGATCTTCATCATCTACACATTCGAGGTATTGTTATATATGCTCATACGGAATTTTCCTGGTAAATGGCGGTGCAAATAACAATTTTTGTCTTCTAAATCGATCATGTGAACCTAATCCATACAATCAAAATTGATGTTTGGTTTTACATATTCGCGAAGCTCAGTTAAATCGCATACGTTGTCGCGAATATACAATATTTTTTACGATCATCGAATAACATGCTCAACAAAACATTTTCACTGTGTGCGAAATAGGAATTATTCTGTATTACGGGATTTACGATGTTACGTAAATTTTCTGGTAAATATTGCGTCCACTGGATGAATTTCCAAGTATTTGACGTTAAAATACATGGGAACATACACTTTCATGATGTACCTTGCCAAAATTTGTAAATTTTGTGATGGGTTTTCTGTCGCAATATACACACGGAGCAATCTACAAGCTTTCGTTATCCATCTCGAATGTACCGGTCCAGGTTTGATGTTTGCAAGAAACGGCTTGGACAATTTGGTATAGATATTTAACGTCCGTGGAAAGTTCATTTTCAGCATCTGTACTCATTGGAGGAATGTGTTCAAGTGGAATAAGTTGAAAATTTTCGATAACCTGAAAAATGTTCAATATATCGTATAGAGAAAGAAGTACATTAAGTTATGATATTTACTTGTAATGTATTGCAAATATCTATCCTTTGAGCTAACGATCCAGTGCTTTTTGTCGGTCCAGTAGTGGCCGATTTTTCGACAGCGTTGTACAGATGTCGGAACGGCAATTCGTTGAAATGAAGTAAACAGATAAACCAATGTATTGGTCTATCTAGATAGCGTTCGATGAGACGCAATACACCTCCAGATGTGCCAGTGTTTGCCACCTCACCGTCACTACAGACTGTAATTAAATTTTCAAGTGAAAGATTTTTAGATTTGCAATCAATGCGGCTTGTTTCGCTTTGGAGGTTCCGCCTTTGCCTTCTAAATTCACATAGCCAATTAGTGACGAATGTGGTTCACGTATTACTACTAGGTGTGGTTCTTTTCGCATTGTAGTGTGATATACTTCATTAATTTTCTCCCGAGTTAATGAATCATTTTTGCGACCATCAAACGAAAAAGCGATTAACGATTCACCGTCGTGTTTTGCTCGTAAAATATCGTGTCTCGATTTTTCACGCTCTCGGCTCACTTTTCTTTTATCCATAATAATGGTTTCACCTCGCTCATCCTTAAACTGTATGTCAGTGAATAAAGTTGAAGCCAAAACAGATGCTAATCGATCGGATACCCCAAAGCGATCGCACATCATTGCAAACCGTGGTGTACTATATCGTGGAGTATACATTCTTCGCACGGTTGGTGTATGGATTTCCGAACCAGGAGGTTCATAGTTATCCAATTCTTGCACATCTGATACGGTTGGTTGAAATATTGGATCAAATGATGCACCTGAATGTAAAGATGGTAACACAGTCGATATTTCTGTTTCGACTGGCAAATATTTAGGTATTGTTAGTCAGCGTTCGTTATGCTGATACATTTTCTGATGTAAAATATTTTCGTTGTGCTCTCAACAAATTCTCTGAATTTAGCATCATTTTTGTTTGTCTCTTACAAGCTTCATCCGAAGGCATATGTTCTAGATTTGATGATGACGCTGATGATTCTGGCTGCGTCTCCATCTCCACATTCTCTGTATTATCAGAATCCACTGGATTATCCTTATTTTTTATATCTCAAATAAAAAAAATGTTTTTTATTAGCACTGCACAGTTTATACACGAAACAAGTATTTCTAAAACTTACATTTGCGGCAGATATTTTAAAATGCTTATTTAATTTTACGTGTATTTGATGCTGTGATCGATTACAATAAACTAACAAAAATGCGTCAAATGAACTGAAACCAGTAGAAGAATAAAAAATAAGAAATAAAATAAATGTAATAAAATAGAATAAAATAAAAAAATAGAATAAAAATAAGAAATAGAACATTTTTATGATTTTGTGCTATGAACAACTGAAAATGGAAATTTATCAATATTTTCACGAAAAATTTGCACTTTCACAAGGAAAAAACTGCGTGAACTAGCGTTAAAATGCTTTTGCGATGTACAAGAGAGTTCTTAACCATTGTCTTGGCTACAATTTTTGTCTGAATATTGGATCGAAAATATCAATGGTTTGGCTGTTATAGGCCAAAATATCCAAAAAAAAAACGTGACAAAAAGTGGTGAATTTTCTGCATTTTAGAATTTTTGACCATGAAAACGAAGTTTTTTCTAAGTAATATGTTCAGACAAATTGTAGCCCGAGACAATAGCTACAACTTTTCCTTTGTAATACTTCAAATAGTTTACGAAATATGAGCCCAAGAAAATTTGCAAATTTTCCAAAAAAATAAAGTCTGCTTGAAACAAAAATCAGAGTTTATAACATATCCAACGTAAACGACCTAAAAGAGGCCCTTAAAACTGAATGGTATAAGATTTCATCGGATTACACGCAAAAATTGGTTTCTTCGAAGTATTCTCGTTTAGTGAAGTGTGATAAAGCAAAAAGGATTCCCCACCAAATATTAATTCACCTTTTTTTTAATTTTTAGGTAAGAATTGTTTTTAACCTCGAAATAAGCTGTGACTTTAATTTTGTATGAATTTTTGTTTTTGTTATATTTTTTCTTTTTTTTAAATATTTTTCAAATATTGTTTTTGTCTGGTTACACGAAGAAATGAACAAACAATGAAATGCAAGAAAAAAAAAATTTGTTAAATTGCATTTTTGTTGTTTTTTTTTCAATAAAAAGTAAAAATATTGTCTCACACGAAATAAGCTGTGAGTCACTGTATAATAATATATCAAAAAAAATTCAAAAGCTATCTTGGATATTTTTTTATTAACCTTTATAGAAATCAATTAATTTGTAAGATATCTGTTTACAATTATGTTGAATCATAATTAAAAATTAATTTCGATTTATAGCTTTCTTGTCCTTACCAATGATTTTATGAAATAAAAAGTGTGCCATTATTTTAGTTCACCCTAATATTGTTTATGCGGATAATGTTAATCGTATATTGTCGTTTATTACTTGCAACAGTGGATGTGTATTAAGTTGTTGCAAGTTCAATTAAAAGAAATACTTGGGTGATGGAAAACGATAGTCATCCAACATAATACTCAAACATGTTTCAATCAAAATACAACGAAATTGACAAGCATTACTATGCAAATGGGGGTGTAATGTTTATGAGTTGGATGCAACACGACAACTGTAAAAGTTTTAATAAAAGTTTCGAACTTAAGGTTTGTTATAAGTTTAAAACAAAAGTGCATTGTTCGACTAGATAGAACATATTTTTTTTTTCCTTTGTGTAAGCTACATATTATGTATGTTAGTATTTTGTCAATATGGGTAAATGGGTTTGAATGTATTGCAACAATGACTTTCCGTTTTTCGTTCTTTTTTCTTCCTGTACCAACAAAAATTAGTTTGGTAAGGAGTTAAGAGGTAGTCAATGAGATATGTATGATGTCGAGGGTGCTAGTTACATGTTATTATGTATGTGTATTTGAGTTTCTATATATATTATACATATGTAAACCATTATTGTTGCTATAACAAATGCAGATTTTTTGAATCCTTTCCATAGACATAATAGATCAAAATATTTAATCGGAAGATTTTTCTATCAAGAAAATGTTCTTATTCCGAAAATTACAGTAACAATTTTAATAACAATTTGTATTAAAAATGCTGATTTCGTATTATTTCTTAAACGCAAGTTTGTTAATTTAGTGTTTTTTTTTTTTTTTTTTTTTGTCTGAACTTACAAAAAAAGTGGGTGCATAGAATATATTAAATTTGTTGTATTTGCATTAATTAAATATCGTATGCTAGATTTGCTTCATCGTTAAATTGCCAACATTTCTGCTATAAGGACGACGTGAACAACAATAGCTGCAGTTACACTACATTGTCATAGTTCGGTTGTTTTCTATTTTTGTTGGCAACGCTGCATAAGGATAACAACTCAGTTAAGTTGTTGTATTGAGAGTTAAGGCAACAAATGTTCTCTTAAGATATGATACAGTAGTAACAATAGTACAATAATATTTGGTACATTTTGGTTTTGGGATTTTTAAAAATGTTAAAGATTTTGAGAAAAAAATATTTTTATATTTTTGTATGACATAAATAATATATTGAAAATGAAAATTATTCAAGGTCGATGCATACTCTATATTTCTTTATTAGGATATTGTCCTAACAAATAATCTATAGAGTTTCTTGTTTTCAAATTTATTATTTTACCCTTTCAGTAATGTGTTCCCATCATCAGAACACGTTTTGAAAGAGGCAACAATTAAATGCTAAACATCAAACATTCATATAAACTAAGTAGTTCACTCACTACATGAGCACTTATATATATTATATGAGCTCGAAGTTAAAGATTATCACCATTGATCAAAAAATAAATTGAAAACTTATTTTTCGTGTGTATGTCTACCTTTGGTAAATATTCAATACACGTTTTCGTTTTCCTTCCTTTTGATTTTAAAAACAAAATGTACAGGGGAAGTAGTAAACAAGACCATACTTTGTCTGTTATACAAGTTTGATATAATTTTTATTAAAAATAAAAATTATGTTTTGTGCAATCAAAATGAAAATTATTCACGTTCGAGACCATACTATATATTTCTTTACGAGTATTAGGCTATTTTCCTAACAAACAATCTATAGAGTTTTTGTTTTCAAATTTATTAATTGACCACCTTCAGGAATGTGTCGATAGATCTATTTTCTAGGTTCCCATCATCAGAACACGGTTTTAAAAAGGTAACAATCCAATTCAAAACATCAAACATTCATATAAGCGAGTTTTGTCATTAAATGAGAACTAATATATAAGCTCGAAGTTAAAGATTACGGCTCTATGAAACAAGACCCCAATGAAATAAGTCCCCAAACTAAAAATGAAATAAGGCCCCAATTTCTAATAAAAAAAATTGGGGTCTTATTTCATTTTTGGGGCTTTATTTAATTTTTTTTTTGGGACTTTATTTCATAATGAAATAAGGCCCCAATATGAGAAATGAAAGAAGTCCCCAAATAATATTTTTGGGGTGTTATTTCATTTTCTTAAAAATCAAAATTTTTAAGTAATATAAGCAAATAACCTTTATAATTACTGCATGAATTATCAAGTTATTAATGTAAATAGTTATTTGCTATTAGTAAGTGAGATTATACCGTGTAGTAATTTTGAAGTTTCTTTTATGTCGCACGCAGAAAAAAACTTTATTTCGCGAAGCCGCCTGCCGCGTTCTACGGAGGAAAAAACCCCTAAGACATCAAGTAATTTGTAAAAACAAGTTTTTCTGTGTGGCTCTTAAAGGTTTTTTTCCTCCGTAGAACGCGGCAGGCGGCTTCGCGAAATAAAGTTTTTTCTGCGTGCGATTATACGATTTATAAATTTAGTTTTATTTTGTGATATACTAGTAAAAAATATTAAAAAAAACTGTATTGATATACTAAATATTATTAATCTTTTATTTTAAAAAGGCTAAAAAAAAAATAGCGCAATTTTTTTCCAGCCTTTTTACTATGTATTAATTAGGAATAAAGAAATATTTTAAAGTAATATATAATTTTATTTTTTTTTAATTATGGCCTTATTTCATTTTCGAAATGGGGCTTTACTGCATTATGAAATAAAGCCTCAAAATTGCCGTGTTATTTCATTTTAGTTTGGGGTTTCGTTTCATTTGGTTGGGGGTTTATTTCATTTTTTTTGGGGTATTGCTTCATAATGAAATAAAGCCCCAAAGAATGGGGCGTTATTTAATTTTTGGTTTGGGGACTTTTTCATTGGGGTCTTGTTTCATAGAGCCTAAGATTACCACCATTGGTAACTACAGAATTAAAATTTTTGGACCATTTTTGTCAGACGAAAGTATTTTTTCATTGTATAATAACAAAAAATAAATATTTTAATTTTTTTTAAAAAATTATTTTTTGGACCACTCTAATTATGCATTCTGGTGCATTGCAAAAACTAAAAAAAAGCTTATGGGCCTAAGTTTTCCCGTAGAGTCGAATACTGAAGTCAGATTTGGCATATATTAAGCCGTTTTTGTTGTATGGGAAAAGGGACCCAAAATCCGCGATTTTAGTCGCCTATAGGCACGGGAAGGAGTTGGAATTAAAAAAAAAAATACGCCATTATTTTTATTGATACAAAAACCTTCTAAAAAGTGATAATATCCAGAAATCAAAATCAAAAAAAATTTGAAAACGAACTCTAATATTTATATACACTGATAATAATCCATGCATAAAAATACCAATAAATGTCAAAAATAAATCAATATTTGTTCATTTTACGAAAGTTTTTGTTGTTTTGACATTATTTTCGTATTTTAAGCATGGATTATTATGAGTGTATATCTATTTTGAGAAGCCAGACAAGTTTCTTTCCAACTGCGTTTAAAAACTCAAAATCAGTTAAACAATGACAGAGATACAAATGTTTGAATGCGCCAGTCGTTTCTCGTTGTCTCGAAAATTTTAGGGTATATTTTAACTTCTAAAACCGGTTTTGTATACACTCAGCTAGACCCACGAGCTGCACTAGGTACTTTCACGATTGAATTTTCTGTGTAGCACAGTGTTATTACTTAAAACGAATGTAGGTTTTAAGTGGAACAAGGTATTGTATTAATTTTGTAGTGCTTTTGGAAAACCAGGAGCCAAGTAGGACCAAATATGAAATTTCAAATAGCCATATCTCGGGAATCATAAGAAATAACCAGCATATTGTTGTACTAGAGTTCAAAAAAATAATGAGTTAGGATAGATTTTCAAACAATTCTAGGTCATTATTTTTTATTTAACCCATTATTTTTTGTTTCAAAATAATGGAAAAGCATGAAATAGTTCGCAATTCCTTACCATATGTTTATAAGTAACGCAGAGCGTAAGTAGTATCATTATGAAAAATAATGACAACTCATTTCAACACTCACAACGGAGGTTTCGCAACCCGGAAATGAACAGACCTTAATGAACTGCGTATATATTGTAGAGAAAAAAATTTAAGAGACCCGTGTTTTTTTATTTAGCTGCCCAATCTAATGTTTAGGAATTACTAAGAGGGGTTAAAAATTAACACATTTCATTCTATTAAAGTCTATATAAACAAATTTGGTATAAATTCAATGATTTTTTGGAGACCTAATTTTGGAGAAATCATGCCTAACGACTTTCAAATATTTTTGTTATTCAAAAAAAATATGTTTTTAGTAACATTAAATCTAGCATTTTATTAGGGAATTGTAGTTTTATTAATCAAGGGAGTGACCTAGGGTTTTCGGATATTTAGAATCGTACGGTTTTTATGGTACTTTTCTCGAAAAACCTATTTTCCCTATTTTTAAAACAATTCAAAAATATGGCTATTCTGGGTACATTATATAGGCAATTTAAGTATTATAATTTTTTTTTCTTGAGTACATTAATCCTGTGTACAAATAAATCTATTTTTCGTAAATTAAAAATAAGTTTTCATACATAACCAAATCAATTTCTAACCCTACTTTTTAACCCTTAAGCGTGAGATTGGGCAGCTAAAAAAAACATGTCTCTTTTTTTTGCTCCTCTACAACATGTCCAAAATTCAATAAAATCTACGAGTTCGGATCGGAATACATCCCTTGTTAGTAATGTTGACATTAAGAATTGAATTTATATCAGTTTGATGGGAATATACGAAAGAATTTTGTAGAAAATGAGTTTTTGAAACAATTATGAACCAAAAAGTACCTTTATAAAAATTGGCTACAATACATTTCTATCATCACAGTTCTCATTACTACCTCCTGTGTGGGTTTTTCGTTGTTCGGGTAAGGTGTGTTTGATAACGAAGGATTGTACGTATGTATGGACAAGTGTATGGTTGTATGAGTGGAGTTGTTTGTCTGCGTTTGTCTGACTGTTCGATATATTCATTTTTGTCCTGTAGTGTCGGTATTATTTTGTCTTTTCGTTAGTCGTTGGTGGCAAACAAATTTTCATCATCAATTGTATTCAGTTGATAGTAGCATATCGACTGGAGTGGTTGTATTTCTATCCACTCTATCTATAAAATGTTATAAATTTTTAAATATAAATGACTAAAAAATTTAACAAAAAAACAATACATTTTCAAGAAATGCTGCAGAATTTTATACAAAAAAATTAATAAAAAAAAAAACAGTTTTTTCAAATAGTGTTGCCATGTAAATAAATGCAATTTGTGCATTGTCATCGTCGTCATCCATTAAACTATTTTTTTTTGTCTGGTAAATGTGGGCCAAATAAAATAAAAAAGGCAATCAAATAAAAAACTATAGACTATATAAAATTAGAAACCTCTACTGAAATGTATTTGTGTTAGCAAGTGTTTTTCTTCTCATGTGTGTTTGTGCTTTAGTGAATCTTTTGAATTTTTTATTAACTTCAAGTGAATTTTGTTTTTTTTTTTCATATGTCCTTTAAACTATAACTAACAATCAAATCAATAATTCATTATAAAAAATTTCAAATTAAAATAATAAAAAAAAAACTGTTATTTGCAATGAAATAAAACTAAAAACTATAGTTTGATTTATATATTTATTTATGATTTGCAAACTCATTATAATTGGTAAGTAATTTGTTATAATATAAATTACCAGGGAAGGCAGGTAATACCACTAAAATACCGTTATCGATTCAAAATCATTTCAACAGACTATCGCTATCGTGGCCCTTTGTTCCTCTTAAGGAACCATAGGACATTATATATATATATATATATATATATATATCGCTATCGTTAAAATACCGTTACCGAAATAATTGAAATATCGCTATCCAAAACCGTTACCGATATAAAAACAATACCTTAAAATACATTTACCAATATAACTAAAATACCGTTACCAAAATATTTGAATCACCGTCATCCTTAGAATAGCGTTAGGGAAATAATCTGACTAGATCGAGTTATTCCATTCATTCCACAGAAGACCGAACAAAAAAGGTAATATTTTGAACTTGGATCATCTCATTTAAAATAAATTCTTTTTAGAGCCACTTAAAAATTAGCGGTTTTAGTTTTTTAAATGTGCGCTAAAATTTTTTTGAAAAATCTGAAATATGAAAAAAGTGTGCAAGTTTGAATTGTGTCATAACCATTTAAAATTCATTGGAATAGAACATTCCCCTACTTCTTTTATTGCAGAATATGCATTTTTATGCAGTTTGCTTGTTAAATGGACTTTTCACAAATTTGGCCACTCTCGATTTAAAAAAAAATATGCATTTTTGCCAAATACGAAAGTGTGACTAAAAAATAATACGTTTGTTTTTTTTTCCGTTCCGGGGTTGATCTATTCCCGATTTAAAAAACCGATATTGAGCATTATATTATCTTATCTAAGTTAATAGGGCCCCATAATTAATTATATAATATTTAATCCGAAAAATGCTCCAATTAAATTGTACAAAATTGCATTTAATTGTATCATATTATACTAAAAGGTGTCCCAAGAAGAACGCAATTTTTAAATCTGGCAACATTCGAAGTGTCATTGTTTGACATTTGAACAATTGTTATTGTTTGCTAGTAGAAGGTACGAGGTTAGTAAAAATGGAGCGCTACACGAATGAACAACGCATTCTCATTGTGAAATTGTTTTACCAAAATGGTGAAAGTTTTGCGGCTGATTTTGCCGATAAAATCATCTTCAGTGACGAGGCCCATTTTCATCTTGATGGCTTCGTCAATAGGCAGAATTGTCGCATTTGGGGTGAGGAAAATCCTCGAGTGATTCACGAGAAGCAAATGCATCCTCAACGTGTCACTGTGTGGTGTGGTTTTTGGGCTGGAGGAATCATTGGACCTTTTTTATGAAAATGAGGCAGGTCAAGCGCAAACAGTCAATATTGTTCGGTATCGTGAAATGATAACCAGTTTTTTCTTGCCTAGAATTGAAGAAATGAATGTGGAGGGCATGTGGTTCCAACAAGACGGCGCCACATGTCATACAGCCAGAGAAACAATTCAATTGCTGCATCAGTCATTTCCCGGTCGTGTTATTTCGCGTTTTGGAGATCAGAATCTGCCGCCTAGATCGTGCGATTTAACACCACTAGATTCTTTTCTTCGGGGTTTTTTGAAGTCAATGGTTTACGCGAATAAGCCGACGACGACTCAAGCCTTAAAAGAGGAAATTGGACGCTGCATTAATGAAATACCGCAGCATTCATGCAAAACGGTCATTGAACATTTCATTAAAAGATCGCGTGCATGCCAGCAAAGCCGCGGCGGCCATCTGCACGATATATTGTTCCATACATAACCTCATTCTGTCTACTTTACGATATAATAAAGTTTCACGATTTTTTTTTAAATATCTGTGTTTTATTTAAAATTTAAAATTGCGCTCTTCTTGGGACACCCTTTAATTTAGATACAATTAGAAGTGATTTGATACAGCTTTGTCCGAATTTTGTCCACATCTAATTTTATCAAATTATATGTTAATATATCTAATTTAATAAGAAAGGATGTCCTATATTCTTATTATAAATATTAGGTATTCTCATAAAAATTGTATATAAATTATTATAGTTTTCAATCTACAAACATTTCAATTGAATTAAAAAACTTTTCTTTCTGTTACTTTTTTTCTATTTAATTTATCTCCTTAATTATCATTTAATAAACAAGAATTACCATCAAAACTATTGATTTTTAATGTAAGTATATTTTGTATGGAATCCTAAATTACTCTTTGGAAAGGAATTATCAAGAGGCTTAACAAAAATAAAGGTGGTTGATTTTTAGGAGCTAAAAGAAAATAGCTACAAATACCCCACCTTCCCCTAGGCAAATAAAAGGTTTTTTTTTTTTTTTTAATTTGGAAATAATTTGTTTTTTTTTTGTAGACAATTCGAAGCAACAATTATTATAATGAATTATAATTTTCTGTTAAATGCATTGATCAATGCCAATTAAAAGAAAATAAATTTTTCACTATTTAAAGCAACGGAAATGACAAAAAAATTTAATTAGCACTGACATCAAGCAATGACAATTAAATCATCATTTAATTGGTGCTTTCAATTAACAAATCCCAAGTATGGGTAAAGCTATCGTTAACATAAAATGTATTATAGTTTTCAAGCTACAAATGAATTTGTTGAACTTATTTACCATTTCCGCTGAAATCAAGAAAATTTAAATATAATTTTTAAATTTTGTATTAATTGAATTTCATTAAATATTTTTCAATTTTAAATAGCAAACAACATTTTAACATGACTAAAGAGAAATCTAATTTTCAATTTAAAATTGAAATACAGTATATTTTTTTTAAATGAAATATTTTTTTTTTTTTTTTACGAAATTTTATTTTTATTACAATTGTAGTTCATTTAAAAAAACAAACCACATCAAATTACTGTATTTATATCCATATTACACTATATTAAAATATATGTTTTTATATAATGTTATATTAAATAACATATGACTGTATGTGAACGTTTTTACTCGGGATGATAGTAAAGTTGATCCGAATTGTATTGAAAGCAAATCAAATTGTATCGAATTCAATACAATCGTATCGAATTCGATGTAATTAGATACAAATTTGTACAATTTGATTTATATTAGATAAAATTTCATCCGAATTTTGTGTCCATACAAATTTTTGGGTATTATATATAATTTAATCGAATTAGAACTAATTTAATATTATTGGATAAGAGTTGGTAAAACCTGGTTTTTCTTAACAATTGTACACTTAGAATACTATTTAGGTAAAGACCACTGCAAATGTAGTTGAAAACAAATGAAATTTACCTTGGAAAAAGAACGACTTACATTTCAGTAAGTTCAATTAACATTGTCATTTGTTTTTTACTATTCAAAAAATTAACCCCACTTGTAGTAACAATGAACCACATATGTAGTAAAATGAATGTAAAATCATAATATATGGACAAATTTATCGAATCTATTTAGCTAATTAAAATTTATTTGTTAATAAAATATTTTACATCAAATAGAGGACATTCCATAGAAACACATCCATGCAAAAAACAATTTTTACAGAGGTAACCACTTGGTCAAATTTGAACACCTTTTTGTAAAAAATTTTCCATATTTTTTATCATAATGGAATAGTCTATTTTAATTTCTCATTGTTGTCATTCAGCATACAATAGGTGAACTCAAATTTGTAGCACAGTGAAATTCGTAATATTCGCGGCGTTACAGTAGATAGCTCCATATTTTTATTTGAAATTAATCAACATAAGCAGAAAGAGCCTTTAAATTACTTTAAATAAATAATATTACAAATAAGTTGTTTCTAACTGGTATGGATTTACGAGGGCGGATCAATAAGTCCGTGACTTTTCGAACTTCCCTCGTAGTTATATGAAATGCAACACTGCTCAGATCAAGTACCACCTGTTAACAGATTACTGTCAAATTTTGAGCACGTTCCGTCATTTACTCTGCGTTTAACAGCTGTTGAAAACATACAACCTCGTGGATTTTTTTTTAATTGGAAAAAGTGAATTTCGAGTGCTCATTAAGCATTATTTTTTGCGAAAAAAAAAACATCAATCAATACATACTATGGGGACTCTGCACTATCGATTTCAATGGTAAAAATGTGGTTTACTGACTTTCGTTGTGGTCGCACAAGTACAAATGACGCTGGACGTTCTGGAAGGCCAACTGAGGTCAATACTTCGGATGTCGACAAAATCCACGATATGGCGTTGGCCGATCGAAGAGTAAAAGTGCGTGAGATTGTGGATGCCATAGGCATTTTATATGGCAGTGCGGTTTCGATTTTAAATGATGGTTGGGTTTAAGAAGCTGTCTGCAAGATGGGTGCCGCGTTTGCCCTCAATTGACCATAAACGTAATTGTGGCCAATAAGGTGTTTTCAGCAGTTTTTTGGGATGCAGGCGGGATAATCCACATCGATTACCTTCAAAAGGGAAAAATAATAAAAGGCGAATATTATGCCAACTTATTGGACCGACTTAACGAGGATTAAAAAAACGACCCCATATGGCCGAAAAATCCTATTTTTTGGAAGGGATACAAAAATTGGAGAAGCGTTGTACTAAGTGTATTGAGCTAAAAGGAGATTATGTTGAAAAATAATTTTTTTTCCGATTTTCACTTTTTCGCAGTTTTTTGGCCAGCAAATGCGCCGCCAAAAAACTGCGTATTATTAAAAACTGTAAAATTGATCTCAGTTTTGAAATGAAACTAAAATTCAGAGAACTATACTGGTTACTTGGGAGTAATTCTGATGTATCTCTCACAAACAAACTCTTGGTGTATAACCAAATAATAAAACCAATATGGACATACGGAATACAGCTCTGGGGCTGTTCAAAGAAAACTAATGTACAAATTATTCAAAAAACACAAAACAAAATACTTCGTACTATCGTCAATGCTCCATGGTTCATTCGCAACGATGACCTGCATAGAGATCTGGGGATAAACACTGTAACTGAGGAGACACAACGTCATGCACAAAAGCACGCTACAAAACTTCAGCTTCATACAAATGAAGATCTTAATGAAATCTTCTTCTCTCACAACCCATATAGAAGACTACAGAGGACCCTTCCAATGGATCTGGTCAACTAGAAATATGTACACAAGTACATCAATTTATAATTTTTTTTGAGGATAATTAATGAATTATCACTCGTCACACTATTTACCTCATATTGTAATATTACTAAATGAGTTTTACTCAGTTGTAATTATATTGAATAAATAAAAAAAAAAAAAAAAAGTTTTGTGTATGTCGGGATAATATGCCATAAATATACACGAAGTTAGACCTATACAAAAATTAAAAAACTTAACGTGTTTTTTTTTGTTAAAGCTCATTTTGGCATTCCACAGGCATAATTTTATTGTCAGGTGGTCCGAATAAGGTGTGATTTTAATATTTGACATTTAAACACATTTTCGCAAAATCGCGCTCTTTGATCTTAATTTTTTGGTTTTTTCTGCTTTTTTCATAAATTTTGCAAAAATTGATTTTTTCTAATTTTGCATTTTTTAGCAGAACAGAGTCTTTTTCTTAATGGGACTATCTGCATGCATTTGTGTGTGTAAATTACTCGTTACTTTTAATTTAAGATATTTTTCCATGGCCATCGTTGATGATCGTGCATCACAAAAAAACTGTTGCCATCACCTTATTGGCCACGATTACGTTTATGGTCAATTGAAAGCAAACGCGGCACCCATCTTGCACACAGCTTTCTTAAACCCAACTGATCATTTAAAATCGAAACCACACTGACATATGAAATGCGTATGGCATCTACAATCTCACTCACTTTTACTCTTCGATCGGCCAACGTCATATCGTGGATTTTGTCGACATTTTCGGGTGTATTGACCTCAATTGGCCGTACAGAACGTTCAGCGTCATTTGTACTTGTGCGACCACAACGAAAGTCAGTAAAACACTTTTTCACCAATGAAGATGTAGAGTCCCCATAGTATTTGAAGAAACGGGATAACGGGGGGTTCGATATATAAAGGGAATGCTGAACAAACCTTTAAGCGGGAATCTTTTTTATATAAAGAAAAAGATGGCGGTATGATTAAACGTTATAATGTATGGTTTTTATTAACCTTAATATAAAGTATTTGATTTAAATTTGTAATTTTATGTTCCGTTACAATTTTCAATATTTCACAACTTCAATTTTTTGAATAATACTTTTTGGGTCTATATAATTCACATTAATATATTTTAGGAAATTTATAATAAATTTTACTATTTATCATTTATATCACTTTACATTTCACTTTGGGTAAGTACTTCCAAATATTTTAATATAGTTTTAAGTTTAGGGTTAAGTAACACTGTCGGTAAATAATTTAGATTTAAGTAGAAGAGCTGCTGCTTAGTTGGTGGTTGAAACCTTATTAATTTTAAAGATGACAAATTACAAGAAGAGAGAGCAAAAGCCCTCGGCCAAAGCTCTTTTTGCTAGTCAAACCTTGTTTTTTGTTACAGCTGATGGTTAATTTGTCACTTGAGGGCGTTGATGAAGATTTTGTCAGGGATGGGATTCCATTATTGTTCACTAAAGTGAACATCCTCCCGGGCCAGGCAACCTGTGTGAAAAAAATTAACAATTATTTTTATTTGATCGACTGTGAAGTAATTAAAAAGGGTAGGGTTAAATAGATTATAAATACTTGAGTATTTTTAGGGGTAAAGTTAACTGGAAACTGATCCCATAACCAACCATCCAAGGTTAGAGTCTTGGGCCACCAGATTTCCTCCATCAATTTGAATGGTGTTGGGTTTAAGAATGGTAGTATAAAGATCTCCACCTATTTCTATGGCTACCGGAGTGTTGGAGTAGAACTCTGGGTCGGCTAGGGAAATCCGACAGAATTTTTCTTTAATGTGGGAATCACATTCTCCTGAGTACGGTTTCTTTGGTAAATCGTTTACTACAAGCATACACACTTCAATTCTAGAGGATACGGACACGTTGGGCACAATAACCACTTTAACATAAACTTTGTCGTCGACTTTGAACGGCGCTAAACCCGTCTTGCGTACTAGAGACACAGCAATCCGAGAAGTTGTGAGGCTCGGATTTAAGAGTACTCTGGCTAAGTGGGTCTGCTTTTCCTTAGCTATTTGCACGACTGCTGTTGGAACGAATATTTTTGTCCTTGTTAATGGCAATGATGTGGAAACGTTGGTAGTTGGAACGCGTGGAGCGGGTATAGGTGCAATGTTATGTCGGGGTGCAGGTATAGGGGTAGTACCAGTGCGTATGTTGTTCAAAATCCGTTGATGACCGTGTAGAAGGGTATGGTGCTTTTCGCCACATTTTTGGCAACGTGCGCTGTTGTTGCATTTGCCTATTAAATGGTTTCTGGCCAAACAATTAGCACAATAGTGGTGTTTTATCACTATCCTATATTTTTCGGTCAAGTTCATGCCGAGAAACTTTTTGCATGTCATGATACGGTGATCCGCTTTGCAAATACCGCAGCCAACGTAACGGGTTGCATGTCTTTCTTTGTTATGGTTTGGTCCATTTTGATGACGAGTAGAATGTCTTCGACCAGAACGTTGACGATTTTGTTGGTTGGAAGTGCGAGCGTCACGACGAGATCCACGACGATTATGATTAGGTGCCATTTTCTGTGTAAATGAAATGAATGAAGTTAAATTAATGTAAATGATTGATGTTAGTGTGTTACGGGTGAGTATAAAATGATATGGGTGAGTATGAAATACGAGGGTTAGTGTACAAGTGGGGGTTAGTGTTACAACGAGAGGGTTAGATTATGCCGTGGGTAGTACTACAACTTTCGTTATAGGCCGAGTCAACGTTCCAGTTGGCGTGCGTAAGTCCACGACTCTAGTACGGCCGTCAGAACCTGGGTAAACCTTGGTCACACGTCCAAGTGACCATTCATTCGGGGGTAAATTGTCCTGTCTTATAACGACGATGTCGTCGACTTCAAGTTGACGTTTAGGGTTTTTCCACTTGTATCTTTTGTGCAGCTCCTTAAGATACTCATCTTTCCATCTTCTGCAGAAGTAGTGGTGCTGCATTCTGAGCTTCTGCCATCGATTTGCCAGCGTAATGTTTCCATCACTTAAGTCTGGTTCAGCAGGGGTAAGTAGGGGTGACTCAATCAAAAAATGACCTGGGGTTAAAGGGTTAAGATCCTGAGGGTTCTCGCTTGACGGGCTAAGAGGTCTCGAGTTCAGACATCCTTCAATTCGAGCTAAAAGGGTAGCCATCTCCTCAAACGTATATTTGAGGGTGTTCAACTTTTTGAGGTGGGATTTGAAGCTCTTAACTCCAGCTTCCCACAATCCTCCCATATGTGGAGCTCCTGGCGGAATAAAATGCCACGTCAAACTCTGGAAGCTGTTCACTGCTACAACAGCTTCCTTTAAGGATCTCATAAATTCCTGCCGCTCTTTTTTCAATACTTGTTTTGCTCCAACGAAGTTTGTTCCATTGTCGGAATAAATAGCGGCAGGGCATCCCCGCCTCGAAAAAAAACGGGAGAATGCTGCCAAAAAGGCTTGGGTAGACAGGTCTGATGTTGGCTCTAAGTGAATGGCTTTTGTCGCAAAACAGACAAAAACGCATACATAACCCTTAGTTATTTTACACGTGCGACCGGAATAAACTTTAATATCGAACGGTCCAGCGAAATCAATTCCAACATTATAAAAGGGTCGGGTTAATTGGGTACGTTCAGGAGGCAGAGCTGCCATTAATTGGGTTGCCTGTCGATTTTTATATCGTACACAGGGTGAGCATTTGTTAATAACAAAGCTTATTAAGTTCTGAAGTTTCGGTATCCAATATCCAGACCGAATAACTCTCAGCATAATCTGATTTCCTCCATGTAGGGTTACCAAATGAACGTGATGGGTTAATAATTTGGCGAAACAACTGGCGTAGGGTAATAAAATTGGGTGTCGTTCATCATACGATAAACTGTTGGAACTTGCCAAACGACCATTCGCACGCATAATATTTTTAGAGTCCAAATAGGGTGTTAGGGTTAATAAATGGCTCTTATTGGGTAAACGGGTTTTCTTTTTCAAACAATAATACTCTTCTTTAAAGTAATGAGTCTGACACATTATTATAAGTCTATCTTTGGTTGAGTTGATATCATTCGATTCGAGTTGAATGCTTGGGTGGGTGATTAGGATTTTTATTCTGTCGTCTGTTGACGTTATCCTTTTTCTATCAACGGTAATTGCTTGATGACTTGTGTTTCTCCGGGTAGTTGTGATTCGATCCAAAAAACGATAGACGTATGACATGACTCGAAGAGCTTTAGACCATTTTGAAAATCTACTTAGAATGTCTGGGTTATCTGTGTGTGTAGGGTTAATATTCACAAAATTTGCAAAAGTTTGGATGGGTTTTGCTTCAGCATGAGTTTCAAAATGTTGTGCTGTTGTTGGCCATTTTGATGAGGGTTCCTTTAGCCAAGATGGACCATTCCACCATAGAGTGTCTTCCTTCAATTCATTGGCGTTACATCCTCGGCTTGCGACATCGGCAGGGTTATCATGTGACACGACATGGTTCCAATTGTCTACTCCAACTATTTCCATAATGGTTGAAACGCGATTTGCCACAAAGGTGTTCCAGGAGTTTGGATGTTTCTTTAGCCAAGCCAAAACTATTGATGAATCAGTCCAGAAATATGTCTGATACTTGGGTAAATTTAATTGGCCAAGTAAATTGTGCACCATGTTCGCCAACAGCACCGCACCACAGAGTTCTAACCTGGGTAACGATAGAACCTTAACGGGTGCAACTCTTGTTTTAGCAAAGAGTAGGGTTACGGAAATAGGGCCGTTTGTGGGTGTTACTCGTGCATATAGTACTGCAGAGTAGGCTTTTTCAGAAGCATCTGAAAAGCCATGAAACTCTATTTTTACTGAAGGCGTGAATCGAATCCATCTTGGAATCCTAATTTTATCAATATTATCATAATATTGTAAAAACTTTTGCCATTTTAAAAGGGTAAGGGGTTTCAGACATTCATCCCACGCTGTGTTATCCTGCCACACTTGCTGCATAATAATCTTAGCAGAGATAACAATGGGTGCAAGCCAGCCCGCGGGGTCAAAAAGACGCGCAATATCAGACAAGACTGAGCGCTTTGTGTATGCCACTTTCTCTTCAATTTTGGGTACATTAAAGAAGAACACATCTTCTTTGGCATTCCACCGAATGCCTAGGGTTTTGGCATTATTTGATTCTGGCAGTGTAAGTAAATCTGCATCGAGCAAATGGTCCTTGGGTATAGTGTCTAGTAGATCAGCAGTATTTGATATCCATTTTCTTAATGGGAAACCAGCTGAATCTAGCACTGTGATCAACTCTTGTTGAGCTGTTTTAGCGTCATTAATGGTATGAGCACCAGCTAAAACATCGTCAACATACATATTGCTTGTCAAAATTTGAGAAGCTATTGGGTGGGTGGTTTGAACATCTTTAGCCAGTTCTAATAGAGTTCGAATTGCTAAATAGGGTGCGCAATTGACTCCGAACGTGACTGTTTGAAGCTCGTAATCTTGTATGGGTTCGTTGACGCTTTTACGAAATAGTATTCGCTGAAATTGGGTTTGGGTAGAGTTCAATAAGATTTGCCGATACATTTTTGTAATGTCGGCATTAAAAACAATCTTATAAAAGCGCCATTTTAAAATTACAACAACTAAGTCTTGTTGTAACGTGGGACCAGTAAATAACGCATCGTTTAAGCTTCTACCGTTTGAAGTTTTGCTAGAAGCATTAAAAACAACTCGAACTTTTGTCGTAACACGATCCATTTTTACGACAGCGTGATGGGGTAAATAATACTGATCCATTGAAGAATTATTTGGGTTATATTTAATGGGTTTCATGTGACCTAAGTCTATATATTCTTGCAGCGCGTTATCATATTCCTCTTTCAGCTCGGGTTTTTTCATCAAATTCTTCTCGTTTCTCAAATATTGCGCCATCGCTATATGACGAGAGTTTCCTAACTCCATTTGTGGGGTTCGAAACGGAAGATTAACTTGATAACGGCCATCGGGTAAGCGTTGGGTTGTTTCCGTATAATATTGTTCACAAAATGAATCTTCGGCAGACTTAATGGGTTTTCTCGGGACTTCTTCAATTTCCCAAAATTTAGTTAAAGATTTATCAAGTGTACTTGAGTTGAAAAACGATACGACTGTTTGGGTTTCGCGAGATTCATCAACTGGACCTGTCAATATCCATCCGAACTTGGTCTCCTGAGCGATTAGGGTATGGAGAAAACTATTCCTAACACCTGTTAAGAATATCTCCGGGTAATATTCGCTGCCAATTAACATGTCGACAGGTCGGCTCTCATAGAACTTCGGGTCAGCTAATTGAATTTCGCTTAGATTCTTAGTGATATTTGGGTTTATATCATGGGTGGGTAAGTGACTGGAAACTCCTTTTACGACAATTGCTTGCATTGTCATTTTAAAATCTTTTTGGGTGTTAGACCTTAACGTCACTTCGCATAATTTATTTGATTGAGAAGAACCAAGATCTTCCAACCCTGCTATTTCAGCGATTATGGGTGTAGTGGGTATTTGCAACTTTCGCCTAAAGTTGTCAGTGATAAAACTGTCATCTGATGCTGGGTCAATGAGTGCTCTCGCCTGGAACAGTTCGCCATTGACTTCAACATTTAGAATTGCGGTTCCTAATAATTTCTTTCTATTAGAGTGAGATTTATTTCCAGGGGTAACCGTTGCGAAAGACTGTGCTGCATTCCGTGAAGTCGACTGCTGAGTCAAATCAGTCGCGTTATTTCCGGTATTTTGGGTATTCGCGGAAGCATTGGGTTTGTGTAGAAGGGTATTGTGGCGATTACCACATTGCCTGCACGTAAATGTGCTGCGGCAATCTTTAATTGCATGAGCAACCGCCAAGCAATTGTAGCAGATTCCGTTCTTTTTAACGAAATCAATTCTCTCATTTACCCCCAAAGAGATAAACTTAGGGCACTCTCTGAGAGTATGATTGCTCTTGCAAAGTCTGCAAATTGAGCCGTCGGGTTTGTTGGGTGGGTGGGTTGGTTTAGAGTGTGGGAGGTTTGGGTACGAGTGTGGTACTCTTTGATCATTTTGAGATTTTCCAAAGTGAGTCTGTTTTTTGGGTGTTTGGGTTACAGTGAGAAAAGTATTTCCTCTTCTCTCATTCTGAATACGATTATCAGAAAAGTTCTTGGGTTTTGGGTTTGGGTTTTGATTCGAATAAAAAATCTTGGCATCGCTAACGGACTCAAGACCTTTATATTCTGAACTCAAAAAATGATCTAATTCTAACCAAGAAGGAGTTTCAGCGCTGTCTACCAGAGTTCTCTCAAATGTGACAAGGGTTTCCCTGGGTAGTCTGGTTGTACAAAGGTATACAATAATCGGATCCCAATTCGCGGTATTTATATCCAAACTATTTAAAGTTGAAATACAACTATTAATCGTCCTCTGTAGACTTCTAATAGCTGAACCACATTGGACATTAATATGGGGTAAATTAAATAATCTACGCAATTGTGCATTAATCTGCATGCGCTTATTTTCATATTGCTTGGTCAACTCTTTCCAGGCAATATCAAATCCTTCGTTTGTTAAGGGTGCGTCGTCAACTATTCTCCTGGCTTCTTTTAAGGTTTTCTCCTTAAGATGACATAATTTTTCAATGCCACTTTTGCGCTTGTTGGTGCCGATAATAGCATTAAACAAGTCTCTAAATGCGGCCCAATTTTTGTATTCGCCGTCAAACACGGGTATATCGCATGGCGAAACGTGAATTTGTGGGGATTCATCGCGGGTGGGTGGGTCATTCGAAACGGTTGGGGATGATTTTACAACCTCGGGTTCCGCCAGTTTGGCAGCTTCTTTAAGAGCATCTTCTAATGACACAATTCTGCACCTAAAATATGCCTTAGCTTTCGAATATTCTGTGTCAATTGTTTCCATATCAACTTTCTCCAGCTCCTTTGGGTCCTCTAGGTGCGGAGATTCCTGTATACTCTCGTATCGGGTACTAATCTTCTTCCACAGATCCTCGAGTTCACGTATTTGTGATTTTACGAGCGTTACTGACCGTGGACTGTCTCTTAATCTCCTATACTCATCGTCAAATGATCTCAATTCTTTTTGGGCCAAATACAAAAAGCCTTTGCACAAACTTTTAAATTGAGACATGATCAGAATCTAGTTTTTATTAAAAAGATGGAGGGTAAAATTAACTTTTGGGTAAAGAACAGTTGACAAAAAATGGTAAAACGCACTTTGTTCTTAGTGTATGGGGTAAAACCTTAACAAACTTTGCTATTTGCGCTGGCAAAAACGGGTTAAAATTTACGTTTACCGTAATAAGTGGGTTAACGGTGGTCCAAAACGGGTTAATTTCTTGTTTGTGGGTGAAAAAGGGTTAAAATTCTGGTTTTCCGTACTAAACGGGTTACCGGTGGTACAAAATGGGTTAATTATGGGCTACAAAGGGTTAAAATTATATATTTTATAGGTGTATGGGTGAGAATGGGTTAAATGTTTCCAATTTCAGGGTTTCCGGTCACAAATGGGTTAAAATTATCTAATTTTATAAATTTTCCAGTAATAAATGGGTTAAAATATGAGTTTGATAATAAACGGGTTAAACGCAGTATAAAATGGGTTACTAACACCTTCTTTTACAATTCCGCTATTTAAATTTGGGTTTGCCTTATAAAAAAATTTTTTTTTATTAAATTTTTTTTTTTTTTTTCGGTACAGAAAGGGTTAAAAAAGTGCCTGCGGCACAAAAAGGGTTAATTGAGTGTTGCGGAACAAAAAGGGTTAAAATAAGCAAAAATATTTTTTATTTTTGAAATAAATTTTTATAACCAACAAAAACTGCACTTACCGACCTGGTTTTTGTAGGGTACCTTACTTGTCTTTTTTTTTTTTTTGTATATATGTGTATGTGTGTGTTTTTGTTTTTTCCTTTTCTTCTTGTAGGTTGATGTTAATCAAAGATTTTGTTGCTGTTTGGAGATGTTGTGACGTATAAGCGTTTAGCACTTTTTGTTATTATTATTAATTTCTTGATTTTTGTATTTTAAACTCTTTTGAAGTCTTTAGCTTTTTTTTTTTTTTACTTTTTAATGCGTTTGATTTGTTTTGTTCTTATTTATTTATATCTGCAAAAATTTTTATTTTAATTTTTTTTTACTTGGGCACTGATTTTATTATTTTTTGATCAGTTTTTAAACGATTTATTCTTATTTTTGGATTTTTTTTTGAAAATTTTTAGCACAACAACCACTAACAACAATATTTTAAATGCACTATTTTTTTTTTGTAATGGGTGAAAATGGTTAAAAAGAATTCGTTGTTCACTGTCACTTTTTTCTTATGTTGTTTTTGTTTAACTTTTTCTTGTACACCAAAAATGTTAACAATTTGAAATTGTTTATTGAAAAAAAAATTTTTTATTTTGTTTTTTTTTTTTTTTAATAATTTATTATAAAATGTTTTTTAAAGTTGTTTTTAATTTAGCTTGTTTGGTTTTAGCTATTTTAATGGTTATTGTTTTTTTTACAGGTTATTGTTGTAGATTTTTGTTTCACTTGTTCACTTTTTATGTTCTGTTTTTAAACTAAGCCTTTTGATTTTAATTCTAACGTTTTTTGTTTTATTTAAAAGAGACTTTATTTAACTGTTGTTTTTTTTTGCAAATGTTTTTGTGGACTGTATTTATTTAGGTCTCTTGTTTTTTTCCTAAAGGACCATGAAGAAACGGGATAACGGGGGGTTCGATATATAAAGGGAATGCTGAACAAACCTTTAAGCGGGAATCTTTTTTATATAAAGAAAAAGATGGCGGTATGATTAAACGTTATAATGTATGGTTTTTATTAACCTTAATATAAAGTATTTGATTTAAATTTGTAATTTTATGTTCCGTTACAATTTTCAATATTTCACAACTTCAATTTTTTGAATAATACTTTTTGGGTCTATATAATTCACATTAATATCTTTTAGGAAATTTATAATAAATTTTACTATTTATCATTTATATCACTTTACATTTCACTTTGGGTAAGTACTTCCAAATATTTTAATATAGTTTTAAGTTTAGGGTTAAGTAACACTGTCGGTAAATAATTTAGATTTAAGTAGAAGAGCTGCTGCTTAGTTGGTGGTTGAAACCTTATTAATTTTAAAGATGACAAATTACAAGAAGAGAGAGCAAAAGCCCTCGGCCAAAGCTCTTTTTGCTAGTCAAACCTTGTTTTTTGTTACAGCTGATGGTTAATTTGTCACTTGAGGGCGTTGATGAAGATTTTGTCAGGGATGGGATTCCATTATTGTTCACTAAAGTGAACAGTATTTATCAAGCTTTTCCTTAGTTTGATTGACGGTTTAATAATGTTTAATGAGCACTCGAAATTCACTTTTTTCCATTTTAAAAAATTCCACGAGGTTGTATGTTTTGAACAGCTGTTAATCGCAAAGTAAATGACGGAACTTGCTCAAAATTCGATAGTAGTCTACTAACAGGTGGAACTTGATGAGAGCAGTGTTGCATTTCATATAACTACGAGGGAAGTTCGAAAAGACACGAACTTATTGATCCGCCCTCGTATGGTTTTCCTCAATTTGGTAATGCTTTGTTCAATTTTATCATAAGAAATTCTGTACCAGCGATAACAGCGATTTTCAATAAAAAATTATAAATCTTTTAAAAGGACACACAGCTCGAAGTGGACCTTCCGAAAAGTTCGCGGAAAGCTTCAAATGAAGATCAAGATTTGTTTTTGAACTAATTAAAAAATAAAACAACACCATTTTTCCGGAAACGATTAAAATTCTCTTTTGAAAACTACCCCATGAAAACCGCTATAACTTTTGGGGCCCTCATTAAAATCAATGGATGTGAGCGGCTTTAATGCAAAGCGGCATTAATGTGCCGTCAAAAAACTGTTCTCTTTTCTAATCCAAAATATTATAGATATTACATTTAAATCGTCATAACTTCCAAAACACTTCAAAATGTTGTAGAAAATTTTGTATTACCCTAAAAATATGATGCATATTAATAAAATTTTCGAATTCATGTGAACTTTGTTATTTTAAAAAATTCTACATTAGGTCCCCAAAATAGAACTTTGGGTACATATATCTCTTTACACTTAAGAGATAAATCACAAAATTAAACGTAGTTTTTAGACATTAATGATTATAAAGCATATAAAGGTGTTTGCCAACCCCAGTTTTATTCCAAATGAAGGAAATCGATGCCGAAAGCTGGCCAAAAATGGCCAATTTTGGAAAAAAGTGTGTTATTATGAAAAATTACCAAAATTCGAAGATTCGAAAAAATATATTTTATATTTAATTTATTCACCAAGAATGATCAAAATTATTTAGATATGCAATTCTGACTTCATCGCATGTCCCTTTGGCGTGGAATACAAAATGACCCACAAATTTTATTAAAATGCAAAAACGTTGTTTTTTTTAAATAATTTTCAAGGTTTTTGAAATGAATAATTTGGAGATGTCAAATTGCTATTTTTATAATAAGTATAACAGCTGTAATGAAATAAAAATATTGATAGCGATTCCTATCCTCACCTTCACCATTTACCTCAATTTTCGAATCGCATTATTTTCCGTGTATTAATTATATGTCCCATTTTGATTTCTGATTTTTCAGTATTTGTTTATTGTAAAGACGATTGGACAATAAAAAATTTATAATTTTGTATTATTTGAGAGAAAATGAGGTTCGAAAACTGAGGTGAATGGTGAAAGTGAGAATAGGAATCGCTACCATTAAATAAAACTGAACAAAATTTTAATGTTTTGAAATTTTCGAAAAATCATTACTTAAATTTTATTAAACCTTAGTGGCCTGGGGACAAAATATACCCATGAAACTTAATTTTAATTATGACTACAAGATTGTAAAGCCTTTAAATTGATTAAAGAAGATCTCCACTTGCTAAAAATAATTATTTTGTGTATAAACAACAAGACAGATTTCCGGGCTTAGATCACGAATGTGAACACCATATTTTTATATTAACTCCACTTTTCGAAATATTCGCGAATTTAAATTTTACCAAAAATCTAGTTTTTTGTTTAAAATTTCTTAATAATTTATATTGTTACCAGTGTACATTACGAATAACTTTTAATATTGTTTAAAAGTATGGACTTTGGGCATTTAAAACCATGTCAATTAACCCTTAAATGCTCAACAGCTTCGATTTGAATAAAATTGTGTTTTTATGATATGAAATGCTAAATAAAAAAAAACTGCGTACCAAGATTTTTCAAATAAGTTTTTTTACGCTTTTTATAAGCAAAAATCCAAAATTTTCAAAATTTTAAATTGCCCGTTACACAAAAACGGAGTGACTTAGGAACAAAAAAGATATATGATTCAAAAGCTTATATTTGCTTTTTAACACTAATGCCTTTTATTTAAACTTTCTAAAATTATATGTGCCCTTTTATAGATATCATAAAAAGCGCAATTCTTGAGTTTTTAATTAATTTTGAAGTTTTTAATTTTTTTGACTTTGATGGTTAATAAAAGGTACGATTCTAAATATTTGTTTATAAATGTATTTTATTAAAGAGCGCTTGAGAGTTCTTAACACACTAGTGAAGTTTTCATTTTGATTAAGCTTAAAATAAAGTCGTAGGATTGTATCTTTAAATGAATGGTTGTATCTTTAAAGATACTGTGAGCATTTAAGGGTTAATTGCGTTTGTGTGAAGGATGTAGAATATACTTGCAATTAAAATAAAAACTTCACTTATTATTCTATTTTGTGAATATTAAGAAATATTTTAATGCAATTTGCAAAATTTAGCACATGACGCTAATTTATAATCCACTTAATTAATTTCAGCGAAAGAACCATCGATTTCATACCAAATTTTCCGAAAATTCTATTTGAAGTTAAAATTTTTTTAAATTTTATTAAAATTAATTTTATATGTATTTACTATGGGGAATATTTAAAAACAAAAAAAAAAAAAAAAACACATTTTTGAACATGCATCATTTAAAATTGTTATTTTATAAGAAATCGCACTTCAATTAACTGGTACTTGGTTCGTGTTGTTTAGGAGACATGTGTTAAACATATTTGATTGTTTTTATCCGAATTTTATTAATTAAGATTTTTCACAGAGTCCGTGTTTTTAGGCATACAAATATGTCAGACGCGAGTTCTTTCATAAATTATGTCACTTGTGATGTCCATTAAAGATACGTATTAAAGTATTGGATCTTCTTTTCATTTTACATATTTTATTAACGAAATCGTGAAAACATTATCGCTTCTTTCAAAACTTGTAATATATTAAATTAAAGATAATAGTTGATACTATTTTAACGTTGCGAAAAAGTTGCATTATTATTTAAAATTTTGTATTATTTTATAAAAAGTTGATCAACAAATTTGAATTTCCTTGCAAATATTACTAGAACTATGGCTTACTTTAGAAGTCTAAGGTCATATTCGTCATCTACATCCTAAAATCTTTTTGAAATGATAGATAGCAACACCGATGCATTAAATTTTTCCGATTTTATTTAACTGTGGTATGCTACGACATTTATAGCTACCCACTAAAAATCCCTTACAAACCTACTGACATATGCCATGATTTTTATATGGCGAATTCCCACTTGTAAGCACTACTTTTGGCCAAAATAAGCGCGATTTCAGCTCTTAAAAAAGCAGTGATTTCATGGGTTTCAGTAAAATCATATTTCATGTTTACATTATTACGATTAAAAGTATTAATATGAAATACATAATTTATTTTGCATAAAATAAATTACGTGTAAAATTTTTGACATATAATTATTTTATTTTTTTTTTCGCACCACGTTCTAGCTCTTCAGAAACCGTTATATGACTAATTGTTTTTTATTTCAAACTCGAAAACAGCAAACACAATCTTAAAGCACTCGGGAAAATTTTTACAGATCGTTTATAATCCACGATATGAAACTTTCTGCATTACAACTTGCATCCTTATAAGGGATTAAGGTAAACTGCTTACAACCTGCATCCTTGTTAGGGTAAAGAGTAAGCTAAGAATATTTGTTTATTTATTTTTATACGAAAAGTATTCGTTTTCTTTTCAGAGGTTTTGCTAGTTTTCAAGGAAAATAACGTATGCGGAAAAAAATTGCAACAAATTTTGCAACGCTGGAAAAAAAAGTACTAAAGCTATTAATTTTTTACCGTAATATTTGAAAACCCACATGTTTTTTCATGTTGCTTTGACAATTTTATCAATAAATTGACATTTAATTATTTTAAAAAGTCGAAAAAAGAAGAACAACGTCAAGAAACAATTTGTAATTTTTTTTAACAATCATACTAATTGGAAAACTTCGGAAATTGTTTCTCATTCTGTAGATGGCAATGAATGGCAGGGAAGGCACTTTTTCGAAGGAAAGAAACCTACTGATAACAAAATGAAATATTCGAAGCATACAAAGTTCTCTAAAAAAGTTTTACTATGGCTTGCAATAAGTCCGCAAGGGATGTCGGAACCAGTGTTTTTTGAATCTATATTGGCCGTCAATTCTGAACGATATATTGAGCACTGTTTGCCAAAAGTGAACGATTTCATAGAAAAGATGCATCGAGGCCCAAATGTGATCTTCTGGCCAGACTTAGCATCTAGCCATTACGCTCGAAAAACCGTAGAAGCTATGAACACACTTCATATACCATATGTTCATAAAGAGGAAAACCCACCAAATGTCCCTCAATTACGTCCAATCGAAGATTTTTTGTCTAATTTAAAGCTAAGAGTTAATGCTGGTGGCTTTAGACCGAAAAATACAAAAAATCTAATCGCAAAAAATTAAAAAGGATCTTCTCAAAATGCCAACATCGATATTTGCAAAAGCTATGGAAAAAGTTCTCTAAAACTGCCGCAAAGCGGATCGGATGGGACCAAGTGAAATAAAATTTACTTTAGTTTTAGAAAAAACTACAACATATTACATTTTGTTGTAATTTCATTCCGCATACGTTGGTTTGATAAAAAAAGTAACCATTTAATAGACCTTAAAAAAAACCCCCGTTTCTCGAATATTCGACAATATAAAATATTTGCAACCGGTTTTCGGTAACGGATTAATAAGGTACTCAAGTGTCGTGACAAACACGAAAATAAATCATTTTAAAAAGCACAATACTGCCGTATTTGTCTAAAAAAAAAAATTTGTACATTAACAATTATAATTTTCAAATCCTGTATTTTCACGCCAATATTTTGAACAATTTTTTCTATTCTATTATTATTTTTTTTTTTTTTTTTTTTTTGCAAAAATAAGTGAATATTTTCCACCTACTACTTTTTCTTAAGAAAGTTTCTAATAGGTAAATATAAAAACGGGAAATTCATAATTTCATTTCTTATAAAGTGTTCATTTACAAATTAACCCGCATTACCCTATAGCTAACATATGGTAACATAAAATATGCATGTTCATTTGGGATGCATGCCTGTGCTTAATGTAATGAAAATATCGTTATAAATGAACACAGGTGTTTTAAAGTAGACTTATAGGTTTCCACAAAAATATAAATTAGGACAGTAGTACATTGATTGTAAAAGTTACATAACCTCAAACTTAATCAATTTTTAAAATGTAAAAATAATAGAGTTTTAAATATGAATTTAAAGGTCGTTTTTTATACAGGTATAGAACATCAAGTTGGCAACACTTGTTTAACTGGCGGCCATTTTGTCAGCTGTAAAGAAATTTATGTTTAGTTTAGTTTGGCATTTCAACAGCATTTCAACGCCTGAACAACACTTTCAAATTGTGCAAATTTATTTTGAAAATCATGGTTCTTTTCGAAATGCGAATCGCGCACTACGTCCATTTTACGGTCAATATAATCATCCATCCGAGCAATTAATTCGATTATCTATGGAACGTTTTCGCACCACGTTTACTCTAAATGATAATACGCATCCACAGAGACGTCGTACAGTACGTACAGAAGAAGTCATTGCAGCTGCAGAGCGTAGCGTAGAGGAAGACCCCAATCAGTCTATCCATCAATGGTGACCGCTATATAGCCATGATTACTGACTTTTTCGTTCATCAATTGAACAACCATGATGTGCAGGAGCTGTGGTTTCAACAAGACGGCGCAATATTTCACACAGCTCGTGCCACAATTAATTTATTGATGTAAACGTTTGGTAACTGCATACTTTGACGTTTGGGACTCGTGAATTGACCTCCAAGATAGTGCGATTTAACTAGACTATTTTCTGTGGGGATATGTGCACACAGAGAAAAGTTTAGCTATTTGCCAACTAAAATACTGTTACTAGGACTCAAATTCGGTCATTATAAATTTCAGTCGGTTGGCACAACTTAACATTATATTTCACAACAAAGTTCGGTTAATTCATCAGATTTTTAATTGTATTACCCAAAATATTCAGAAATCTAATGTAAATATCGTTGGACTAACTGAATTTATAAGTTGTTACCATTAAAATGTACTTTTCAATTCGGTTGGCACTTTATTTCTCTGAAGCCGATAGTCTACACCGGTAAGCCCAAATCGATTGACCACTTGGAGGACAACATTCGCCACGTTATTGGAAAAGTCACAAATGTTTGGAAAAGTCATCGATAATTGGACATCCAGAGTAGACTACGTCCGAGCCAGCACGTGGTGGTCATATGCCAGAAGTCATATTTAAATTATAATGCCAGAAGATTATCTTTCGAATAAAGTAAATTTCATGTCAATTTAAAAAATTCATCTTTGTGATATTCCATTTCAAAGTTCTATACCTGTATAAAAAAACACCCTTTATTAAACATGGATATAAAGGGTCCACCATCTAACGTTTTTTTTTTTCAACTAGTGCTTATTTCGTGAATGGTAACACTTAGCTCATGTCTGATTTGACAGATAATTAGCTATATCCTTCCGCTGAACGAATATGGTCCGTATGTTCGTTATCTTGTGAAAAAAGTAAAAGAAACTGGCATCCTCATCGATAAGCCAAAGCGTGAAAAGCCAAAAACAGTGCGTACACCCGAGAATATTGCTGCTGTGGCAGAAAGTGTGCGTGAAGCGCCATCAACATCAATTCACCGTCGTTCTCAACAATTGAACATTTCGGAGCCATTATTGAGACGAATTTTGCATAAAGATCTTGGTATGACGCCATACAAAGTCCAATTGGTTCAGGAATTCAAAGAAAAAAAAGTTATTTGCCGGACCCTTTATTTATTTATAATATTGAAAGGAAGTGTTATTGAGTTGAAAATACAACATTAAAATATCAAAATGCCTGTTTTGTTTTAATGAAATATGTTTGTTATTGTACTTTTTTTTAAGTTATGAATTTTGGTGTTTCCATATACATAGTAACTATGGGCGGGATAGGGGACTGGTTTAGGATACATACGCATTTTAGATTTTTTTTTTTTACAAAATGTTGCTGCTTATTATTTTTTAATTGTTGAAAACAGTCAGAAAAAGTAAAATATGTCATCAGTGAACAAAAAATTTAAAAATTAGTTGCAATTTTGAGTGGTATCTAGTGAATTTTTGACTGAAAATTCATGTTTTGTGCAGACAACCGATTTTTCAAATTTTGCTGATTTGGCATATTTTTATATTTTTGGACATTTGCTAATAAATCGTGCCTTTTCATCTCAAAATGTATCATTAAACCATAGTTTTGGATAATTTGTAGTTGACTTTTCTATTTTATTCTACTTAATTCATTATATTGCTTCAAAAACGTAACGAACAAGGTCCAAGTTAGCCAGGAAAGACTATTTACCATTTAGAGGTCAAATAGAAGATTACTTGACAATTTCCATACAGATGTGTTAAGTTTTTGTATATAAATCAAATCTTTTCACCATAAGAAATCAAAATAAAGTAAATTTGAAGGGCTTATTGCAAAAACTTAATAAGCCACATTCATTGTTTTATAGATTTTCGCTGTTATCTAGACATCAAATTTGATACAAGTCTTGCTGAAACATTTATTACAAGTATCTAAATTTGAAACGTCCAGCTAAAATCATATTTTTATATTTGTTTTAACCTTTAAATGGCAACAGAAAACTAAAAATATAATGTGGCTTATCAAGTTTTTACAATAAGCCCTTCAATTGTATTTATTCCGGTTGTAACATTCTTTTCATTTTGTATTTTTCACTCAGATGTTTTACAAAAAAAAAAAAAAAAAAATGTTCCTATAGATGATAACATTAGTCACCTAGCCCGCCCATACTTACTATATGGTAACAGGACATTCTGAATACCCTGAAGGCAGGATCACAAACCGGAAAGCAGTTTTTTTTATACTTATGTCATTACAAAAGCTTAGTTTAAATATCTTTTCAAAATATTACAAATAAAATGTATAGGGTGTTTCGTGTTAATTGGGCTTTGAAATTTTTGTTTTACTTCACAATAATTGAGTTGCTATGTGTCTGCTTTGAAATCGTAGTAAGAAAGTTTTAACAAATTTGTAAGTTGATGTGTAGTTATAGCAAAACACTCTATGCTCTCACTATTTTTATAACAGTACACATGGCTGTGTTCGTTTGTACTCTCCTTTAATAAAAAATAAAACCTGAGTATAATAAAACTAGGGGGAGAAAAACTTATTTGTCAAAGTAAATTACAGAATATTTTATAATTATAAAGCATGTTGTATATTAACTTTAACATCAACAGTGGAACACGATTTTAACGACCACTAGTGGAGTAAAGTTTCTGGCCATTATTACAATACATATAGTTCGTTTTCTTTACCTATTATGTAGGTAAAGAAAACTGCAAATGCAGTTAAAAATAAATGAAATTTCACTTGAAGAAAGGACGACTTACATTTCAGTAAATTCAACTAGCATTCGCATTTGTTTTTTCACAGTTCAAAAAATGAACCACAATTGTAATAAAAATGAACTAAATATGCAGTACAAAATAAACAAACATTTATTTGTTTTATTTTTTAAATAAAAAAAACTACTGTATAAAATTAATGTAAAATCATAATACAGTAATTTGATGTGGTTTGTTTTTTTAAATGAACTAAAATAGTAGTCAAAATTTAAATTTCTTCTACAAATGACCGTTTTTTCATTAAAATGTACTGTACTACAACTCAAACAACTACAAATATTTACAGCTGAAGTTCCCTGAGTGTAGACATTAGGCCGGGTCGATTTGTATGGAGGCAAAAAAATCGCTCAACGTTCAAGGAAAATCGTATTCTAAGGATCAAAATAAGGAACTTTGCCGAAGGAACCATACCTCTAAAACGAATCTGATGTCCCGACTTTTGACCCGTAGGGTCAAATTTTGAAAACTTCCACTTTGACCGATTTAGAGTGCCCCAATCGAGTCCAACCCAATCGAAAATAATTTATGCATTCATCTGCTAGAGCGACTTCCGGAGAAGAAATTGAGACCCTAATCTTTTAAAGACTCCTCCTACTTTCTGTTATATGTAATTTTTTAATTTTTAATAATTATATTTCATTAATACATTTCATACTTTTTTCTATCAAAATCTATTGAACTATTTAAAATTCATATCATATGTTTATTATGTATCACAATATTTAGATCAGGTTATTTTAACTTTTATATCAAAATCTAAATTGTAAACTTTATATCACTAGCACTGTCATTTATAAGATTTCAATATTGTTGTGCTAGGCTTATCAATTGAATAAAAATAAATAAAAATAAATAAAAATAAGAATATGTAATATCTCAATCCCGAGATTTGTCCATTTTGCTATAAAAACACGACTAAAAAAGCCCTCTTTCAACTTCAATTTTAACACCTTAACGGGCACGAAGAATGATCATTTATGCATTAATCTGCTAGCGCGCCTCCCGGAGAAGAAGTAGCTCTCATAATCTTGGAGAGATTCATCCTGCTTTCTGAAATATCAAAGTGGGATTTTCAAAATTTCACCCTAAGGGTCACAAGTCGGGACATCGGAATTCGTTTTAGAGGTATGGTTCCTTCGGCAAAGTTTCTTATTTTGATCCCTAGAATACGATTTTCCTTGAACGTTGAGCGATTTTTAAATCGACCCGCCCTACTAGACATAGTTTATTATAAACCTCGTCATGTGCATTAATAAGTGTCTATGGGACTGTTCAAAATTTTACGTTTTAAGCGAGTTCATTATAACCATATTCTACTGTATATTTCTTTGCTTAATTAGGTTTATTTTTTAATTAAAGGGAACTTTTGTTATCATTTCAATTGTAGAAATTGATTTTAATTGTTTTTTAATTGATAATTATAATTAAAGGGTGTAAACGAAAATTGTTTACAAATTTAAACACAAATGATGAATGTTCTATAAAAGCTAGAATACAAATATAAACACTCTTTAAATCTATGAAGTTTAGGCTTTAAAAAAATATAAAAGTTTTTATTTCTTATACTTTTTGCAAAGTTTTTTTGCACGTTTACTTTGGTAATACCAAAACCTTTGGGAATAAAAATGAATACCATAAATAGGTTTTGGGAGATCAAAACCCTCGAAAAAAAAATTTTTTTTCATAGTTATTTGACATTTGATTAAAGCAATAGATCATATCAAAATGTGTAACCGTCGTTAATGTTTTTGAGAAAAACAAATATGTCGGCTTTTGGAAGTGTTAGAAGGGGAGTGTTTCTTAAAACTTAAATCTTTTTTAAACTAAAAGTGCCAAATTAAAACCAAGAAAGACATAAAAAAGATTTTGTCAACGAACAAAACTCATGTTAATTTTATATTACTCTATTTAACCCATTCCTGCCTAATGGGTATTTAAATACCCAAGAAAATGTTGACATTAAAAAATTCTAGAGCGGACCAGGTGAGAGATATTACGGTAATTTTTTTTTATAACAAAGAAGAAAGATGGGCCTTAAATAAAAAAAATGTAACCGAATATCTTTTTGGGGCTTACAGGTCAAAATAGCGGTTTTTTCACTGTCGGAAAAAGGAGAGGAAAAGTGCCTCCAAACATAGAAAAATGGCAATTACGAAAAACGTGTACACTTACCTGATAGTTATTTAATAGAGAAAGCCGAACCGAAATAAGTTTACACACCTGGCCGCGAGTTCAGTTATAACGAAATTGGGCATTAAAATACCCAACAGTCCATGGTGTGTACTAAAAATGAAATTTTTTTTGCAATAAGGAAATATTTATTTTATTTTGAATAAAACTCACATTTAAATCAAAAAGTTTGTGTTTTAATTTAGAAAACGTGATATTTGTTAAAAATAAATGTTTAGCTTTAGCATTTTTCTTCTCATCTGGCTCGACACCATTGTGGTAATCCAGGAAGCAGGGAGCATAATGCAAGTTCACCTGGCACTTCAAGCAACCATATTCAGTTTTGCCACCACATTGAGAGCAACGATGACGAGAATTAAGTTTTCCACACCTCTACTCGGAATTCGCACACCTCTACTCGGAATTCGTATTGAGACCTTTTTATTTCACTACTTGATGTAATAAATGATGGGCAATTGTTGGTCACAGCATATTGGTTGGTGGAAGTGACCAAGAGGTTCAAGACCTCCTCATCATTGAATTTTTCCCAAATCTGCAATAGATTCAAAGCTGCAATTTGTTCATAAAACGCTTTGTATGAAGTTGCCGTATCATCAAATGGAATTTTATCGAATTGATAATTGTGCGACCGAGACCATCTTGGTTTCATTTCTTGATCAATTATGGGTCGCTTCGGTGCATTTCTTGATTTCAGAGTTGATTTACGACCACGGCCACTAGATGTTGAGGCCACCGGCGCATCATTTTCTTCTTCAATTTCGGGTTCATTTACGTTATCCATATCATTATCACCACCCGATGGCATGTGCTCATTGCTGTCATCGTAAACACATTCAATTTCAAACTGTCCGGCAATCTCCCGAGGCAACTCCTGTTCATCGCGCAACAATTGAACATTGTCGTTCAATTCCTCATTATCACTAAGATTGTCGACAACATCGGTGTCTGCGTGTTCTACAAAATTCTCTCCTCCATCACTATCTTCATCAGACCAACTATCAAAAATAGCTTGAATTTCGATAGCAGTCAGAACTTTCTGTCGACGAATCATTTTAAATCCAAATATTCCATTTAATATAACGACAATCTGAAAATGGATGAATATATTCATAATTAAACGATGGAAATATTTGTCAAATATAATATAAAAAATTATTGTACTTACAACTGTTTATAGGCAGCAAGCTTATAACTTTTTTCTATTTTATTACACCTTTTTCTTATTATTGTGAATTTTTTTACATTTGGGATGATAAAGCATAAAAATGACACTAAACGAATGAAAACAGTATACAAAATGTCATAACAATAGCATGTTGATTTTTTGGCAGAGACTGCAAAGTGAAAGTAAAACTATTACACCAATGCCTGTTCGGTATTTAAATACCCATGTCATATCTTAGGTGTGTGTACAGGTAAAAAATTTTGTTTTTGTTCCTATCAACTTCTGTATTCTCCCGGACACATATATCCAAATTTGATTAAGATCGTACGAGCCGATCTATGAGCAGGCATTAATGGGTTAAGCAAATTTATTTTATCGGCTATACAGTCTACAAAAAATATTTTTTTTATAGAATTCTGAAGTGTAATTTTATTTTTTTTTTTCCATAAATGTAACACGAATGGCCTGTTAAAATAATTAAATATTTATAAATATGAGAACAAAAATTTATATCTTACGGAATATGAAGAAATCTTTCAATCACTTAATTGTGTGAGCTACAATGTGATTCGAACAGAAAAATTTATATAAAAAACTAATGAAACACTGAATATTGTTCGGAAATAGTAATCAGCTTTGCTATAGATAGCTATGCTTGAAATATAATATATTATATAAAATTTGCAAATAAATAATTTACATAATTCTCTATTTTTTTTTTATTATTAAAATTATATTTAAATTATGAATTACTCACAATATTTTAACTATATAATTTTCATAGCAACGAACGACTTTTTCCTAAAATAACATCAGGTTCTGCAGTAGGTTTTCCATAAAAAATCTTATGTTCAAAAGGAATTTAACTGGAAAAAAATGGGAATTTTTAATGACTTTTAAACAGAGTTAACCACAGTTTTAACAAAAAAGTGGAATCGTCTTTCATAAAAATAATATGTGTTTGTCGTTTTCACAAAAATGGATTTTTGAATCATATGTTGGATTTTTGAATCATATGTTTTTCAAGATGAAGTCCATAATAAAACCAACAATTTATTTTTAGCATCTTAAAAACTACCTTGGAATGACAGTCTGTAACGCAGGATATTGAATTTAGGTATATTTCAAGCTCCTGGGTATAGTATTCTTGGCATCTAAATTGTGTTTTTTTATTGAGGTTTAGAACTTTGAAATGGAATAAAACAAAAATGAATTTTTTAAATTGACATGAAATTTACTTTATTCGAAAGATAATCTTCTGGCATTATAATTTAAATATGACTTCTGGCATATAACCCCCACGGCTGGCTCGGACGTAGTCTAATATGGAGGTCTAATTTTCGATGACTTCTTTCAACATTTGTGGCCCTATATTGCTAATAACGTGGCGAATATTGTCCTCCAAGTAATCAATCGTTTCGGGCTTATCGGCGTAGACTAGCAACTTCACATATCCCCCCAGCGGCGTTAAATCGCACGATTTTGGAGGCCAATTCACGGGTCCGAAACGTGAAATAAATCAATTGTGGAACGAGCTGTGTGACATATTGCGCCGTATTGTTGAAACCACAGCACCTTCACATCATGGTTGTTCAATTGATAAACAAAAAAGTCTGTAATCATTACTCTATAGCGGTTATCATTGACTGTAACATCCTGACCAACATCGTTTTTACAGAAGTACAGACCAATGATTCCACCAGCCCATAAAGCACATCAAACCAGGGACCGTAAATAACGATTATTGTTCGTTTTTTTAAATCAAAAAATCAATCACTTAGAACAGACATAAAAAAAAAATTTATTGCACCATTATTATTATTTTTGACAATCTTTTTGTATCCGTCATGATTTTTAAATTTTTGATTTTTAAAGTTTTCTTCAATGGTAATGATTATTTTTGAGTAATAATAAAAATAATCAGCCATAATCATTATTTTTGAGCAAAAAAAATAAAACTCAAAAAAAAAATATTATATATGATTTTTATTTTTTTCGCTCAAAATAAAACTCACTTTCAATTTACCACTTTATATATAATGCACTTACATATTCTTATGCATATGTATACATATTTTCACCTACATGAATACCCATAATATAATTTGTACTTAATAATTTTGGTTATTGTTGCTGGTAAAAAGCCTCACAAATAAAAGTCATTAATTGAAAGTGAGTTTTATTTTGAGTGAAAAAAATAAAAATCATAAATAATGATTATATTTGAGTTTTATTTTATTTTGCTCAAAAATAATGATTATGGCTGATTTTTATTAATATAACTCAAAAATAATCATTACCATTGAAGAAAATCCTTAAAACTCATAATATAATCATTATTGTTTAATTTTTATTATAAAACTCATAATGATTACGGTCCCTCCACCAAACAGTCAGTTTATCTGGATGTAACGATGTCTCAACATACACTTGAGGATTATCATCACTCCAAATACGGCAGTTTTGTTTATTGACGTATCCATTTAACCGTAAGTGAGCTTTACCGTTAAACAAAATTCACAAAATTCGTGCGCGATACGTATTTCAAACAGAACCCAGCAAAACTTTGGTAAGGTGCGATAAAGTAATGCGTTACCTTGTAATGTGTACTCCTTGCCTGGACCATTATTTTTCAACAAGAAGTAATGAGTTACCGATAATTGAACAGTCATGGATTACCTTGTAATGATAGCTCATTACATTTTACATTACTTCAAAACATAAAATAATGACTTACCGATCATCAATTACATAATGCATGAATAATAAACGTAAAGTAATTATTAATATATATTTTTATAAAATCTATTTATAGACACATTACTTTGTGATTTTTTGTAAGCATGAGGGTAAGGTGCATATTGTTGATATCACGAACGAAAACACGAAGCACAACAACTCATTTACATTTTAAGCAATAAAATATAAAATGTATCGATAGCTCAGTTGGTAGAGTTCTCGCCTAACTAATTGTTAAATACCAGAGACCTCAGGTTCGAATCCCAGCATGACTACGTAATTTATTTAATAATAATAAAAAAAAAAAGTTATTTATTTAATAAAAAAAACTGTAAAAAAAAATGTTTATGCATTATTTTTTTAAGAAAATCTATTTATAGACACATTACATTTTCCCACCATGTTACCATATAAGTAACCAGTTACTTTACCCCCTACAAGGTAATGAGTCCACCCATTACTTTTAGGCTCATCGCCTGTAAAATTCATCAATGAAGTAAAGTGTAATGTAATGCGTGGAGCCCTATGGCGATACATTATTTTACACATTATTTGGTAATGTGTGGTTTTGCTGGGAACCATAATTTTCAAAATAAATTTGCACAACTTGGAAGCGTTGTTCAGGCGTCAGTCTATTCATGTTGAAATGTCAAACCAAACTAAACACAAATCACTTGACAGCTGACAAAATGGCGTCCAGTTAAAAAGATATTTCTATGTTGTTTTTGATGTTCTATACCTGTATATAAAACACCCTTTATTTCGAATTTTGAAATTATTTTTCAACCATGACATTTCTTTCTATACATGCAGCCAAAAAGACAAAATATTGTTTTAAATAAAGAAAAATGAATGAAATGTTTTTGCACATTGATAAATTACGAAGAAAACTATCTCTGCAGAAGCGTTAACTTGTTCCTATTAAAAATAATTAAAGGGTGTTTTTTTAAGCCCGATAGAACTTGAAATTGTAAAAAATAACACAAAAAATTAAATTGTAATCAAAATTTTTTTTTTATTCGAAAGATCAATACGTGACATTAACATTTGAAAATGATTTCGGGCATATGGGCACCGCGGCTGTTCTTGACGAAGCGCATTCTGGACGTCCAATTTTGGGCCACTTTTTCGAGCACTGCTGGCCGTATGTCACGAATAACACGAACAATGCTGGCCTCCAAGGCGTCAATTGTTGCTGGTTTATCAGCATAAACCAGTGACTTCACGTAGCCCCACAGGAAATAATCGAGAGGTGTCAAATCGCACGACCTTGGAGGCCAATTGACAGGTCCATTTCTCGAAATCAACTTATCGCCAAATTTTGATTTCAATAAGTCGATGGTTGCGTCGCCGTATGGCCCGTAGCGCCATCCTGTTGAAACCACATCTCCTCCGGATCAATGTCATCCATATTTTCAAACAAAAAATCATTGATCATGGTGCGGTAACGATCTCCATTGACCGTAACGCGAGCTAAGGCCTCATTATTGAAGAAATAAGGTCCGATGATGCCACCAGCGTGAAAACCGCACCAAACGGTGCATTTTTCTGGATGTAATGGAGTCTGTAGGGTCTCTTGTGGATTGGTCTCGCTCCATATGCGGCAATTTTGCTTATTAACAAACCCGTTAAGCCAAAAATGCGCCTCATCGCTGAACACAATTTTGCGATAAAACAACGTCTATAAGTTGCGCGAATCGACGACTGATTTTCAAAGTAAATTTGGATAATTTCGTAGCGTTGTTCAAGCGTGAGTCTATTCATGATGATTTGTCAGAGTCTACTGAAACGATAAAAAAAAATATTTCATCAAAATTTAATTTTTTGTGTTACTTTTTGCAATTTAAAGTTCTATCTAGCTTAAAAAAACACCCTTTATTTTCTTTTATGTTTAAAAAAGAAACCGTTTATGTTTAAATTTTTTTTTTCTTGAAATGACAGTTCATTGTAAATCAAACATTAAAACTCGGTTGTTACTATTAATTTTTAGATGTAATTACTGATTTTAATTTTTGTTACGATTAGGTCAACCGATAATTGCCTTAACTAACTTTTTTTTTTTGATAATGAGTTTACTGATCATTAAGAATTATGACCATAATTTGAACAGTAATACAATAATAAGAACAGTTTAATGGTCCTACTTAACACAATTAAGCAATTGGAACAAAATTTGTGGTTATGAAAATGAATTTTAATAGGTTTAACCGAATGCCAACTGATAATTTTTCTGTGTATATATAATAAAACGCAGTAACATATATATTTGTATAAAATAATGCATGATTATATTGTAAATTCAGCCAATTGATTTTCTGTGTGTATTAATCTTTGTTTTCAGACGAGTGAATTTTTAATTTTTTTAAAAGCTTTAATTTTTTAAGTCGTTGCCCCGGTAGGCTAGTTGTTAGCGTGCTGGCTTATCAGTGCGGGGGTCGTGGGTTCGAATCCCTCACCAGAGGTACTGGTTGGTTTTCGCTACAACATGCCGAAAGCCATAGTAGCTAGTGCTCGGTTAGGGTAATATTATGAGCTTTTACTGTATATAAAAAGAGTCCTTTCATATAACCAAACAAGCGTATACGTAATATTATTTAAAAAAATAATTATAGGGCTTTGCTTAAACAATAAAATACAGAATATGTTCCTCTTCAAAATGAAATATTTAATTTTTCTATTGCTTTTAACTTTAAAAATTTTGTTTTTTTTTTATAAAATCCTAATAAATTCTACAGTGTTCTTTTTAATCTATTTAAAATTTCTGCAGATACATTGCACTATAATTATCTTAAAACGGTTTATTTTTTCTCCTTTTTTTCTGTTACCTGTTTAATAAATTAAAGCTAATGCTTTCAACTGTCAGTAAAAATTTTTGTACAATTTCAACAACTGTTTGTTATAACCACAACATAGGAATAGTTTTTTTTTTTTGTAACACAGATAAGGTCTCTTTTTATACTACCAAGTGCATGAAAAGTGGCTGAGGTAAGTACGAATGTGTGTTTGTACATAGTACAAATATTCTATGAGTTTTATTCTATTCTTACTCTTCTACTGCCAACTAATTTAAACAACTCAACAGCATCAGCTTATTTATTTTTTTAATCCAAATAGTACACAAAAAATAAACTGAATTGAGAAGTTAAAGCATCTGTTGGTGGTGTACTTTGGAGGGTTCTTTGCAAATTATAAGATTTAGCAGCAAAAGTAAAATATTTCGCACCTAACCGAATGGCTTTTAAATGAATAAAACTGTTAACAGAGTTTTAACAGCTTAACAAAAAACTGATTTTCATATCCAAGGACATTTTTATGTCATACAAAAATGTTTAACAGAGAAAACAGATTACAATTGAATGGGTTCATTGTAGTAAGCAAACATATTTTTTTGTTACAACTATAAGTTAATTGAGACCATAATAATTTTACTTTGACCACATAATTTTGTCTGCTTCAATAAAAAATACAATATTTTAAAAATATGTGAAGATTGTAGAGCAACACACTGGATAACAAGTATTTTTTTTTTATTAAATGGAAGTTTATGTGACATACATTGAACCCAACTCACTTTCAACTCACTTTTTCAAAATATTCATTGGTAGCAATGTGATCCTGTGATCTGGACCGTTTTTAAAAATGCCTTTTTTAGGTTTTCAAAGAATTTTGTACTTTAACTCAGTACAACGTATATAATGTTATTATTGTATCATATGAAAGGTTTTCTTCAAGCGAGCCCAACGGTATATTAAATATGTCAAGATATATCTATTTTCAGCGACATTCTGTAAAAAAAAGATTTTTAAATTTTTTTGTTCGTATATTTTTGTAATTTAAATGCTAAGTTGACATATTTTTTGTCGATTTAATTTTTTTTTTTCGCTATTTAAAAAAGTTCTGAAATATGATAAAATCATTAGTAAAAAGGTCCGATTGTTCAAAAGGCATCGGAAAGCATTGGGTAAAAAAATTGGAAAAATATAAAAATTGTTCAAAAATTTGAAAAATAGAAAACTATAAAATCGGTGGTCTAAATAAAGGTTTTCCGAAATAAAATTACAAAAATGTTCATTTATATATTTTTTATAATTGCCGGGGTTCCAATCCTGCAGCAGTGGGGAATATTGGACTTTTTTGAGAAAATTGACCTACAGCAGACAGTTTTAAACGGATTTAAAAAACTAAAATTTTGAAAATAATTGAATAATTTCCAGATCGACTCCATATGGCCGATTTTTTAAAGTAATTTATTTTGCATTATTTGCATTTTCTTGATATCTAACAAATTTTTGAATGGGGACACTAGGGTGGTCTTTCGTTGTATGGGCGAAAAATAAAAATGAGATTTTGACTGTACCCCCCCCCTTAAAATATTTGATAGGGTGTCAAAATACGCCACGCAAAAAATTAGAGTTCTAGCATAACGGGAAGATGTCCCGCTTCGCCCTTGAAAATCGGGCCCCTTGGAAAAATGGGCATTAAATTATACTGTGGATATCCGTGGGCAAAATTTTTTTTAGAGCATTTTGATTCTCGGGATTTCAATGTTTTTGTTTTTTATCTTTATATATTTTTATTTTAAAACAAGGTTTTAATAATATTTCATCAATATTATTGTATATGCTCTTTTATATGATTGTAATAACTTTATTATAAAATACTATTTTTCTGTTGATAGTTAACCCATGTTAACATGGGGTCAAATATGACCCACGTAAGAAAAATGTAGTTTTTTGCCAAAATTTATGAATAAAATAAAAAAAGGAATAATTCAATTTATATTTATTCTAAAAAAATTTCGTTAACCGTTTCTGGTCTTCGAGTAGGTAAATTTAGTAAAAATTAGAACTTAAAACTTTTCCATAATAATAATTTTGAGGGAAAAAAAATTTACTCTATTAAATTAAAAATACGTTTTTCAAAAATACTCTTGAATATGTACAAAAAAATCAATTTTAATATGAATACAAATATCGGAATTTATACTAAATAATTAATTTTAATTAATTTTAAAATGTAAATAAATTACAATTAGAAACATAAACAAAAATTTATTTTGTCATCTTTGTGATTTTTGACTCTTTAAAATACGAGGGTCAATTGTGACCCCATGAAAACAGAGGTTAACTATGAACACGAAAAATTATACTTTATAATAAAGTTATTACAATTATATAAAATAGCATACAAAATAACATTGATGAAATATTACAAAAATCTTGTTAAAAAAAAAAGTCTATACAAATTTAAAAAAATGTTTAAATCCGCTAGAATCAAAATGCTCTATCAAAAATTTTTGCCAATGGATATCCGTAATACTTATCCTATTTAATACTTGAGATGTGTTTAATAAAATACTTGACAGCAAACACTAGGTTTTTGATTTTTGTTGAATAAAATTTTCAAAAATGCAAAAAAGTCACTTTGAGGTACACCCAAAATATTTATTAATTTTTTTGACACAAAGTTAGGGTAAGTTAGCGATTTTCTGAGAAAGAAATATTTTTTATCTGAGTAGTTATGATTAAACCCAACACAAAAATTATTTTAAATTTTTTTAATTTTGAAGAAAAAAAATTTGTAATTTTTTTTAAATTACACAGTGCAGCATTTTTAAGGTCATCGTTTGGTTCCTCCTTCATACCCGTTTTTTTTTTGAAGTGTATATCGAAACTAAAAAAAAATCCGCAAAGGACTTGGCCAGATTACATCGAAATTTTTTTTTTTGGACACCCTAAGTTTTTGCACCCAAACATGATTTTTTTAAAAAAGGAAAATTTTTATGGAATCCATATATCATAAACCGTTCGGAATTTTGTTTTTATGTCTTTGGCAAAGTTGTAGATCCAAACCAAAGCAAAAAAATTCTCATATGGACCGACCCAAAAAAATTGCATCCACTGCATCAAAATTGCAAAAAATTGGGAAAAAATGCTATTTTTTAATGAATTTTTCATGATTTTGTCCTGAAATGGCTTAAATACTGGGAATTTAAGAAATCTTTCTTCAGCTAAATTATATTTAACAACAATATAAACAACTCTCTAGTACATGTCATCTTAATACGAACATTCCTTAACCATAGAAAGCACATCTTTTTGCTCACACTTATTTTGCATAGCCAATGTTTGTCGTTTCGACAAAGAAAGACTATATAGGTTAATGCCGTTTTTGTTGTTACTTGTTTTCAAATTTACTATTTAAACATTTTATTGTTGTAATGCTGATATGTTTTTGAAAAAATGCATATATTTATTTTATTAATAAAAAGTAATTATTTTATAACGCAATTAACAATTTCATAATTTTTTTTTTATTTTTTGTTTAAGTTTTTTTGTTTATTTATACAAATGCAAAACATGTGTATTATTAACTGCCGATGATTTTATTCTGCTACGATTTTACCCGAAAAAAGTATAGTAACTTCTGGTAAAATGAGAAACACAATTACTTTCTTATCACGCTCTCATTTACCGAATTTTTGTTAATAAAAACGCTTTTTGGTAAGATGGAGTCAAAGCGGGTTCGCGAGGGTAACGTTTGTCGAACAGAACTAAAATAAGAAAATATATAATTTTAACAGAATAAATAAATAACATACCATTGCTACTCACGCCTGTTAAGGTTTAAATATTTTTGGTGGTGGTTCAAGGTCATGATCTGACTCTGCACTACTACAAGAAGAAAGAGGATCCAAAGGCGCATCTCTAAATCCAGTGTCTCCTGGGTCTTCCATATCACCATCCTCACACAGGCACACCTTGTGGCTCCACCAACAAACCTCTGCAAGCATTGCGTCCAGCTTCTTGCCTTTGAATCTTTTTTCCATTGGCATTGTGACCTGGTGGAATCGCTCCCCTTGCTCATCTGATTCGGTGGGCAATTGTTTTAAAAAAACATCAATACGATGATGCAAAAAATGCAATTTCAGCGTCATCGATACATTTATATTTTCAAAATATTGCAGCATTGTTGCCACTAATTTCTTTGCTTTATCTGGCTCTGCTCGATCCTTTCCTAAAACATTCTGAATTACAGCTTTTCAATGTTTAAATAGTAAATTTGAAAACAAGTAACAACAAAAACGGCATTAACCTATATAGTCTTTCTTTGTCGAAACGACAAACATTGGCTATGCAAAATAAGTGTGAGCAAAAAGATGTGCTTTCTAGGGTTAAGGAATGTTCGTATTAAGATGACATGTACTAGAGAGCTGTTTATATTGTTGTTAGATATAATTAAGCTGAAGAAAGATTTCTTAAATTCCCAGTATTTAAGCCATTTCAGGACAAAATCATGAAAAAAATCATAAAAAAAAAGCATTTTATCCCAATTTTTTGCAATTTTGATGCAGTGGATGCAATTTTTTTGGGTCGGTCCATATGAGAACTTTTTTGCTTTGGTTTGGATCTACAACTTTGCCAAAGACATAAAAACAAAATTCCGAACGGTTTATGATATATGGATTCCATAAAAATTTTCCTTTTTTAAAAAAATCATGTTTGGGGTGCAAAAACTTAGGGTGTCCAAAAAAAAAAATTTCGATGTAATCTGGCCAAGTCCTTTGCGGATTTTTTTTAGTTTCGATATACACTTTAAAAAAAACCGGGTACGAAAGAGGAACCAATTTATGTGTTGCACTGTGTTATGCCCATTTTCCCAAGGGGCTCGATTTTCAAGGGCGATGCGGGACATCTTCCCGTTACGCTAGAACTCTAATTTTTGCATGGTGAATTTTTGTACCCAAACAAATATTTTAAGAGGGGGGCAGCCCCAAAAATCGCAAGTTGAAAAATAAGGACTAACCTAGGGGACACACATGAAGACAAAATTATAAATTTTAAAAAAGTAATACGGTTATGACCACCAATTCTATATACTTCAGGTACTCCGATTTCAATGATGAACTGTATCTTTCGATTTATGGTACAGTTTTTCCACAAAATGTCTTTAAAGTTTGGGGTATGCAAATGCAGTTTTTAACATATTATAACGTTTGCAAAATCCAATCAACCTGACTTCTTTCTGTTGGAATGTAAAGACAACCCCTGTATTTCTATTTGACGAACATTTTTGATTAACAAAACTGTATATCAAAACCACTACTTAGGTGTTTTTCTTATTTTTTAAATTTTTTATGTATTAAGCGAATTTTATCGCTAAACTAGTAATTTACCTTAACAAATGGTCATGCTATAGAGAGAGCCTATTAAGAAGATGTATTTTTATCAAGAAAATAATTAGTTTAATATGGTGCAAGATATGCAAATCGTGCGATTTGTCAATAGTTGTTATGGTACCGTAGTTTTCCGTGATGATATGTGAATACCTTTGAAAAAAAATGTGTTCAAAAAGTCATCCAAAAATATATATATTTGAAAAACTTTTTGTGACAAAGCCCCTAGTTTTGTGACAAATATGTTTCAAAACAAAGGAAAACTTTTGCAAATATAAACATTTATAACTTAAAATTTTTAATCATTTACACATCACATTAAAAGCTGGACCTGTAAAGCTATGGTGCCATGTAAAATGTCACTAGTTGCAGGCTGGCCGACGCTATTTATATTGAATTTACAACGATCACTTTCCACAAACCTGATTCGCCATTTTGAATATTTTTAATTTAACCCTTAATATCCTACTGGTACCGCTAGGAACCTACCAAAAAAAAATAAAACTTTGTTTAAGAAATTTATTGTAAACTTGACGCTGCAACTTTAAAAATGTTTATTGATCCAAGCACCATCGGTAACTCTGGTCGCCGCTTGAAATCAACTTCATTTGTGACCTGTGTGTTCAGTAGAGTGACTCAACCCCGAGAAATAACACTTTTGTGAAATCGCGTACTTTTAATAAAATATTTTTGTGGTAAATACGTCGAAATCGAGTCTGAGAAAAATATTTCCGTGATCTTTGTAGTGTATAGAAGCTATTGGAAGTGTTTAAAGTAATTTAATTTTTATAGTTTAGTATAGTTTTTTCTTATTTTTGGTTGGTTCTTTTCGGAACCGTTAGGCATCGGGAGTTCCAAATTAAGCAAATATGAAATTATATAGCCCCGCTTTTGTTATGGTATTTTTTAGTTTGTTGTTTATAAATGGAGCGTAGAATTCGTGATTTTCGAACAGAAGAAAAGCTTTCGGAGTATGTCAATTCGATTGCGTGGTCGGAAAGCGAAGATGATGGTGATTTTCTGCTGACGACATTGATTATGACCCAGACTTCGACTTTGCTTTCCGAGCAAATGAGCGATTTACATGGTGAAAACGAAGGAATTGAAGTAGCAGATGTTCAGAACATTGTAACATATGTTCAAAACAATTCAGCAGTCGATGTGAGTGATGTCGAAATGAGTAATTCCGATTTGAGCAATCCAAATATTGAAGCAATCATTGAATCAAATCAAGGTAATGAATAATAACAATATTGTTATCATTTATTCTAAAGCTTTTTTGGGTTTTTCGCCTGAAAAAAATGTTTCGCTGAGTTTCACCAAAACTAAAAGCCATTGTTTACACTTTTATACTAATAGTTTTTAACTTTTCTGGATTTTTTTTAATTTTCTTGAATAAAATTGATTGATTTTTGCAAAGAAAAAAATCTTTGGTACAAACTATATATTTTTTTAAATTTTGATGTTCGGGAGCCTAGTCGTTCCGCCAAGAACCAACCAGGTATTCTCTACCTAGCTGACGTAAATGTCATTTATGGACAAAGTCATAGAACAAAAATTGTTCAAAATTACGAGTTTTATAACATTAATTTTTTCCGGCTCAAAACAAAAAATCAGGATATTAAGGGTTAATTTAAGATCGGTATTTATACCGTTTTGTGAATGTTGTATGGGAATTTGAGCACTTACGATTAATTTTTCTTGTTATGAACCAATTACGGATTTTACTTTGGTACTAACTTTTTATGAGTATAGTTAATTTCAATTTTAAATTCCTAATAATTCCAAAATTACAGCTTATCAAGCTCAATTGAACTTTTTCAATTTTTTTTTTTTTAAAACACTTTTTTAAAAAAGTTGCTCCACCTTTCTCACCATAGATGGCGTAATTTTAATGTAGGCTAGTTGGTAGCGTGCTGGCTTATCCGTGCGGGGGTCGTGGGTTCGATTTCCATCAGATTCACTGGTCTGTTTTCGCTACAACGCGCCGAAGGCCATAGTAGCTGGTGCTCGGTTATGATAATATTATATAATTTTTACTTATATATATGATTGTTAATTAATAAAAAAAAAAAAAAAAATATTTACTACTTAGGAAAACAAAATATTTTGACAATATTGTTTTTAAAAATATTACAACCAATTAGAAGAATTTTTATTTTATTATATATCACACATTTAAATATGATGTATAGTACTAAGTCCGAACGGGATTGCTGCTTTTTAAATGTGTTTAGACATATTTCTCAAAATTTCACACAGAGAAATAAAGTACCAACCGAATTGAAAAGTATATATTAATGGTAACAACTTATAAATTCAGTTAGTGCAGCTATATTTACATTCGATTTCTGAAAATTTTGGGTGTTGCAACTAAAATTCTGTTGAATTAACCGAACTTTGTTGTAAAAACTAATATAAAGTTTTGCAAACTGTCTGAAATTCGTAATAACCGAATTTGAGTAATACTTACCGAATTCCAGTTGGCAAATAGCTAAATATTTTTATGTGTGTAATTTAATTTATGACATTTTATATGCACACAATTTTTTTAATTATCTTTGTTACTTTTTCACTTTTTCCCATCCTTGATTTTTAAAACGTTGTCATTTTTAAAAAAATTATAATTTTTTTAATAAACAAAAACTTCGACTTATTTGTGATAAGAATGCTAGCTATTTTTAATGATATTTTCAAAAATAGCTTTCTACATCTTTCCATTTAAAAAACATTTTTTTTTTTAGTATTTTAAAGTTGGTTTTTCAATAATTTTAAGTCATTTAAAAAAAATCATAACAGCAATGACCTTTAGCATAATCTTCTGAAGTATTTGGATTATTTAATAACTTAATAGTGTCTGAGAGCTGTAGTAGTCTACTTTACGACTTAAAATACAAAATTACGTTTCTTTTTCAAAAATTAACTTTAAGTGTAAGGCTTTTTAAAAATCGCATTTGCTCTTAAATGCATTTTAGAAAAACCATGTGATTTTTTAAAATTTACTCGAAAACTAGGCAACTATAGATTTCAGGTGCAAAATGCATTGAATAATTGCATCTGAATGATGAAACTGAAAACTGTAGTGACTAATAGACATTCTACAGAATACGTATACAAAATATAAAGTAATTTAAATGACCGCCGTTCAGATTTTGGCCGATCTACCATCGAATGGGCGATATAGAGAATTTAGCCCGGTTTCCATAAATAGCATGTAGTTTGGAGTGTTGTTTTTACGCAAAAATAATATATTTCTTATAAAATTCTAAATAGTTTTTCGACTTCATCATATTTTCTATAACCGCAAATTTGTGCTCTCTAAAACATTATCGAACTATATTAGTGCTTCATCTAGATCGATAATGTTAAGTTTGTTTTTGTTAGCGATCTTATGGTGATTTATGTATTTTGGACCAAGTTAAACATATTACCATTTTTGATGTTGCTAGTTTGTTGAGCAAATGCTTTTTAAAGCACAAGTCGTACTTCAAGTCCCTACCTAAATACTGATAGCAATTTACAATTTCCATATAATCGTCGACATAATTTTACTTCAAATTCTTCAATATTCTAGTGCCGTTACGAAAAACTAATACTTTGGATCTTACAGCACGAATAAATCGATTTTTTCTTACTGTAATATTTTGGAGAGTATCTGGAGAATTAGACAAAGTGACAATGTCGTCAGCATAGAGTAGGATTTTTACCAGAATGTTTTAAACAATTACTCCACCATGCACAGCATCAGCTCAGTCGTTTAGATATAAAGCAAATATTATTGGACTCGGTATACATCCTTGTTTTACGCCATGGTCAGCAATAAACGGTACAGAAAAGGCATTTTCATAAAATATGTATATGATTAGTGGTGTTTTCAAGCGAAAGTTGTAGAATTCGCATTATTTTTGATGATAATCCCATACACCATAATTTATAGAAAAGAAAACTCGAAGGCACAGGAAAAATTGACGAAAAATACGTAAAAGTATTTTTACTGCTTATTTGATTTAGGTATACACTATTGACAAGATTAAATTAAACACGTTCTCGATAGTTAAGAAATTTTTTATGAAATATTCTACAAAGTGTATCGATTAATGATAAGCCATGATAATTAGATGGATTATTTGAATCACCTTTTTTCAGAAGTGGTATAAGTAAAGGGTGTCCCAAGAAGAACGCAATTTTTAAATCTGGCAACATTCGAAGTGTCATTGTTTGACATTTAAACAATTGTTATTTTTTGCTAGTAGAAGGTACGAGGTTAGTAAAAATGGAGCGCTACACGAATGAACAACGCATTCTCATTGTGAAATTGTTTTACCAAAATGGTGAAAGTTTTGCGGCTGATTTTGCCGATAAAATCATCTTCAGTGACGAGGCCCAATTTCATCTTGATGGCTTCGTCAATAGGCAGAATTGTCGCATTTGGGGTGAGGAAAATCCTCGAGTGATTCACGAGAAGCAAATGCATCCTCAACGTGTCACTGTGTGGTGTGGTTTTTGGGCTGGAGGAATCATTTGACCTTTTTTTATGAAAATGAGGCAGGTGAAGCGCAAACAGTCAATGGTGTTCGGTATCGTGAAATGATAACCAGTTTTTTCTTGCCTAGAATTGAAGAAATGAATGTGGAGGGCATGTGGTTTCAACAACACGGCGCCACATGTCATACAGCCAGAGAAACAATTCATTTGCTGCATCAGTCATTTCCCGGTCGTGTTATTTCGCGTTTTGGAGATCAGAATTGGCCGCCTAGATCGTGCGATTTAACACCACTAGATTTTTTTCTTTGGGGTTTTTTTAAGTCGATGGTTTACGCGAATAAGACGACGACGACTCAAGCCTTAAAAGAGGAAATTGGACGCTGCATTAATGAAATACCGCAGCATTCATGCAAAACGGTCATTAAAAATTTCATTAAAAGATCGCGTGCATGCCAGCAAAGCCGCGGCGGCCATCTGCACGATATATAACCTTATTCTGTCTACTTTACGATATAATAAAGTTTCACGATTTTTTTTTTAAATATCTGTGTTTTATTTAAAATTTAAAAATTGCGCTCTTCTTGGGACACCCTTTATGTATAGTAGGGTGGGGGCGATTTGAACATATTAATGGGCGCTTCGCGTTTCTGATTCTTGGGATTGTACTGAGCAAAAAAGTACACTAGACCATACGTCTACGGTGAAAAAGTCCAGTGGACTTTTTTGCTCAGTACAATCCCAAGAATCAGAAACGCGAAGCGGCCATTAAGATGTTCAAATCGCCCCACCCTAATGTATAGGCTTTTTAAAATTAGTGGATATTTTTTAGCACGTATCAAACAAATTTAATGGGGGCGTATTTTTAATATTGGTAGTTAATACCATTATGACCTGGACATTTTTGTTTCCTTTTGTCCAAAAATGTGTTTATATTAAATCAAAAGTGTTAAAAAAATGATATATTTGTTCATTTAATTGGACTTAAGCAAATAAATATTGTTAGAGAAAAAAAAATATTGCTATAATCAAAAGAGACAGATATATATCTATATAAAAAAAATTTACAATATACGTGTGCATTTAAGTCATACTAATCATAATATGTTTGCAATGACCATAATGTGGTAATAAATTATGCGAAATTATTTTCCTTGAATATAATATATATATAGCCAAATGTCGCTGCTCTATGAAAATAATCGGTGTGCTGAATAAGAGAAAGTTTAGTTTTGCTTTTTTAGATATTTAATAGAGAATATTTGAATAGATATTAGCAAGGCATACCGGTAAAATAATGATGTGTGTAACTCTTTAATAACACATATCTTAGTCGTCAGTGCAAACATAATTTTATTACTGAAATTATTTTAAAACTAAGTTCATCTAAATGTGTAAGTTTTTAAATAAATGAATATTGTACTATTAAAAAAAAAAAATGCATAATTTTTTAATCCGTATTCAACAGAATGAAGGGATAGTATTATGATAATTCATAAACATTTCCAGGACTATAGTATGATATTATTTTGATCAAATTGGTACCATAGTATGGTTATTGAATTACCACATTGTGATAAAAAAGAAAATAAGAGTAAGCTTGACACAACCATAGTAACATGGTTGTGGCAATCAAACATCATATGCAATCCAAAAATATATGATGCTCTTAGAATATGGTTACCGTAACCATGTTTTTTATGCGTGTAGTGGTTTTGTCAATATATTTTACTAATTTTTTTCTATTAGTGTAGCTATTCTTATAGATATTTTGTAATTAGGCTCAATAATTTTAGAAAAGGCTTCGTTTTTGTTTGTATGTATTTGTTAGATACTATGAATGTCTTTGGTGGCTGGCAACTGGTAATATCTAGCCAAACGTCATTTCCGCTGCAATGAACTAACTGTATGTTATTTACCACCTTTGCATTTGATCATCATCTGCTACCTATCACGTTTGAGTTTTATATTTATTTATTTTTTTTTACAATTTTTTCTTTTCTTTTGCCTTCTTGTTCTGGTTCTATAATCAAATTGAAAATGAAGCAGATACTAAGAGACTAGGGAAAATCTTTTGGTACACTCATATACAATAGTCTGTTAAAGTTGAATAAAATTCTGTAAATGCTACAGACTGTTTTGCTAACATTCGGTCAGAATATTGCTTTGCATATTTTAGCATAACGTGACTGTAATTTTTTAGTAAAGTAACAAGAAAATTAGTACAAGTTACTAAAATTTAGTAAAATTTTACCAAACTCTTAATGGAAATCGATTTGCTAAAATCAACAAAGTTTTGTATTAAATATTAATGATAAGTATAAATAAAAAATTGCAAATCAAATTAATTTATCTGGTTTAAAATTATTTTCACAAAATATATGAAACTTTTTATTAAATGATGAAACATTAGCATTAAATTTTTACAAACTATTTGTCATGTTTATGAAGCTTCGCAAAATATGATGACAAATTGATTACAAACGATTTATGCAATATTTTCATCAATATGATGATTTTTGCATAAAGTATTTAAGTACATAAATAAATTTCAATATTTTTCCCTCTCTTGTCTCTAGATCAAATATTTTTTAGATTTACAAAATATATTATCAGTAATTTTTTTTTTTTTTTGATAATTTCAGCCAATCGTGTTTCAAAAGTTAGTAAACTTATTTATATAAGCAACAAATAATATAACAAATAAGAATAGCTACAAATTTTTCTAAAAAATAGCTTTATACTATAGATTGGAAATCGATTATTATTGTAATCAAAAACGCGATTAATCGCATAGTTTAATTGCCATCTAATAAACATTTTTTCGATTATGACTTTAAAATTATATTTTTATATACCATGTATTTATTTGGAACTTCTACATTGCTACCCTTTATTTTTAAATAGTATTTTTTACAATTTCCACAGATTCCTCAAATTGGAATTGTGTTACTACTGATTAAATATTTTTCATGAAAATATATTTTAAAAATTTACTAAATTTGTACAAATATTGTTGTTTGAAGTTAGTTTTCAAGAATATTTATTTGAGCATACAAAACATTTTTTTTTTTAAATACAGAACTTTATTTCTATACTTAAAATTTGTTATTGGATTGCAAATAATTTTCAAGATCTGACCGATATGACAATTTAAAAAAATAATCAAAATCTACCATATTTAGGATTAATGTTCTATCGAAATTTTTATCTTTTTTTTTTTGCTTATTTCCATTACAGGGGGTTTTAATGTAACAATTTCTTAATGAAGCACTTTTCCATCTGTCTGCTGTTTGATTGAACAATTTCTAGCGGATCTGTGACGTGCCCTTAATAATTTAAAAATATTAAAAAATTAAAAATCGTTATCGCGATTAAGAATAGCTTTGATTATTTTCAAACTCCTAGTTTAATAATAAATAAAATTATAAAAAATAAAATTATATAAAATTTGTGTAATAACACAGTTCAACAAAATTAGATTATTATGATGGAGCGGGGTTGTGACCTATTATTTCTAAAAGACTTTTTTAAGCAGATGAAGAATATAGCGTTAGATTTTCAAAGTTAGTTCTACTTTTATAAATATTTGCAAAAGATTTTTTTTATGAAATTTAATTTTTTTGACAAACTTTTTATAAAATAATACATAATGCAAAATTAAAAATAATAACGCAACTTTTGTGCAACATTCAAATAGTACCAACTGTGCTCTTTAATTTAATATAGGATACGTTTGAAAAGGATCGATAATATTCTCTATGCATCTATTTAAAGTTGAAATTCTTATTTTTTACGATTTGCTTAACAAAATATCTAAAACTTAAAGAAGATCAAAGACATTACCAAGCATCTTTAGGGAACATCACAGGTTACCTAACTTATGAAAAAAATTCACGTACTTTATCTTTTAGTATGTGACAAATGTTAATTAATGGGTTCTAATGAGATCGAGATCGAAATACTGGTATCAACCTAGCTAATATGTTTGATTTGCTTTATTTTTGTAAATATACGTAGGTTGAAAGCTCGTTATAAATTGAAAATAACACAAAAATAATCTCGATGTATATAAAAACAAAAAAACTAATAAAACTGTTAATTAAAAAAATTCGGATAAAAGCATAATAACACATGTTCCTTAATCAATACCAAGCAAGCTCCAGTTAATTGAACTGCGTTTTCTTAAAAACTAACGATTTTAAATGACCTCCAAGTGGTCAATCGTTTTGGGATTATCGGCGTGGAATAGCGACTTCACATATCCCCACAGATAATAGTCCAGCAGCGTTAAATCGCACGATCTTGGAGGCCAATTCACGGGTCCGAAACGTGACACTATGCGGTTAACAAACGTTTCTTCAATAAATCAATTGGTGCACGAGCTGTGTGACATGTAGCGCCGTCTTGTTGGTTGTTCAATTGATGAACGAAAAAGTCAGTAATCATGGCTCGATAGCGGTCACCCTTGACGGATAAACTTATTGGGGTCTCCCTCTACGCTACGTTCTACATCAGCAATGAATTCTTCTGTACGCACTTTACGACGTCTCTGCGGATGCAAACTATCATTTAGAGTAAACGTGGTGCGAAAACGTTCCATAGTTAAACGAATTTATTGCTCTGATGGAACGTAGTGCGCGATACATATTTCGAACAGAACCATGATTTTCAAAATAAATTTTTACAATTTGGAAGCGATGTCAAGGCGTCAGTTTATTCATGTTGTAATGCCAAAGCAAACCAAACATAAATCACTTGACAGCTTACAAAATGGCCGGCAGTTACAAAAGTGTTGCCAAATTAAAGTTCTATACCTATATAAAAAAGACCCTTTATATATATACGAGTACAAAATCACTTTTTTAAACAAAGTAAAATTACTAAAAAATTCTTCACATCGAATTTTTGGAAAATAGTGATATGAATGCGATGGTTCTTTCTCTGAAATCAATTAAGAGAAATATAAATTACCAACATGTGCTAAATTTTTGCAAATTTGATTAGTTGATTTTATAAAATTAACGGGAAAGAAAAATAACTGAAATTTTTCACTTTAACTGCACATCACAATTGTTTTTAATATTCAAAGTTCATACTTTAAAACCACATTAAAAGTTATTTGAAGTTTATCCAGGTATAGGAACTACTAAAATGATTTAAAGAAAACATTGTATTTTTTAAGTTCAATCCGCGAATATTTCGAAAAGTGGAACTAATATTAAAATTTGGTGTTCATGTTAGTGATCTACGTTCTAAAATCTATCACTTTTGAAAAGTCAAATCTCCAATGCATTTTTACGCCCGTATTCATAAAAAATCTTAATACATATTTCGAATAAATTTTAGTTAAAACATGTTTTAAGCATTAAAATTGTATTCATAAGCGAACATTTTGTTAAAATACCTATTTTAAAACTTGTGTAAAAGTTAATATTCGTTTATGAATACAGCTTTAAGGCTAAAATTTGTGTTTTAACATAAATGTATATGAAATGCTGTTTAATGTTATTATGAATAAAGGGCTAGTGTTTAACAGTATAATATAAAAGTGAGATAGAAAACTGATTTACGAATTTTAATACTAACTATTTTTCATTAGTGTATATGTATTATATAGTATATGTATATAACCGCAAAATACAAGAAGTTTGCAGCACACAAAAGGTTTCTGAAAAGTGTCTGTAATAAGTAGCACTCATACAGTCATTCAGTTAGTGTAGACAAAAAACATTTCGATGAGATGAGGCAGAAAACTGGAAACATACAGAAAAACTTATCGCTTCCTTTATTTTGAAATAAACTTCCTCATCTTATTATTTAAAATTATGCTTTAAATTTAACTTATTGAACTTAATATCACGTATAATGATGATGCACAGTATACAGTGTAAACACTCTGACCAATGAGTTTAGAAAATGTTGGCCTGAGCTTAGTAAATTTAGTTTTAAAAATTGATGTTTAGGCCTATCTTTAACTTTTAAGATAGTTATTTGAATTTTCCTTATTTTGCTTTTAATAAATTTCACCGGCCAATTAAAAATTAATCAACACATATATACATATTGACTGATACCATTTGATATAATTATGTATGTACCATATACAGCTTTATATTGTAGCTTACATTATTTAATATTTCTTATATGGCTTATCTGGATTAGCATCTAAATATATGTTGGCATTTCAAATTATATATATTTCTATCTTCTTCTTTATTTGCCAATTGGTTTTCCGAATTTTAGCGACCAATACAATTGAAGTAGATTAGATTGCATGATAAATAATTTCATAAATAATGATGTGAGCAAGATTATTCAAGTTCAAGATCATTTGTTTTTTGTTAAACAAAAAACCGTGCCATGTTTATTTATTACTCAAAAAAGTTTTTGGCCGCTAACTTATAGCAGACTTTGTCTACTGACAGGTCCCTACATGTTTCATTTCGCGTCACCGAAAATCATCAGAGAACCAATGTAGAATATTCTACAAAATTTTTGAAGGAAAAATATCAACGCTTTACCCGTATTGTTTTATTTACCCAATGAGAAGTAAAAACAAAATTGGAAGAATTAAACTAATTCAAATGAAAAATAAAACATTTTTAACTAATAAACATTGTTTCATAAATTTTTCATAACTTCTGCAAAAGCGTCCCTATTTCTCGCCTCGCTCAGGAGGCAAAAAAAATCGCTCAACGTTCAAGGAAAATCGTATTCTAGGGATCAAAAAAAGAAACTTTGCCGAAGGAACCATACCTCTAAAACGAATTCTGATGTCCCGACTTTTGACCCGTAGTTTAAAATTTTGAAAAAATCCCACTTTGACCCATTTAGAGTGCCCCAATCGAATCCAACCCAATCGAATATAATTTATACATTAATCTGCTAGACGTCTTCCGGAGAAGAAATAGAGACCCTAATCTTGGAAAGACTACCCCTACTTTCTGAAATATCTCTATCCCGAGATTTGCACATTTTGCTATAAAAACACGACTAAAAAGGCCTTCTTTCAACTTAAATTTTAACCCCTTAACGGTCACCTAGAATGATGTTTTATGCATTAATCTGCTAGCGTGTCTCCCGGAGAAGAAGTAGCTCCCATAATCTTGGAGAGATTCCTCCTACTTTCTGAAATATCAAAGTGGTCTTTTTCAAAATTTTACCCTACGGTTCAAAAGTCGGAACATCAGAATTCGTTTTATAGGTATGGTTCCTTCGGCAAAGTTTCTTATTTTGATCCCTAGAATACGATTTTCCTTGAACGTTGAACGATTTTTAAATCGACCCGCCCTACTGTACATTCTTGTATGTTATTATGCCACGTAGTTTCTTTTCTTCCTCTAGTAGGTCTACCTTCAATATTAGCTTTCCAAATGGTTTGTAGAAGCTTATATTTTGGGTTTCTCATAGTGTGACCCAAGTATGCCGTTTTTCTTATATCTATAGTTGCTAAGAGCTCTCTATCGCGGTGTACTTGCCTTAGTACTTTGTTGTTATATATAAAGTTGGTCCATGGTATTTTCAGTATTCGTCGGTAGATCCACATTTCGAAGGCTTCCAGTGTTTTTACGTCAACTGCTTTAATAGTCCACACCTCCGTTTCATATAGGAGTACTGACCATACATATGTTTTGACGAATCTAAGTTTTGTTTCAAGGTTAATGTCATGGCTGGTGAGAACTTTCTTATATTTAAAAAAATGCTTCTCTTGCCATTTCAATACGGCATCTTATTTCTTTTGAACCCTCCCACTGGTCATTGATTGTAATCCCCATATTCTTAAAGCTCTGTACTTTATCGACATAGGAGTTTTGTATTCTTAAGGTGGTTATGTTGTGGTTGCTTTTTCTGCTTACAATCATATATTTCGTTTTTCGGATATTTATCTTCAGGCCATATGCTTCACTGTATGTAGTCAGTTTGTTAACTAGATCTTGAAGTCCAGACATGCTATCAGCCTGTAAGGTGGTGTCATCGGCATATCGAATATTATTGAGGAACATGCGGTTCATTTATAGTTCTTCCCGTACATTACATTATTTCTATAATATTGGATTTATAAGATATTATTAGATGACACCAAAACTCTGATATAATCAAGTCAGGGTATATATTTTTATATCTCATTTTATATTAATTTATTTGATCCAATTATAAAAAACCAATTTCAGTATAGAAAACCAATATTAGTTTTTAACAGGGTATTTTACTTTTCTTTGTAAAAGATTTACAAAATGACGTGTCTACTTTAACATACTCATGTAGCTTTTAGTTTCTTACTTTGAACTTTACAATTGTGCTTCCTTAAAGACGTTTGTCAGAATGTTCTTGGAAAAGTTTTTTTTTTTTTTTTTTTTTTTTGCACAATGAACTTGAGGTGGTAATTACTTTGTTATTTTTCAAAGTGCAATAAGAAAATTCGAAAAAGTGTTGAAGAGTTAAGTATTTTGAAAATTTGTTTGACGTTCAGACAAGTATATGCAAATATATTTATAAACAATGCTTTACAAATTTTGGTATTTAAAGTGTTTATTATACTATATTATTCAACAACCCAGCAAAATTTGTTAGAACAGTTTACCTTTCAACCTGTTCTATAACAGCTTCTTTTATCCCCGGTTACATGGAACTGGTTCTAAATCAGGTTCCTGTAAGTCAAAATGTAAGGTTTCACTGTCCCAGTTCCAGTTCTATAACTGGTTCTAGTTAGGAGGTAAAGAACATATTGTAAAAAAGACAAACTCCATACGAAAAGAATCGATTGTAGAACAGAAATTAGAACCTGTTATAATACACTATAAGTTGTTTTGCAACCTGTTATTTGGATTTTACTGTTTTGCTGGGATATTGAGAAGAATTTGTTGGATGAAAAATACTGAAAATGTGCAATAAACTTTTCGTTAGTTTTCTTCACAAAGTGAACAAAAAATTTCTTTAAATTATTAAAATCTTCATATTTATATGAAACTATTTTTTTTTTTTTTTAATTTAACCTTTTTTATTCTCACAGAGAAAACATATTCTTTGTGACCACCGAATTTTTTTTACTAAATTTTAGTAGCATTTACTAAATTTTTTACTACGTTTATTTTGCTAAAAATTTAGTCACGTTTGCTGAAATTATCAAAACGATCTGCTGGTCTAAAATTAGCAAAATTTTCTGTATCTTTTACAGACTTTTTTTTTTAAAGTGTAGCAGAAGTGTTTAAATTTTGATAAGTTAACATTAGTTTCACTGAAAAATATATAAATCTGTCATCTAAATTTTACAAAATTTCTGAAAATAAAAATATTTACTCAACGAAAATCGTCGTTTAAATTTAATTTTGAGGGAGAAAACACAAAGAAATACATTTTCAAAAAAAAAATGTCGCTTATACGCTTATTCGAGCGAAGCATGCATTTGTTGAGCCATTTTAATTCACTTTTGAGTAAGAAATTTAAGGATAAAGCCGAAGTTTAGCTATAAGGTGAAATAATCGGCAGCTGAAGCTTTTCGATTTGGCCGATTATAGAATTAATTGCTTAACTACGGACTATTCATTAAATTTGGTACTCAAAGTCGTATCTAATAAGTGCAGTAAACGTTTTTCCATTTGACAAAATTGCCCATAATGCTTTCAACTACCGAGTACCAAAAAAAAAAGCTTTTCCTGGCCGAAGTCTTCGTTCGGACACTAGTTTCTTGTTAACACTTTCTAAGTATACTATAAGGGCCCGCACATTTGCTGGTCAAAAAACTGCAAAAAAGTGTAAATCGAAAAAATTTGGTTTTAAGCAATTACCACAATATAACGTTTCAGGTATTGGTGGCACAGCATCAGTACACACAGTGTGAAGTCATTCAAATATAGTGAGTTTATATTATACTTAAGTTGTCAACTGCAAACTATAAACTACCCTAAAAACTAAAAAAATGTTAGTCTAACTCGGCCGACATTTTGCGAATTTTTAACTTTGAGCGTTAATAAGTACGAGACAATCATTTCAATAACACTGGAATTTCGCAAAAAGGGTGTCCATTTAATCATAAATGTATACCCGCCAGCCTCTTTTTTTACAATTCAAAATTAAAGAAATTATTCCAAAATTTATTCAGTTTCATAAATATCGAAATTTATTCAAAAATGTCCATATAGTATTTAACATGCAAGAGTATAAGTTATATTAATATGAATATTAATCATACGCCATGTATGACAATTAAAGCGGAACATAAATTACAAACAATTTATGTTTGCCTTTAATTTTCATACATGGCGTATGATTAATATTGATACGATATTAATAATAGCTCTTTTATACTACATGGTCACAGCATGAAAATTGATATTCTCGTTTCTTTTGCCAAAATTAGATAAACAAACATAATTTCCGAGAAAATCGGCGAAAGTATACGCACACCTGTCCTACAACCTGAATTATTAATTTTGAATAAAAGTTACAATTCTCAATAATATGCCGTGAAAATTGGTGATTATTCTAGAAATATAGTATGTATTGTTTGTACCAATTGATATCTTAATCGCAGCAACGCCTCGCATAGCTGTAATATATCTTTTTGGTAAAAACGCTAGAAATCCATTGAAAAACATCCGTTTGTTACAGAGTTTTAAAATTTTTTCAAAAATATGAAAGAGTTTTTTGTTTTAGTTGCAAGGATATGCACCATTTCCATATATCCTTAATTGCCCGGGTATATATATATATATAAAACATATCCGGCAATAATGAACATGTATGACATCATTCATGCTCATATATAGAGTGATTCGAGGTCATACATGTCCATAAACCACCACATAGGATTCATATGCGCATATACGAGTTCATATGTGATCAAGTTTGGTTAATATATACATATGACCATGTATGGAAATGTATAGACATATATGATTATATATGTAAATTTTACCTCAATTTTCGTTAATGCACACAGATGAACATATATGTACAACTCCTCATATGAACAAATAAGAATGGTTCATGAACACATTTGAATCATGTATGATACAAATTAGACATTAGAGTGGTTTTAGTGTATATAGGGAAATTTTTTTTTTTGAAATTTAAAGGTGCTCAGGTCTAGGATTGTGTCCTTTAGTGTAAAAATGCTATTGTAAAAGTTTTAGCTCAATCGGACTATGAATTCCCGACCCCATTCAGCCCTAAAGTTTAGAAAACGGAATACAAGGCGAAAAGGTCACTTTTTTTTAGTTTTTGTAAAATTTTTTAAATGTCGTAAATGTTTTTACTCAAGAAGGTAAATTAATCGAAATGAAGATATAATTATGTTTTCAAAAAGGTATAAAAACACAAAATCGGTTTAAAACTAACACAGTAATAAATAATGCCCCAGACCACTAAGGTGGAAATTATTACTTGACGAGAAATTCGAGCACACATTTTAAAAATTTTTTAAATTGATTACTGAAATATATTTTTTTTACTTAAAAGACTCAAATTTGTGAGATGTAGAAGAATTTTTTTTTTTGATGGCGTTAACCTGTCCTAATGTGTTGTCAAAAACTGACAACATTTTTGGGGTGTTTTTCAAATCTCCAATTTCAAATTTTATAAAAATTTCTTCAACAAAATCGCAAAAATTGAGATTTGAACTCCAGTGATTTGTTTAAAACATGTTATAGATCGAAAATGAAAAATTTTAAAAATATCCCCTGGCACACTACTACTTTTTATACGACTATCTTTTTATACGACTATTAAGTAAGAATTTGTATTTAAATTAGTTTATTTTGAAATATGAATTCTGACTTGTCATATCTTTTTGTTTAATATTGTAACAATACATGCAAAAAACCGAAAAAAGACTTTATAAAATAAAAATATTTTGTTAATTTCTTGTTTTTCTATGTATTATAATAAATTCAATGCGAAGTATTTCTGTTATTTTTAATATTATTATGCTTGTGTTAACATAACACAACATATTTCTAAAGTTTTTTCAACTATGGGTCTTTTTAACACCAAGAGCATCTAAGGGTTAATTTAGTCCAAATTATATATTAAATGATTAAAGTACTGGTCTAAGCCGGGTTTGTAAAAATAAGAATTTAAATACTTTTTGTTCAAATATGTATAAATTCTCGCAGTAACTTCTTTGACCTTAATGCGGCTCGGCAAGGGTTAACGTTGTTAAATATGTCCAAAACTTTTGGCACAGAATCTTCAAATATTGTGTTATTATATTTTACATCACGTTTATTACAATTCAAAAGTAGTAAAAAAATCTTCAAAATCTTAAATTGAAATATATAAGTGTAGGGTCTCTTGGGGCCTCTGGTCCACATGGGTTAATGATGTCCAAAATTTTTTATTTTCAACCTTAAGTCATGATGATAAACAAAAACAACAAACGGTACAAAAGTCGCTAATTTTCGATTTTAAATATTTCATGACAACAAATAAGGCAAAAATTACCAAAAAACACAATTTTCTCGAAATTTGCAAAAATTAAATCGTTGCCCTACCCAAGTGGGCCAGGGGATATTTTTAAAATTTTTCATTTTCGATCTATAACATGTTTTAAACAAGTTACTGGAGTCCAAATCTCAATTTTTGCGATTTTGTTGAAGAAATTTTTTTAAAATTTGAAATTGGAGATTTGAAAAACACCCCAAAAATTTTGTCCGTTTTTGACATCACATTAGGACAGGTTAACGCCATCCAAAAAGAAAATGTCTTCTACATCTCACAAATTTGAGCATTTTAAGTAAAAAAAATATATTTCAGTAATCAATTTAAAAAATTTTTAAAATGTGTGCTCGAATTTATCGGTCAAGTAATAATTGCCACCTTAGTGGTCTGGGGCATTATTTATTACTGGGCTAGTTTTTAGCCGATTTAATGTTTTTATACCTTTTTGAAAACATAATTATATCTTCATTTCGATTAATTAACCTTCTTGAGTAAAAACTTTTACGACATTTAAAAAATTTTACAAAAAATAAAACAAGTGACTTTTTTGCCTTGTATTCCGTTTTCTAAATTTAGGGCTGATTGGGGTCGGGAATTCATAATCCGATTGAGCTAAAACTTTCACAATAGCACATATAAAAATCGAAGATCGATTTTATAAAACCACTCTAGTGGACATGTATGTATCATGTGTGTTCATGCAAGTATCCATATATGTCGATTTTTAACACGGTATGTTCATTTTGAATAAAAGTTATAATTTAAATATTATTTTAATATTAAGTAAGATTGCCATTTGGTTATTTGCTTCATATTTCTGGTTGTAATTGCGATTTTAGAGAACAAAAGCATAGTAATAATGTTATTCTCCAATTTAAAAAAAATTACGTTTTCTGTATTTATTTTTATCACAACGAAAAATTAATTTACTGACATTATTTGTTAAGCACAAAAAGGAGTAATTTTAAGCACATTTGTGTAATATTTCAGTATAAAACATATGTACTGTATTAAATGTGTAGTTTTAAAAAGTAAATGTTTATTTATTATAAACGTAGTTTTACAGACGAAAGTGTGTAAATAAATATTTCATACATTTCGTGTTTAAATTTAAGCATTTTGTATAAGTGTACATGAAAAGCTACAAGCTCTATAGTAGTAGTTTTAAATTAATTTTTCAGAGTGTAGCCCCAAATCGATTTGGACTAAATACTTTTCCGAATCAAAGAATTTGCAACAAAATGGCAATAATTTGTATATTTTTGCATATACATAATTATACGTGCAACTAGTTTTATACACAAAGACACCAAATCAGCCAAGTATCACTGAGTAATGCACTATTTTTTTTTGTTTTTTTTAATAATTGACAAAGAAAAGAGTTATTAGTAACTTATTATTTTATGTTTTAAAGTAATGCACAGAGTTTGCTGATGTTATTACTGGCAGTACAAAAAAATAAGTGATAGTTATGTCGTTACCGTTTCAAAAAAAATTACGTATATATGTTTACGTCTGGCTTGTTCTGTCGTGACTCTTGCTAGTACCTAAAACCAAGGAGATTATGTATTTTGGAGTTTATATATAATTAGTACCAGAATTCGTCAAACAAGACTTCAAACACAACATTCTGTTAGACCGGATACCCTCCCTCGGCGAAAACAGTGGAACGAATATAACTCCAAGTGAAATAAAATTTTTATTTTAAACATTATTTGTAATATTTTCATTATTTACATAACATACTTTATATTGTTTACATTGTTTACAATATTTACCTTACATACTGTGCATTGTTTTCATTATTTACATTATATTCATTGCATACTTTACAATTTTAACATTACATTATTTACATAATTCAAATAGTTCTCAAATTTGCAATTTTAAAAACTTTAATTTGTTTTGCCAGGATATATCGACGCGTTTACAAAAGCTATGTTTTATGTCCTGTATGTTATCTTGTTTGATGTGTGTTCTCAATTCTTATATGTAAAATGCTTGATATAACAGCAGTTCATTTAATCATGAACATCTTTTGCAGGCTTTTAATGATTTTTTTTTTTAATTTTGCCCTATTTTTTTTAACAAGTAATTTTATGCTACAACACCAGCGATAATATGGCCGACAAAATTGTATGAAAATAACGATTTTAATATCATTTAATTGCATTTTATACACACGAGTAAAAACGTTCATATACAGCCACATCTTATTTAATACAATGTTATATAAAAATTTATGGCATTATATAGCTTTATGTGGATATTTGCGATGGTACATATGATCATATATAACTTTATCTTAGATATTAGATTTCGCAATTTTTTGGTATGGTAAAATACATATTTATATCTATATATATATATTATTTAATATTACTATTTATTTTTATTTTTTTTTTATTTTTATTTTATTTATTTGATATCCTATACACAAGACTATAGGTCTTATATTGCAGTATAGGACTGAGCAAGTGTTAAATACAATAATTCGTTAAATATATATAAATATTACTACATTAATGCACATACAATACAATATTAACCAAAGAAAAATAATAAAAAAGAAAAAATTTCAAATTTTAATAATTATAAGAAAACAAGTAAAAATTAAACAATAGAACAATAGAAATATCAAAAAAGAAGAAAAAAAAAAAAAAAAAAATAATATAAAAAATAACTGTTTACAAAATTGAATAAATTTGAAAAATCAAAAATAAAAATTGAAATTATAAAAAAAAAATAAAAATAAAAGAAAAAGAAAAAATTTAAATTTACATAAAAAACAAAGAAATACTCGAAATGGTTTAAATATAATTAAATGTTTTTTTTTTTAATATTTATATCATTGAAAATCAAACTAAATACATTATCAAATACATTATCTATCAAGAAAAATACCTAATAATGTTTTTTTTAAATATAAGTGCGCTACTTATAGTTTGAGAGCTATGTGGAATTATGTTCCAGAGACCGATTGCGTAAATAAAGAACTGCCATTTAGAAATCTGCGTGTGATGCTTAAATGTAAGTAGCCTTTTACCCCTATTTAGTGTTGAAAATTTTAATCTTGAGTAGAGATGTTCTGGTTGACGTGTATATATAATTTTATGCATAAAACGTAAAAGTCTCGTTTTAACATAATTATCAAAATTAATGCCATAAAGAAGACTTGTAAATGACGAAATGTGGTCATATCTTTTTAGACCATATACGTAACGGACGATATTATTATATGCAACGTTCAGTTTTCTTTTGCTCTCATTATCGCAACTGGCAAATAATTCGCAACCATATAATAAGATTGGCATCAGATAGGTTTTGGCAAGAAGTTTTCTAATCTTAATTGGTGTACAGTACTGAGTTTGCCAAAGATTTCTCAACATTGAAAATGTTCGACCACAAGCATAATTAATATGGCTAGACCAAGTAAGCGTATTGTTAAAATAAATACCAAGATTTTTGGCAGAGTCTACAATAGCAATTCTTTGATTGTTTAAAGTAATGTTTGGCATACAATCGAGCTTTAATAATCTTTTCTTAATAATTAGGCATTTAGATTTATTAGGGTTTATTCCAAGGCCATTAGCAGAAGCCCACTCATAAATGGCATATAATATAATAATATCATAATTGTAATAATTAGCATGATTTCATATATAATTGTATATGGCTGAATACAATGATACGTATAATAAAAAAAATTAAAAAAAATTTTTGAAAATAATGGAAATTTTTAATAACACTTATTTGCAATTTAGCTGAAAGTTAGTTTAGTAAACCTTCATTTGCATAAACAATAACAGAATTGAAATTTGAATAGTGCTTTAGACATTTTAAATATTACAAATTAAATTTTGGCTTTCTATTAAAAATTTAGGCGATTTCAAATGTAATTAAGTTAAACAAAATCTTAAAATAATAGTTCCAGTTTTAATTTTCAAATTCAACCTTTTGACCACCCTTGACTACCCCTACGGTGTACACATTTAAAAAAATAAAATAAAAAAATTGATAATGCAAAACGACTTTATTTTTTATTTTTTTAGTTGGTAATTAATAATCATATAATTACAAATTATATACTATTACCCTAACCGAGCACTAGCTACCATGGCCTTCGGCGCGTTGTAGCGAAAACAGACCAGTACCTCTGGTGGGAATCGAACCCACGACCCCCGCACTGATAAGCCAGCACGCTACCAACTAGCCTACCGGGTCGCACAACTTTATATTTTTGTTTAAATATGTTCATTAGGATATTGGTCATTGAAAAAATCAAAATGTTTTAGATGTAAAAACGGTCTGAGCTATTTCAAAAATTCCAGTTTAGGACTCATTTTTTTGTTGGTAGGAGGGCCAAACAACAATCTGAAGTCCAAATACAAATACATCCACAAACAAAAAGTCGACAGTGAAAGAGTTTAAAAACTCAGCAGAAAGTTTAATAATTTGTTCTGAAATTTTTAAAATTACAAACATAATTGGAATTTTCCACTAAAAATTTCTTTATGCAAGCAAAAAATTTAATATAAATTTAAATATTCGCACTATCATTTTTAAAGAAATCTTAAAATATTTTTGTTTTTTATTAAGAGAAGCAACGCACAGGAAATTCTTCCATATTTATTAACATGTCGCTTTTTTATAAAGGTAATAGTGGAGATATAAAAGGTGGGACAACTTTAAGGGCATCAAACATGGCAACACTGTAATTGCGCGATATAGTAAGTCTAAGAACAGCTCGCACCTCATGGATAATTGGCGATATTCTTGAAGCGTTTTGGTTCATAGCCCAGATTCATTATTTTATTTCGGTACACTCAAAAAAAAAAGTTTGTAAAGTCAGCAAAAAATGTTGCAGAGTCAGCAAAATTTTAGTCAGGAGGGTGCTAGCAAAAAAATTGCTAATGTCAGCAAAATCTTTTGCTGAAAATCAACGAGCTGATTTTTAGCAACAAAATTAGTAGATTCAGCAAAAGTTTTGTTAACACTTAGTAGATTATAAATAAAAAAGCGTTGATAAAAATTAATAAATTTTTTGCTGAATTTTAGTAGACTGAAAAAAACGCAAAAAAGTTGTAAAAAAAATTGTAATTTAGTTAATATATTTGCTGAAAATCATAAAACATATTTTTGTGATTCTTTTAAAAATAATGTACAATAATTCATTTTGCGATTATTGGTCTAGTGAGTCAAGTGACGAAAACTTTTCCGCAAAATTTCAACAGCGCAAACGATCTGCCATATCTAGCACTGGGCACATAAGTCCGGCGGGAAACGTCTCTCTAATAGAAGAGAAAATAAACATGATCGAATTTTCCATCGCGATAAACATATTGAAGGGCACAACTCCTGGTCTAGATCGCATATCATATCCAATGATTAAAAATCTATCAGAGAATGTGCGCAGAAGATTAGTTTCACTATACAACAGTATACTAGATGGATACGTTCCCCAAACGTACAAAACTAGTATAATTATTCCGATACTGAACCCTACTGGTGATAAAACAAATATATCCTCTTATAGGCCAATATCTTTAAACTCTTGTTGCTCAAAGGTTTTGGACAAGATTATAGCCAACAGACTGTGGTGGTTTCTCTCCACAAATAAACTACTTAATAGCCATCAGTATGGTTTTATTAAAGCTAAATCAATATCTGACCCGTTAATGTATATCGATTTTAAAATTACTCAGACACTGCGAAACAAAAATCATCTATCTTTAATTTCTCTGGACTTCGCGAAAGCGTTTGACAAAATAGGAATTCATACTATTTTGTATCAACTTGAGGAATGGAAAATAGGCCTGAAATTATACAACTATATCAGGAACTATTTGACCTGCAGAAAAATTATAGTAAGAAACAAATCTTTCTACTCGAAAACAAATCCCCTATCAAATGGCATTCCACAAGGATCACCCCTTTCTGTTATTCTGTTCTTAATAGCATATAACAAACTTTCAAATATTATTTCTATGCACAAGGAACTCGACTTCATAGCATATGCGGACGATTACATCGTAATCAAGAAAATGAATAGAAATAAAAATCAGATCATTGATTTAAACCATTTCATATCGGACGTACAGAATTGGTGCGACATGTAGAAAAGGAAACTGTTCACCAACTTTACACGGCAACTACACATCAATCGATGCTGAAGATACTCGGAATCGTACTGAAGATACTCGGAATCGTATTTAACAACCGTTACAGGTGGAATTCACATATTGATCACATAAACATTAACCTCTCAAAACGACTAAACATCACAAAATGCCTCTCATCAAAAAAGTTTGGTTGCAATACCTCATCCCTTATCCACATCCTTAAATCTATAATAATATCAAAATTAAATTACGGTATATACCTATACGGATTTTCGCCTAAAAGTCTTTTAAACAAAATTAAACCAATTTTCAATTCTGCCATAAGGCTTTCGTTGGGAGCCTTTAGGACAACACCGATAAGAAATTTGATATTTGATAATGTCAATCGAACAGTATCGAGATTTTGCCACAGCAAAACTATTTAAATCAATTATGTTAAGTGACCGCTTCCCACTATCCAATCTTTTAAGAAAATCACACCATCTTAAAACTTTTTTTGAAATACCCTCAGCTCTCACACGTGTTGTGAAATTCTGCAACAAATTTAACATACCTTTTAATATCAGTCAGAGAGCCCTTAAGGGACACCCAAATTGGAACCTTGACTTATCCATTATTGACACATCTCTAAATGATCTGAGGAAACCATCAACCAACCCTGAAATATATCGACAACCTTTTCTAGAAATACAGAACAGATTTGGCGATCACAAATTTATTTTCACGGATGGCTCTAGATCAGATAAAGGAGTCGGTTATAGCATAGGGAGCGATGACAGAACCTTGATGGTATCAATTTTGCCCGATTACAGTACTAACTTTTCCGCCGAAATCATTGCAATTTATGAGTCTGTAAAAAAAATCAGACACTCAAGGGGTAAATTCGCTATTTGTACCGACTCACTTTCGACGATCGACGCAATAGGAAACCTTAATAATGACCAATTGTACCCCAACATGATTCGACAGATCATTACTGAGCGACAACCACACATAAGGCTTATATGGATACCGGGTCATTGTGGAATAACAGGTAATGAAATTGCTGACGAATGTGCAAAGGCTGCATTATCTGCACCTCTGATTACAACTACGAACCTTTCATCGAAAGACATTAAAAACTTAGTAAAGGGCAAATTTGCGGAAAGGAAGCTTATTAATTGGACATTGACAAACAACTGGTATAAGGGAAGTAACACGAAGAAATCAAACGCGGCTAAAATTTTTAGAAATATCGATCAAAATCTCTGCTCGAGAGGGGACCAGATCAAATTAATACGCTTAAGACTAGGCCATACGAGAATTTCTCACGCTCACATTATTAACAGTTATTTTTGCGGATTTGCTCCGAACACAATCGCACTTCCTTTTATAACTGTCCCCATATCGATTATTATAGGAACAGCATACTTAAAGACAACAACCTATTCAATCTTATTGACATTAACATGACAAATGACAACATTAAAGTGATAATTGAATTTTTGAGAAAATGCAACTTTTATAATTCTATTTAATAAATATTTATCTTTTAATTTGGGTTTACTATAAATTTCTGTTTTATTAAAATTTTAATGAGCTTAAGGCCTGCGTTGTCATAGCTCTTTTCTTGAATATTATACTAATAATTTAGTTATAAGTATAATATGAGTAATAAATAAATAAATAAATAAATGTACAATAATTACGAAATATAAAAATTTTCATTTTCCCACATTGATGTCATGAATTAATTTAATATCTGAAAATATATAGAAATAAATATATATAACATAACAAAAATTTTCTTTCAACTACTTACCTCAATGGTAGTCTAAATGATGCTTTCTTTTAAAGCACGCAACTGCCGAAGATAATTATAGAAACGAAAAAATAAACAAAAACAAATGAAACGAAAAAAACAACCCTTTTTTGCAATAAAAAAAGGAACCATACTAAGATGTGTGTCTTTGTCTTTCGCTTTACTCTGTCTACATGTCTGTATATGTTTGTTTGCAATTTGACCACACTAGATTATTAATATATTAACATTTATTATAGAAATACATATTAAATTTAAATATTTTCTTTTGTCTTTTATTTTATTAATAGAAAATTATTTTCACAAGCCGGTGACAACGCAAAATTTAAGTTGTTTTAATCCTCAATTTTGTTTTATGTATGAAAAACAGATACAAAAGTCTTCCATGGTTGATTTTTTTATATGTCTTATTAGAGTTGTACTTTTTAGTATCACTGTACTGCGGTATCAGCTGACCCGCATGTGTGTATTTTTCTTTTGCGCTCTCGCATTTATTATCTATTTATTTCTAAAATAAAGTAAATTTATTTTATATTAAATGGTTGGTAAACGAAAGAAGTTTTGGGGAAACAATCCCAAATTCAAGGGGCAAAGAACCAATTCTGGTTCTTTTAGCAACCGATTCAAGGTACTTGAAGATAACGCCGACGATTTTGATTCATCCAATGATGAAGAAGGTGAAATTTTAACTCCTAAAGAAAAAGTTCCTCCAATTATTGTGGATTCCGCACATAGCTTTGCACTGGTTATAAGCTCTATTGGAAAACAATACAAATTTAAAAGAATGTCAATTGGAACAAAGATTATTTCGGAAAGTAAGTCTCTCTACGACGATGCAATTAAGATTTTAAAAAATGCAAAGTTCCAATTTTATTCACACGAAGTTAAAGACAAAAATAAGTTTAAACTAGTATTGTTTGGCCTGCCATACCTAGATACAAAAACAATTAACGAAGAATTTAAAAACACTCATAACATAATTCCCTTAAATGTAAAAGAAATTAAAACAAAAAGATCAAACTGTGACGATGCACTTTATATAATTGAGTTTAATCGTGAACAAATATCAAAAAGAGAAATTATGAAAATTAAATATTTCTATGGGATATCTGTTTATTGGAGGAGTCCACTTAAGGGCAATAAAGGACCGACTCAATGCACTAAGTGTTCAATGTATGGTCATGGTGCAAGACATTGCCAAAGAAAAGTTATCTGTCCAGCTTGTGCTGGTGAACATGATTACTATACGTGTACATTAAATAAAACCTCAATAGACGGACCTGTCATTTACAAATGCCACAATTGTGCAAAGAAAAAACTTAAAAATATAAATCACAGAGCCGATGATCCTCATTGCCCCTGTAGAAAGGATTACCTGGAAATTCGCCAAAGAGCGACGTCACATGGAAATAACACACGAAAAAGAGTCAGAAACAATATTCCAGACTTTAATTCGCCTAATAATTTTCCTCATTTACCAAATAATGACAATATGCCCTCAACGTCTAAAACATGTGATTTTTTCACAAAAGGTAAGAAATATTCTGATGTTATACAAAACAAACAACGAATTATAAATAACAACGAAGATGATGATGACATTTCAAATGAAGAGCTCTTAGATATTTATTTTGAAGCAATTGATGCTCTTCAAAAATGTCAAAACAAATATGATAAATTAAGAGTATTGGGCATGATGCTTAAACATGCTCTCTAACTCTTTTACTAAATGTCTTTGCGTTATGCACTGGAATGCTCAGGGCATAACAACAGATTCAGCTGTTTCACAACTTGAATATTTTGCACGTAGCAAAAAAATTGATATAATTTTGTTAAATGAAACGTTTTTAAATAAAAAACATAAATTTAAAATTGGAAATTATAAAGTGTACAGAGAAGATCGCGAAACTCACGGCGGTGGCGTGTTAATTGCAATTCGAGAATCTATTGAACATAAACTTTTACCAAAATATAAAACATCTGATACTGAAAATATATCAATTCTATTAAAAATAAATGGTCGTAACACAATTATCACTTCTGCCTATAACTCTAGATATACAAATAAATTCAAAGATGATATCGAACTACTTACTAACTCAACAACAGACTTCTTTATTTTTGGGGACCTAAATGCCCAACATACGAGCTGGAACTGTCCAGAAAATAACACATCAGGCAATATATTGTATAATCATCAACTCCAATCAAATTATTATGTGTATTACCCTGCCAGACATACAAGATTTGGGCAAAATTTAACACCAACTCAACCATCAACAATAGATATTTTACTTTCTAATTCACCTCTTACGTTTTCACCACTTCTAACTTATCCTAATAAATTAGTATCGGATCACGTGCCAATAATATGCAATATCTATGGTAACGTCCACTATGAAAGGGAAAAGATTCCATTATATCACCTTACTAATTGGGCTGAACTAAGGGCATGGGTAAATTTTGAAATTACAAATCAACAATTAACATCCCAAGAAATAACTAACGATAATATTGATTTGGTTTTAGAAAGCGTGACTAAAATAATAAAAAAATCTTTCGATAAAATACCAACTGGTGAAAAGACTGATTGGCAACGACAAATCTCAGATCTTTCCATATACTTAATAAGACAGAGAAATAAATATCGACGTAAATTTCAAAGATGCTACGACCAAAATATGAGAGCCCAATACACATCAACGATAAAACAATTAAATAAATTAATTGACTTTCATCTTAACGAAGACAGGAATAAAAACTGGTCAAGCTTTATATCTAAACTTCCATCTGGTTCTAAAAAATTCTGGAAAATTACAAAAGCTATAAAAGGTCATCGTGCTCCGCTCTCAGATTTAACCTCTAATGGAGAAATATTGAAAACTAATGAATCTAAGGCTAATGCAATTGCAAACGAATTCGAAAAAGCTCACTCAATTACTCTCAACCACAACTCACCACTAGATGGTAAAGTATATAATCATATGCAAAAACTATATTCAATTAATGAATTCATCGTTGATCATAATACGCTGACAAACGTTGATGAAGTTAACGCTTTTGTTTCTACTCTTAAAAATCATAAAGCCCCAGGGCTTGATGGCATTAATACTATAATTCTGAAAAACATGCCTGATTGTATTTTTGAATTGTTCACCAAGATTTTTAATTACTGTTTTAATAATGGATACTTTCCTACAACATTTAAAAGAGCAAGAGTCATTCCCGTTTTGAAAAAAGGTAAAGACCCACACCTTCCAAATAACTATCGTCCAATCAGCATTTTAAGCATTATAGATAAATTTTTTGAAAAAATTATACAAAAACGATTACTAATCTTTACAGATAACAATAACATTATTAATAAAGAACAGTTTGGATTTCGAAAAGAACATTCGACCGTTCACCAACTTAAAAGGGTTGTGAAAATTATAGATTCAAACAAAACTAATCGAAAAAGTACGGGTGTTGTTCTTCTCGACATCGAAAAGGCCTTTGATTTCATTTGGCACGATGGTTTGATATATAAATTGGATATTTTTGGATACCCCATTTATCTACAAAAACTTATTAAAAGCTTTTTATCTGATCGTCATTTTGTAGTTAATGTGGGCAATTGCAATTCATCTACTCGGAACATCCCTGCTGGTCTTCCCCAAGGGTCCGTTTTATCTCCAACATTGTACTCAATATATACTGCCGACTTTAATGTGCTTAAAAACCATGATGCCGCTTTTTACGCTGATGACACTGCCCTTATATGCAATGGGAAAGTATCAAACGCAATTATAAAAAGATTACAGAACTCTTTAAATTCGGCTCAAAGATTTTTTGACAAATGGAAAATAAGAGTAAATCAGGAAAAGACACAAGCCATTTTATTTCCATTCAATAAATCACCTAAGCGTAATCCCACAATTCCTCTTGAAATCCAAGGAAACGTCATTAACCTTAATGATCATGTTAAATATCTGGAATTGATACTTGATAAGAAACTTACATTGAAAAACCACGTTTTATCAATTTGTGAAAAAGCTATCAGATGCGGACGGGCATTATACCCTTTGCTTAATCGCAGGTCAACATTAAATGTCCAAAACAAGTCTCTACTGTATAAAATGTGTATACGTCCTATTATGACCTACGCCTGTCAAGTATGGTACAATAGGACAGCAAAGTCACATACAAAAAAAATGCAAATTATTCAAAATAAGAACCTAAAAATTATTCATAATTTAAAACCGAGATATTCTACAACACTTCTGCATAATCGCTTCGGTCATAAAACTATCGACAATTTCACACAAAATCTTGCTTTGTCATTTAATGGCAGATGCAGATTATCGAACTTCGAAACCATAAGATCTCTACTGGAATAATAACTCAAAATGTTTTTACCTTCTAAAAGCATATTTGTTAGTATTTATTCTTACTTTTTTTATAATTCCTATAAGGTTTTTTTTTCTACACCAACATTTTTCCTTAAACTGTGATATGTATATATTAGCTTATATTTTTAAATACACTTGTTAATAACTGTTGTAATACCTATGTAAAATCTCATAACATGTAAAACTTAAAACGAATAAAGGTTACAATTAAAAAAAAAAAAAAAAAAAAAAAAAAAAAAAAAAAAACTTTTTAGTATCATTTTCCTCTTCTCTACTACATCTTGACATGCCGCGGCATCTGCTTCATTCTGCGTATATCTTTCAATCTGGTTGTCACTATTAATGTGCTTATCAGCACAATTTTTTTTAGCAAAATTAATTAGTAAAACATTAGTATATTAATAAAGCATTAGTATAAAACAGTTAAGTGCTGAATAAGTATAACAAAAATTTTAGCCGAAAACACGATTTTAGCAAAAAAATTTGCTAAAAAATAGTATACCTGATTTACAAGACGTTTTACTAACTTTTGTACTAACTTATTTTTTTGAGTGTAGGGATAAGTGCTATGGGAACACCGAAAGTGGGCGCCGCGATAGCTATGTGGTATATACAACTCAAATATATATAATAATTTTTATAAATTGATTTTGTTTTCGTCGGAGATCGAACAAAGTCCAAAGCTCTTACCATTATATACCTCATAATTACAATTCTTCAATTACAAATTAAGATTTTAAATATCAATTGCAAATTTTGCTCATATATTTCTTTATATGCGAGTTTATATAAGCAGACCTGAAATCAATACTTTTAAAATTGGAAGGAACTTTACGATATTGGCATTTAAAAACATACATAGACCATTGCATATCCTGCTATACTAAATCAGACATAAGCTTATGGTATATCGTATAATTTGACCGAATTGGATAGGGACACAGTTCGGATAAAACTGTATCAAATCACTTTTAGTTGTAACTATATAAATATAATCAGATCAAATTAGATATATATTGATACAATTTAATCGGGGCATTTATCCAACGAAATTTTATGTAGTTATGTATGTGGTCACATGAACTTAGATAAAACTATATAAAGATCCAAATCAGTTTTTTTAATCGGGCAACAAAACTATGTACGTATGTATGTACTGTCCTATAAACACATACATTCTCATAGTCAGTGGCAAGTGTGAGCGTAATAGGGTAATAGGGGGAGGTATCGGCACTGGGGCACATATGCCACCCCCGATTTTCGCTGTATTTAAAAGAGTTCTTAATATGTTCCTTTCCATAATTTGTGCAGTTACCAAATTTTACACTTGCACTTAATATGTGGTCGATTATAGACATGTCGCACACCCAGTTCAAAAGTGACTCTGTAGCATGTTTAGCATGACTTGTATGCGACTAGTACCTACAAGAATATTTTCAAGTTCTTTAAGTATAAAGGATCATATTACACAACGATCAACACTTATTACAGTGTACAACGACTGCAGTGGTTACAAACATTCTAAGCTGAGAATGCTCAGTCAGACTGTTGAACATCCACTGTACACATTGATTAACAGTCAACCCTTCTGGTATTGTACATTGATCGTTGTTTTGTACTAACAATCTAACTAAAAGTACCTAGTCTATTGCTACACTTTCCACTGTATTTAGAAATGTCGAGTAAGCAATTATGTACTATAAATTAAGCTCGATTTCAATCAATAAAATCAATTCTTTGCTTAACATTCAAGGGAGCGTTTTATCCGCTCCATGCAAAGATAATAAAAAGCAAAATCAAAAAGTCTTTTTATTTACATGGCGATCCTGCCAGTCTAAAGGATTAAAAAAAAATATTAATAATAAAATAAAGAAGGAGTGCTTTAAACTAGCACCGACCGGGACTAGTGCTTCACTGCACAGTCAAAAATACATAAAAATTTGTCCTGGCGGATCAGCCACAAAGATTCGCCAGCTGCGTGATGGAAGTTCCCTGTCTGGGCAAGAGACAGGATGAAAGAAGGTCCTCAACCACTAACTCTGGAAGAGTATAAGAAACGTCACCAGAAGATAAATAAAAAAGAGGAACCAACAACCCCAAAAATATCCCGAAAGAGAAGAGGAGAAACAACTCAAAAGTTAAAACGTGAAAAATCCATATTAAATCAGGTATAGAACAAACAAAAAAAAAAACAAACTAGATAATAAACAGAGTGCATACTAGATATGCACCTGTAGCGAACGGAGGCGACTTCGCCCGTGTTCAAATTTTAATGATAGTGAAAAAAATATATTTTTTAAGAAAAAAAAAAAAAATTTTTTAATGTTAAAATTTGAATTTCAAGAAAAAAAAATGATGAAAATTTAAAACTTTTTAATTAAAAATTACAAAAATGAATACAATAAATAATTAAAAATTACAAAAAAATTAAGATTTTGTTATAATTAAATTTTTTTTTACATTATGGTCCTTTATAGAAGAAAAATTAAAATTAGTGCCAAAAACCGATAGATACTAGGGAATTAGTAATAGAACCAGCTTCAACCCAGAACTTCAAAGCAGAAAAGCAAATTTAAATGGATAAATGGGAATTAGTGGAAAAATTAATTTCTTCAGAAAAAGAGAACTTTAGAAAAGCATATAAATGCATTAATAAGAGTAGATTTGTTCGCCCGGAAACAGTGAGAAAACATTTAGACACGATTATTAATTCACTGGAAACAATTAGAGAAATAGCATACAGAAACAGAGAGAAATTTACAGAAGAACACAAAAACGTTGTTTTGGAAACTTATTGGAGTTTCAGAGATCAATTAGTTAAAATACTTGATAAGTATAATATAACCCAAACGGTGCCACATTCAATTGAACAGCCACTGAAAATAGATACAAATATTATACTGGCTTCAGGCAGTAGCGAAAAATTTGACCCAATTTCTGAGGCGGAAACCGATTCAGACTCAGAAAATTACTCGAATAATAATAAAATGCCACAAACAGTTGTGGAATTCCTTAATACAGCCTCACGGCTGATTTGTGAGTTCGACGGCAAGCCCGAAAATTTACGAACGTTCTTGGACTCGCTACGATTGGTCGACTCACTCAAAGACACACATGAGCAAGTGGCAGTGTCCCTGATAAAGACAAAATTGAAAGGAACTGCTAGAAACCTGATTGATAATGAAAATTCGATTTCCGAAATCATTAATAAACTGACTAGTTCAGTTAAAGGTGAATCAGTCGAAGTATTGTCGGCTAAGATAATGAATATTAAGCAGAACAACAAGTCTGCAAATGCTTATTGTAGTGAGATTGAATCTCTAGTGAAATCACTCGAGAACGCATACATATCAGATGGTTTGACCTGCGAGTTGGCAAATAAATACTCTACCCAAGTAGCTGTAAAAGCACTCACTAAAAATTGCACCATAGACAAAGTAAAATTAATCATGGAAGCTGGCCAATTCGATAATATGAATGAATCAATAAGCAAATTCGTAAATAGTTGCACTGAAGCAACAGGTCAGCAAAATGCTATATTATACTATGGGCAAAGACCCAATAATAACAATTATCGCAGAGGTAAAGAAAGATTCCGAGGAAGAGGAAACTTTTCTCGAAATAACAATTATAACAACCGCACCAGCGACAACAATAATAATTATTCAAGTAATAACTACAGGAGCAGAAGAGGACGTGGTAACTATAACGGCAACAGAAACCACACTAGAGCAATAACTACAAATGAAGACAGTTCGGAAAACTCGAACGCTCCCCTAAGATAAAGTCAATGAACAAGAGGATATACAACCTTAACCTTAACTTTAGTTGTTTCATTCAAATTAAAATAGATATAGTAAATACAACTGTAACATTGCTGGTAGACACTGGAGCAGATATATCCTTAATAAAACATCAATGCACTTTCAAGAAAATAAATACTGCAAATTTTACTACACTTACTGGTATAGGAAAAGATAACTACGTCGCGGACGCTCTATCGCGTATCACGATCAACGAATTAAAAGAATTAAATATACTAAATAGCAATATACTAAAAATGACAACAAGATCAATGACTAACAAGGCACAGAACAAGGCTGAAAATAAAAATATGAATAAGCAGCATCAACTGAATGAAACTGAAAAGCCCAGTATATATGTACCAATCAAGAACACTGACGTCAGAAAATATTATAAATTAAAGATTACCCCCGGAAGATGTTACATCAAAAGAGGAAAATCTGTAATTGCATATATACATATAGATGATTTGTTTATTAATGGGAAACTTGACTTAGGACAATTCTTCCCAAGGCTCGAAGAAGTGGCCTGTAAACATAACATTACGAAAATACAAATGGCACCTAGTGAGAAAATTTTCGAATTTATCTCCATTAATGAATTCAAACAAATGGGCAATAAAATGTTGAATTATATAAAAGTAGCGCTACTGAATGAGGTGACCAGAATTGATAATAATGCTAAAGCTATTCAAGATGTAATGAAACGATACCATGAAGACCCTGCTGAAGGAGGTCACTGCGGTGTTTCAAGAACATTAAACAAAATTAAAAGATATTACTATTGGAAAAATATCACGAAAGACGTAACAAAATACGTTAAATCATGCCAAAAGTGTCAAACAGCCAAAATTACAAAGCACTTGAAGAGTCCTATGATATTAACGCCAACGCCGGCGAAATCATTTGATATTGTATTAGTGGATACTATAGGTCCGCTACCAAAATCCTACAATGACAATGAATATGCAGTCACTATAATATGTGACATGACAAAATATCTAGTAACAATACCTATACAAGACAAAAGCGCTAGAACAATTGCAAAAGCAATTTTCGAACATTTTATTCTTACTTATGGTCCAATGAAGACGTTCATTTCGGACATGGGTACGGAATACAAAAATTCTGTGTTGACGGAATTATTCAAGCTTCTTAAAGTTGAGAAACTCACTTCCACGGCTCATCACCATCAAACAATGGGCACAATAGAGAGAAGTCATAGAACTTTAAACGAGTATTTAAGATCTTACATAGCAGTTGATAGAAACGATTGGGATGATTGGCTTAAGTACTTCACGTACTGCTTTAACACTACGCCATCATCCGTACACAACTATTGTCCATATGAGTTAGTTTTTGGCAGACTTCCAAATGAGTTTCAACAATTTAATGAGGTAGATAGAATTAGTCCACTTTACAACATAGATGATTATTCTAAGGAAGTAAAATTTAGATTAGAAGTAGCACATAAGAGGGCCCGAGAGATGTTAGATAGATCTAAGTTACTACAAAAATTTAATTACGATAAAAATACATTAGACTACAATTTTAAAATAGGAGATTTAGTTTTACTTAAAAATGAGAAAGGCCATAAGTTAGACCCTCAATATAAGGGACCATATAAAGTTAAAAACATAGATTTAAAACATAATGTAACTATTTTTGATAACAAAACTGAAAAAGAACAAATAGTTCATAAGAATAGACTTAAGATTTATACACAATAATAATGAAATAAAATAATACAAAGTAATATATGGAATTCCAATATAATAAAGAAAATCAATAAAAACCAAAAGTAAACATAAATACAATATAGTAATAAAATTATTTTATGTCTTTAATGTAAAAGAATACTCATACAACTTTGTTATATGAGCATTCTTCCGTAAAAGGGAGGTGTAGCATGTTTAGCATGACTTGTATGCGACTAGTACCTACAAGAATATTTTCAAGTTCTTTAAGTATAAAGGATCATATTACACAACGATCAACACTTATTACAGTGTACAACGACTGCAGTGGTTACAAACATTCTAAGCTGAGAATGCTCAGTCAGACTGTTGAACATCCACTGTACACATTGATTAACAGTCAACCCTTCTGGTATTGTACATTGATCGTTGTTTTGTACTAACAATCTAACTAAAAGTACCTAGTCTATTGCTACACTTTCCACTGTATTTAGAAATGTCGAGTAAGCAATTATGTACTATAAATTAAGCTCGATTTCAATCAATAAAATCAATTCTTTGCTTAACATTCAAGGGAGCGTTTTATCCGCTCCATGCAAAGATAATAAAAAGCAAAATCAAAAAGTCTTTTTATTTACAACTCTTCTAAAAAATTAAAAATTTTGAGTTGAGTCACTTTTGTACTAGGTGTGCGATATGTTTGTTGGTGTCTTTGGGTTACAAAAAAAATAATATGGAGTTGGTATATTTGGGATAACTTTTTTATTTTGTGTATTAAAACGAAATACGTTTCAAGTGTTGAAGCGTTGATATTAGTTTATAATATAAACACGATTTTTTTGAAAAGTTTAAAAAAAAAAATAAATTATATAAGCAACTAAGCATGGGACACATACGCCTGACCACTACGTTTGTAGTTTCGTCAGAAAAAATTGGTAACACTTTAAAATACGTATACGTTATATTAATTCTTAACATAGTTATATGTGTTGCACGGGTCATACTTAGTTTTCGTTCAACAAGAAGAAAATTAAGTTTTTAAAATGTTTTTTCTAAAACTACTGCTATTGATATATAAGTTTTCTACCAGAACCGCTATATTTATAGCGGACAAATGTGCAACATCAACTTGGAGAATTTACGCCATAGCTGGGAAGTTAAGCCGATTTTTTTACTCTGGAAATCTTAAAAAAAAAAATTAAAAAATATAAACAAGGTTAAGGTAAGGTTGTGTAAAATGTTAGATAAAAAATATTTGTTTTCCAAAAAAATCTTGGTTTAGTAACGACAGGGCTTAGAAAAAAAAGTGGCGAATGTTTTCCCTTCTACCCTACACATCAGGCATATAGACCAGGCAACCAAATATAATACCCGTACATACTTATTACAAGTTACTGAGCATCAGACTGTTAAAGAATAAAAACATCAAATGGTTAGAATTAAATGTTAAACATATTTATTTTCTAATTATTGGACAGCTAACATATTCCAACATTTTTTTTATCTCTCGAAACGAAAAATAGTTTCTATTTGACTATTTTTGCGCAAATTTTCCCAAAACAAGTGCAATAATTTTAATTTAAAAATATATTATATTAATGGTTGTGAAAGGCCTGCATTAATAATATTATGGTGAACCGTAAGCTTTCAATTGAGTTAAATTAAATGACAATGACAGTACGCTGAATCCAAATCTGGCAAACAATTTTTGTCTCAGTTGCAGTTTTTAAAATATTGCGATTTTAATATTTACATCATTCATTCCAGTTTTTTCATATATTTTGTATGATATTTTAAAATTTCTTTTAATAATATAAATCTACACAAGAGGATCTTTAGTTTGAGTATAATCATGTCAGACGTTTGTATCAGAATATCGTACTGGTATTGTAAGGAATTTGAAAATGGTTCTTTGTCAGTTTTAGGTTTATAAATTTGATGCAAGTTAATACATTTTAAATTTTTATAATTGTGCAAATTGAAAATCCTTTCAAAAGGTTCTGAAATATTTATATTTCTACACTGATAGAAATTTGTGCGTAGTATTAATGAATTCCTTCATTAATCCAATGAATTTTTTCATAAAAAAGTCCCCAAAGAAACGTTTCATTGAGTCAATGAAAGGTGTTTCATTAAATCAGTTTTAATGAATGGTTTCATTGACCCAATGAAAATTTCATAAAGTATATGAAATTTTTTTCATTAAGCCTAGCCTAATCGTTATGAAAGTTTCATGTGTTTAATGAATAAAATTCATAGTTTGTATGAAATATTTTCGTTGATATTTAATAATTTGCACTTTTTATGACTATTTTAGCATAGCATTAATTTGGTTTGTATTGAGAAATTATCATTCGTTGATATTATTTATAAGGTCTGGTCTTTATAGGATCTATAAAATATTTTTTATAAAAAAAGTTCGAAAGTAAACATCACAGGATGTTCTGCAAAAGCGATGGCAGATTTTTATTAAACTCAGCCAGATTCAGCAAATTTTCGTTACTTGGAAGGATGACATGTAAAAAAGAAATCTTACAAGAAAGGTTTTCCCGGGGACACCCACCAATGTAGCACAGTGGGGAAAATTATATTGTTTCTTGACGAATTCGAAAAAGATAAAATTTGAAAAGTAGCTGATTAGATTTTAGATCGAAAATTATAAATGTTGCAAAAAAAAAAATTTTTTTATCCATAAAAAAGAAAATATTTTAAACATTGTACTTTTTTAAATTATGTATATTAAGAACTTCAATGATTGAAAAAATCGTTTAAATATAATTAACAGGCATTACAATATTAAAAGCTGAACTAAAAAAAAACAATTTTATTTTATTTCTGTTTTTCTTTACATTCAATCTTTCTGTACATTTCTTATAATTTGTGTTGAAAGATGACATATTTCTTATATGTCGGTACAAAATATGTAATTTTTTATCGATCTGGCTTTGAATTCAGATAAAAATGTTAAATATTGTTAACAATGTTGTTAAAAAACAAAAATTTATTATCTTAATGTTTTTGTGTAACATCGTCACAACGATAACAATTTAGGTCTCGTTTTGACAAAACTATATCGTTTTTCTTAGAGAATCTGTTTCCTGGAATTTAGTGACCAACTATTCAAATTCGTCAAAAACTGTTAGCTCTAGGCAAACTTAATAAAAAAAAATTATTTATATCAAAGTTTTGGTTTATTCTGTTTAAAAGAAATTTTTCAGTTTTTTTTTTCAAAATGATAGTACAAAAAAAAAATTTTTTTTCTTATTACAAGTCAACATTTTTATTAAACAGTTTGAAAATTTTTCATTGATTTAATGATTTTTTTTAATGAAATTATGAAAAAATCATAAAACATGTTAATGAAAAAAATACCAATATTAATGAATTTTCATTCAGTTAATGAAATTTTTCATTAAACCAATGAATCGATTTTAATGAAATCGTTTCATTAATTCTATGAAGGAAAATTCTATCAGTATATAAAAGGGAGGTTAATATTATCGGTTAAGTGGCTAACTCCCCTGGGGCACCCATACCCCAAAAAACCGTTATACCTAGTAACATATAAATGGGGGTACTCTTACTCTCCATAAAATGATGCTCCCTCCAGATCCACTTAGGACCCGTTGGGAGTCTAAAATAACGTATTAACTCCTAACCTAATTTCCGCTCGAATATATACCCAGCTAAATTTATCTCAACTAGTTACCAGAACAGCTTCTTTTAACACCGGTTTCATAGAACCGGCTATATAACATGTTCTTGGGAGTTAAAATGTAATTCTTCATTGCCCCAGAATCAATTATATAGCTGGTTCTAGAAAATGCTCTAAAGCAACTTGTTCTTGTTTGGAAGTAAGAAACCTGCAGTAAATAGAACAAACTCCATACAAAAACAATCGGTTATAGACTATCAGATAATTAGAACCAACTGTATTACAGTAGAAATGGTTCTGCACCCTGTCATTTGGATTTTACTTTTTTTGCTGGGTAGCACGAATAGAAAAAATAACATTTTCAATAATTTAAAATATATTTCTACAAATCCTTTTTATTTAACTTTTGTTTTTTTTTTCAAAGTTAAAGTAAAAAAAATTAAAAATGTTTTTTTACATCGCTCGATTTTATGAAATTCATAATAACGTAGTAATTATGAATCAAAATTTATTTTTGAAATCCTGAGAAAATTTCCTACCCACACCTATTATTACTAGGCACACCTCTTTTTAGGGCCAGGCGGGCCACACGGTACATGGCCCCCTTAACTCCAGAAAGAAAAAGAGAAATATTTTTTAATTCCAGATTATATTATTATAATTTATATTTTTTTGAGTAGTGCTCGAAAAATTTGACTTTTGCCAAATTGGAATATTTTGTAAATATTTCACGATATCTTTAATGGATTTGGAGCTTTAATACAAAAATTAGTTAAGTATAATGCTTAATTTAAGCATATATAAAATGCATAGGGATAAAACTAAACATCCAAAATTTTCAACTTCCGTGCAATACCGGTAAAATATTTTTGGAAACATATATCAACACGATAGCACTCAAAAGAAATATAATTTTGTGTTAGTTTATATTCTTGAAAAAAATCTCATATTTTTGCTGTTAACTATCGAAAAATTGAGCAAAATTTAGGAAAAAAATGGGTTACACGATGTAGATATAAAAACCGCGATATTTCAAAATTTGCAAAGGAGAAAAACAAAAAGCGAAATTTGGATTCAGCGTACCTAAGATCATTAAAAAATATGTATTTCAAATAGAGGTTCTCGAAAACTGAGAGAATTTTCTGCAAAATTACAATGCAGTTTTGCGTTAGATCTATAAAAAGTCACTGCAACTCGTTTATTAAAACTTTTCAACAAATTTTCACAAAATTTTAATGAAAAATTTCACATTAGTTATTAAAAAGTTCATACGACCCATGAAAAAATTTCATTAAAAATAGTTTCATTAAAACTATGAAGGTTTTCATAAAGTTTAAGCAATTTTTCGTACTGTAAAGAAAACTTAATCAGTTTAGTAAAAGAATTTCATTAAAACTCGTCCAAAGAATTCTCTCTGTGTACGATATTAAAGAATTCTTGTAAAAATTAAAAAATAATTATTTTCCTTACAACAACTTTTTGACCAAAAATATAAACAATAACACCCTGTATTCATTAAAATATTAAACAGCATTTCAAATATATTTTAGTTAAAAAATTATTTTTATCATCTTATCTTATTTCTTTGAAGGGAAAAGGAAATATGAAGAATGTTTGCCAATTTGTTTTTTAGTTTTTCTTCCGGTTTGTGTTTCGTTTAATGTTATTTGTTTTTAAAAATTCAAAGAAAAAATTATATTTTTTCCATCTGGCACGAAATTTAAATGTAGACCCACTACAAAATTTTATGAATACCATTTTTTAGGGCTTTATTAAATTTGGATATGTGGCAGAGAGCTCTAAACAAACGAACAAGCGCAATTCTATATACGTCCAATATTATTTTAAAGGGTTAAAATAGTTTTACGAAAGTAACCATTAAAGACAGTATTGGGACTATGAGGAATTGTGCTGGTTCTTTAGTTTTGTACCTACTATCACATATCCAGATTTAAAAAAAAATCTGGAATATGTTATTCTGTAAATCTCTTAGCGGGTATTTTATGGTGAAACAAATAATAATGTTTATAAAGTACAAAAATTTTTTTTATCCATTTAATGGCTTTATATTCTTTTTTAAAGTCATCATTTTAATAAAGTTCCATGGACTTTGGATTTTTTGAATAAAAATAAATACAATAAAAGTCTGATATAATTTTTATTAGAAATAAAAATTATGTTTTCGACCTTTAATTGTGCCATGAAAATTAAAACAAAAAAAAATTATTCAATTTCGAGGACATATTCTATATTTCTTAATTAGGATATTGTCCTAACAAATAATCCATAGAGTTTTTGTTTTCAAATTTATTAATTGACGACTTTCAGGGATCTGATGATAGATCTATTTCGGAAGTTTCTAGGTTCCCATCATCAGAACACTTTTTGAAAGAAGTGACAATCCCATGCAAAACATCAAACATTCATATAAACTAGTGTTCTTACTAAATAAGAACTTATATATGAGCTCGAAGTTAAAGATTGTCACTCAATATTTAAATTAGTTACTTTTAAAAAATTTATTTTATTATAAGTAATTTATTCATGTTAATTGTATTTTTATGTAATTAAAATTTACACACTCGTTTTTAATTTGTACTAAATAAAATAAGCAATTTTCATAAAATTTCCTGGAAAGGCGTGACTTGAAACACTAAGTCATGCGCCCCGGTAGGCTAGTTGGTAGCGTGCTGGCTTATCAGTGCGTGGGTCGTGGGTTCGATTACCACCAGAGGCACTGGTCTGTTTTTGCTACAACGTGCCGAATACCATAGTAGCTAGTGCTCGGTTAGGGTAATAGTATAGAATTTGTAATTATATGATAATTAGTTAATTATAATTTTTCCAATTTATTTTTGTTTCTTTAAAAAACTGTTAGATTTGCAAACGACATCTCCAAATTAGGTATTTTAAATATATTTTAAAATTAATTGAAAAAAAAGACGTTTTTGCATTTTTATCAAGTTCGTTAGTCATTTTGAATTCCAGGCTAAATTTGGTTAATGATATCCGATGAAGTCATAATTGCACATCTGAAAAATTTTTAAATTTCGAATTTGGGGAATTGTAACGTTAACGCTTTCCCAAAAAATAAAAATACTTCCACTTGGAACAATTTCAAATAAAACTGGTTGGTGTGGTGCAATAAATAAAAATCGACAAATCATTATTTTAAAGGGAATCCTAATGTTCATTCTAACCATATTTTGTATAGGTGTAATTATTAATGAAATAGTACATTTTTTTAAAGTTCTGCATAGCTTGTTTAAAGTAGGTATACATATGAAATATAAATTTGTTCAGTTAAGTACTTCCTGCTTGAACTTACGAGTATATTTAATTTTTTTTTGTTTTAACCGAACAGCCTGTTGTTTATGGTCAGATAAAAATTATTGTATGGTCAAACTGTAGGTCATCGAAATGAATTTTTCTATTTTCATATTGCATACGAATGGTGTGTTCGATATCGCGGCTGGTGCGTAAATAATTTACATAAACTCATTAACGCATTTACGTGCCCATTTAAATGTAATTTTCATAAAACCGTCAATTAATTTGGCTAAAAATTAAAACAATAAAATACATGGGGCTGGTTGAATGTAATAATGTAAAAATTTACGTTCATACATATTCAGTGTAAGCTACAATAAACTTGTCTGTAGGTGGGTAAAACACAACTGCAGGCAACTAAAAACCGTGAAGTTTTATTTTTCAAAAAATTTACTTACACTCTATTAGTTTAAATATTCGATGTATTTCGCTTTTCTGATATTTTGATAAAGTAGAGTTCATTTAGATTTAAATATACATAAATTATGTTGCGAAATATGTTGAAACAGACATGTTTTCATGTTTTTGTCAATAATTTATACATTGTGTAGTGATGTGAATTTGACCAAAAATATATAACAATTCCTCGACTAATGCCCGTAATTTCAAGCAATAGATACCTACCGGTACTTAGATACTTACCCGATTTTGATTGTGTACACGGTAGGTATCGAATCACCGACAGGTATATATTGCTTGAAACTACGGGCATAAAATTTTGACTATTATTAAGCTTTAGACTTGGGTGACGTCAATTATTTTTCAGAAGAATTCTTCTATATCATTAATAATTTCAGATCTAAGCTCAAACTTGTGAACTTGGAAAATTCCTTGAAAAATTTTTAATTTTTTCAATACCAGACATGGGACATACAACCAATATTTTTGTATTTAATTACTTTTTTATGTCTAATTACTTGCAATTAAATGTAATTAAATACTCAGATGTTGTTATTAACTCCCATGTTTTAAATTAAAAAGTTTACAAATTTTCCAAGAAAGCGTTTAGGCATACAAGTGTTAGAGTATGTCTGAAATTGTTAATGACATTGAAAAATTTCACAAGTGAATGATTGTGAAATGTAACTGATGTCGCTCAGGTCTGATTAATCTAATTTTTTTTAGTATAATCTGTTGAAATGCAATCATAAACTTTTCTTAAGCTTTAAAATTTAATACGACACAGCTTAATTTTTTTTTTTCAATATTTAACATTTATTTCGCAAGACCGTTAAATATGGTATTGGTGTTTATATGATAATTCATAATTGCATATACAGTTTATATGTTTATGTGCATATATGGTATGGATCACACACTTAATGCAATTATATGATTTATTTAAATTTTTAATGGATTCCAAATTTTATATGGTTTTGTGAATACGAATGCATAAGTGCATATAAATCATATGGTTGTGAAATGAAAAGAGTTATTGTTAAATTAAGTTTTGTTGAAACTTTTTGTATTGTTTTTTAATAAAAGCACAATAAATTACGTTCAATAAAATATTTAAACAAAATTTGACAGTATTGAATTTCATACAGCAAAATTGCTAACAAAAAATATATTTAATGAACAGTTAAGAGTTCATTCCACGATTCATAGACTAAAGGTAACTGGTTCGATTCCCATTCGCAGCATATATATTGTAGAAAACGTTTTTTATTAAGATGTTATATAAAAATTTAAAATACTTTGATAAATTTACACATAAACTAACTACGGACAAGCAGTTAGTTTATGTGTCACCGTTCCGCTGGACATTTTCAACCAAAATTTTGCAGATATATATAACAATTCTTCGTTTTAAAATGTTCCTAAGTTTTTTTTTCCAATAAAGTTCTCCTATTAGCAACGAAGTTTGAAATTTTGTCAGAATACAAATCATTAACGGTTGAAGATATTTTAATAATTTTAATTTTGAAGTTTGACATAATTTTTATTAAAAGTAAAAATTATTTTTTTGACGTTTAATTGCACAATGAAAATGAAAATTATTCAAGTTCGAGGCTATACTCTATATTTCTTTATTAGGATATTGTCCTAACAAATAATCTATAGAGCTTTTGTTTTCAATTTATTTTTTGATCAATGGTTATAATCTTTAACTCCAAGCACATATATTAGTTCTCATGTAGTGAGTAAACTAGTTTTTATGAATGTTTGATGATGTTTGGCATTAGATTGTTTCCGATTTCAAAACGTGTTCTGATGATGGGAAGCTATAAAATTCCCGAAATAGATCTATCAACACATTCCTGAAAGGGTCAAAGAATAAATTTGAAAACAAAAACTCTATATATTATTTGTTAGGACAATATCCTAATAAAGAAATATAGAGTATGGCCTCGAACTTGAATAATTTTCATTGCACAAGTAAAAGCCGAAAAAACATAATTTTTATTTTTAATAAAAATTATGAGCAATTCCATATGAAAACGATCAAAATAGGGAAATTTTTGGACGACCCCTCTCCGATTTTAAAATAAATAGTCTCAATCGATTGCCCAGCAAAAAATAATATACCTACATATTTTTTTTTTTTTTATAGTGACTGGTTTAGTGGTGGTGTGCACCACTGTCATGTGACAAAATTGAAGAATTCTTTATAAGGGACCTCATGGAAAGGTATTGAATCAGGCTTTAATTGAAAAAAAAATTTTCCTAATTTTTCTTATTAAATAATTAAAAATAATTCAATTATAAAACATATAAAAACAATGAGAACAAGGTGGTCTCTTAAATGCTCTTCTCCTGTCCAAACAAGGAGTCGGGGCCCATTTTTTTATTGCTGATTCTTAAAGCAAAAATTATGAGGAATCCAAAAAAAATAAAATTAGCCGAAAAATTTAGGAGCTTCTGTGGAAAATCTGAAAATTTAATTTTCATAGGAAAATTTAATTTTCATGGGAAAAAAGGTAAATTGCTGAGAAAAATTAGGAAAATTTTATTTTTCAATTAAAGCCTGATTCAATACCTTTCCAACGAGCTATCACTCGTTGCGATCGCTTTAGTAGTTTTTTTTAAAACAACTTTCAATGAGGTCCCTTATAAAGAATTCTTAAATTTTGTCACATGACAGTGGTGCACACCACCACTAAACCAGTCACTATAAAAAAAAAAAAAAATATGTAGGTACATTATTTTTTGCTGGGCAATCGATTGAGACTATTTATTTTAAAATCGGAGAGGGGTCGTCCAAAAGGTGATCGCTTTCATATGGAATTGCTCTTATATCAAACTTGTTTTTGTTTTCAAATTTATTAATTGACCACTTTCAGGAATCTGTTGATATATCTATTTCGGGAATTTCTATGTTCCCATCATCAGAACACGTTTTGAAAGAAGTGACAATCCCATGCAAACATCAAACATTCATATAACCTAGTTATCCCACTAAATGAGAACTAATATATGAGCTCGAAATTAAAGATTGGGATAATCTTTGACATAATTTTTTAATAAAAATAACATAATTTTTTTTTTAATAAAAATGATGTCAAACTTGTATGAAAAGACAAAGTATGGTCTTGTTTACTTCCCCTGTACATTTTGTTTTTATTTTAAACAAAACAAGTGTGCAAATAAAAAGGAAAAAACAAAAACGTGTTTTGAATATCTACCAAAGGTAGACCTTGCACATAACAAACAAGTTTTCAATTTATTTTTGATCAATGGTGATAATCTTTAACTTCGAGCTCATATTAGTTCTCGTTTAGTGAGAAAACTAGTTTATATAAATGCTTGATGTTTTGCATTCCTGAAATAGTTGTATCAACACATTGAAAGTGGTCAATTAATAAATTTGAAAACAAAAACTCTATAGATTAATTGTTAGGACAATTTCCTAATGAAGAAATATAGAGTATGGCCTCGAACTTCAATAATTTTCATTTTCATTGCAAAATTAAAGGTCGAAAAAACATAATTTTTATTTTTAATAAAAATTATATCAAACTTTGAAAAAATAATTCCTTAACATTTTTTATTCACAATTGCAGTTAAGATGTTGAATTATCATAAGGTCTTTAAATCACTTAACCCTCTAACGGCTTCGGCTGCCTCATTGCATCTTTTATAAAATTTACCACAAATGCGTCGAATTATTGTTTTATACTTAGAAATTAATATATTCCGAGAGAAAACAAAAGCAACGTATGTTTTTGCGAAGAAGCTTTCTGTGTGCCGTGCACAGTTTGGAAGCGAAAAAGCTTCCAATTCGATATTTCGTAAAATTACATAAAATAACTATTTTTGAAAAAACATAGCTGGGAGGTTTTACAAACTTAAAATGTATAGTCCTTTAGTTATTAAGCAGCTTACGGTTGTTTGTTTCTACAAAATTCGTTATATATCATGTTTAGTCGGTGCTTTAAATTGGGGATTTTTAACAAATGTGTTAAAATTATACAATGCTTGAATTATCATAACTGTTAAATCGGTCAACAGAAAATTAAATCTCTTAGGAAGATGGAGAAGAAAACATTTTATTGAAAAATCTAACGGACATAGTGGATATTACATGACTGACGCAGTTTTCTCTCCTCCAAGAACTCATCAGCAGTTAATTTATGTTTCAATTGCTAAAAGAATTTTATATTGTTAAATTGCTCTACATGAAAACCATTTCTTTCAGCAGCTTATGACTCGTAGTGTCCACCGCTTAGCGAGTTGAGCCACGGTCGACGCAGTGATGTGTATGGCGAAGTGAAGTTTTGTCAATGACAATGTATTGCTTCAATCAGAAGAGACAGACTTAACTACCCAGCAAAAGTAATGCGAAGTAGTTCCAAATAAACAACATTTTCAGTACACATAAAGTAGCTACTACTACTGATTTTTCTGATCTAATGCTGGTCTTTTAGATCAGTTCCTAAACTTAGCATATAATGTCATCATATACAAGGCTAACTAGTAGAAATGTCACGAATGTTACAATTTGGTATTTGACATACTCGAATTGAACGGGGAGTTTGTGTCTTTTAACAACTATTTTCTTTAATCTAGATGTCGCTTTGAATTTGTGTTTTCTGACCTTTAAATTTGAAAAACAATGATTACAAACTATAAGACTTAACAATTGTTTTCTTTCTTTTTAGTTGAACGAAAAACTATTATTTCGCTTTGTTTTTAAAGCTAGAAAGCTGTTTAAAAGTTTTTTTAATTATAATATTTTAAGCACTCCTACAGATACATATTATCTATCACTCAGTAAAAAAGATGTGACTTGATTTCATACCTTAATCACTAATTAAAAATAACCAATTAAGTTCTATAAAAAAGGACAGCCAAAAATGCAATCTTTCATAACCTTACACATAGTACTTTTAATAAAGTGAAGTTTGAGGAATTTGCATTACCTCTGTCCTATGACAACCCCATGTTAAAATCATGCGTGTTTCACCTCAATTTGCACTACATATGAATCCGTATATGTGATGATTTTACTACATCTTTTTCCACTCTTTTTTCGCTGTGTAATACCTATGAACAATTTATTTTTCAACCTGAATGCTTCCTTTTTTTAATCCTATTGTTATCTATTTGTCACACATAAGTATAACAGTATGACTCGATTTATTCACATTTAATAGAGATATAGTTGCCGCTGGGCAAACTTTTCAATTGCTTCTTGGATAAAGTGTTTGTGACCGTCATATAATAACAATCGTGATTAATTGCATTTTAATTAATTACTGAATTAGTTAAGTTTGATTTTTACAGATTTTTTGATTTTTATTAAAAAATTTCACGTACACGTTGTATATGCCAGACTGCCGCAGTTACGTCCCCTCTAAGGACTCATTAGTGGTTAATTTGTTTGACAATTGAGCAAAGTATTGGTGTCATTTTAAAGACCAAATTTTTTTCTTTAAACAGCATTGCACAATAATTAATTTTTCACGCGAAAAGGACAAAGAAATTAAAAAAAATTCTTTATTCGAGAATATCTCAGAAAACACATAATTAATTTTTCTGAAATTTATTTTGCAATTAAGTAACTCAAGGTATCACTTCCCAGCTAAATAACAAAATCCAAATAAAATTTTGCAGAACAATTTATAGAATATTATAACAGGTTCTAATTTCTGTTCTACAATCGATTCTTTTTGTGAGTTTCTCCTATTTGCAATAGGTTCTTTACCTTCAGACTAGAACAGGCTGCTTTAGAACCGATCCTAGAATCAGTTATAGAACTGGTTCTGGGACAGTGAAACCTTACATTTTGACTTCCAAAAAAATGGCCTGCATGTTCTCCGGATCAAAATCCCATTGAGAATATTTCGGGAGTAACATAATCTCTGTTGTTGGACAAAATTATTTGTCGTTATATTTCGGGACCAAAAATTTTAAGAAATGTCCTTTTAAAACGTTGATCCTTCAGTATCATTTATTGTTTTAAATAAGTTCGTGAAAAGGAAAAAATCATGTTAAAGATTTGGCTGTACTGTAATACATACTCAAATTTCAGCCTTTTGGCGTTATTCGCAATAACAAAGGTTTTAAATTTCTAAGTACAAACAATATTTTAATATATTACATTAAATTATTTATGTTTTATTTTTGTGTTGCTAAAGTAATAAAGCTAAATTTGAGTATGTAATCACACTTATTGTATGCATTTTTTTATGAACTTATTTAAAACAATCAAAGATATTGAAAGATTAAATATTTTAAAAGATCATCGATCATCTGATACCCATAATGTCATCATTTAATAAGTACAAGTATTTAAATAATTTGTTTAAAAATTTAACTTTTAATATCCTTTTGCAAGGACAAAGGATGTGATAACCAAAATCTGAGTACGGAGTTTAACTACATGTATTCTACTCTTTAACATGCGTATCAATTTTCCCATGTCAGGCAAAGAATATTAAAATTTGTCGTAGGGTAATATGTGAATATGGGCATTTCCATAGAAAGGTTAACCGTGACCGAAAAAAGAAAACTGCGCAAATAATGCCTTTTGACTTGTATTATTGCAGAAAAATATTTAAGCTTTATTAAACTAAAAAATCCAAAGCATATTGTTCTTATGATGATAAATCGGACTGCAAAAAATAGACCACAATGCTCTTAAAGGAACTGACCTAACCCAGCAAAAAATGGTAATGACAGGTCATTACCGTACATGTTACCAAGTAATTATAGGTTACTACCTCTTTCATGACTTTGATATACTTCCTGATAATGAGTTATAAAAATACTTATATATGATTGCAAAATAATGTGTTCTTGGTAATTGGTTACATATGTAACGATGTCGATTTTCATTTGTTTTGAAAAATTTTCCAAGTAAATTTTTGGAGCTAAATTTATTTTTAAAAAATTTTAAACATATATTTTTGAAAAAATTAACTTAAATGTGAGTACTTCTTTTTTTTAAAGCTAGAATGAAATGAACACTATTGTCCAACAGAAGACTTCGGCCAGAAAATCATTTTTGTATGAATTCGGTATTTTAGCACATTATGGACTAATTTGACAAATGGGAAAATGTTAATTGGGCTTAATAGATGCGATTTTGAGTTCCAAATTTAAAGAATGAATTCAATAATCGGCCGCCGAACAATCAGCCAAATCGAAAAAACTTTGGCGGCCGATTATTTAACATTACAGCTAAACTTCGGCTTTTTCCTTAAATTTTTTAATCAAAATCGATTTAAAAAGGCTCAAAAAATATGTTTGCAATATCTGAATTTATCGACATTGTCTCCAAACAGCAAAAAATCGACCAAATATCGTTTTTTGGCTGAAGTCTGCTGCCAGACACTAATGACCAGAGACGATTTTTTAGAAATTTCGATCAAAAGTAATTAAGAGAGTAAATAGCCTGTTAACTAGTAAAACCCTTTTCGCTCTACTTACATTCATAATTACTTGTTAATGCCTGTTTTAGCTGGGTAAGCTTTCTTTTGAGCAAAAAAATATCCTATTTGGAAAAAAAAGTCAAACATTTTTTTAAAACCAAATTTTCTAAATACAATAGGTATTAGTTATATGTAACCAAAATGGGCTGTTTTACCACAATGTCAAAACTCAACACCCTGCAAATCGGAGAGTCCTTGACCGATTACGTTGAAATTGTGTGACGTAACTACTACTCAATGAGACTAAACTTGGGGCAATTTACATCATGATCGAATGACATCGGTTACAAAAGTTCGGTCACTTGAGATGAAATCCCTTATATGTATAAACTAAAACCGGAAACAGGAAAATTCAGCTTAAATCTAGTTATTCGAATATGTGTGGGTGTTGAAAGTTTTATTATATTACAAGTATTCAAAGGAGGAGTGACATAAATATCAACACCCTTTAACTACCGTATGACATAAAAAAAAAAACAAAAAATAACCTCTAACAGACGTTGCAGAAATTTGCTACTCATACGTATCATATTTCATATATATATGTGTGTATCAATTTATTATATTTTATGTACATACATACATACATTCATATATAATATTTAAAACTGAATATATATATTTTGTTTAAGTTACTAAATGTCTAACACATATGCAATAAAGTGATTACAAAAACTCGTGACAAGGCAATTTATCAAGCTCAAGCAAAAACCTTAATTTAAGGAATATAAATAAACGAAATGCCGAAAAATAAAAGAAAAACCCGAAAGGACTATTTTTAACTACATTTAAGTGTAAGAAAAACACACACCAATACATTCATCAACTTAAATACAAAAGACACAAATACTAAGATGAAGTAATACTTTTACAAACTTAAAGTTCAACAATCGTAAATCAAAACATGTATTACTTAAGTTCCTTTGTTTGTTTGTATTGGATTCTTCATCAACATCGTTGACATTAGTTAATGTACAAATGTGAATTGAACTCGTACGTTTGTGAAGTGACATTAAAAAAATGGAACTAAATTTTGTAATAGTTTTGTTCGGGAAAACAGTTGGGTAAATTTTCAATACGTAATCAGTATACATCATTATAAAATACTAGTTGAAAAGCTTGCCATGCCAGTCCCAAATTTCGACTTTGAGTCTTTCTTGTTTCTAAGCCGTAATCTAAAACATGAGACAATTGTGAATACGAAATAATATTTTCTATTGAAGCGCCATAGACTATGCCAACTAAGTAAATTGACAAAATTTAAATATAAATTACTGCTAACTAGGCTTGTCTTTTTTTCAAAATGCATGTCAACAAAATCTTGTATTATAAGCATTATTGTAAATATTCAAAGCATTATTGCTAAATTCAAAATAAAGTGGAAGATAAAAAAAAAAATTAAGAAAAAATGTCTATGACATGCTTGGACGGTATCTTAAAAAGGAAGTGTTATGCCATTTTCTCAAGTAGCAAGTACCACGTAGTATAATATATTTCACATTCAAACGGTTTAAAGTGGCTTTAACCGGAATCGAAAACAAAATACGTCGAAAAAAAAATTGAACGAAGCTGAGCTTGGTAAATTGAAACAATATGCGTTTAATCTAATTGGGTAATCAAATCGTAAGCTGGCCGGAAAATTTCACGTTTCCTAGGAAACAATTAGCAAAAACTTACCCCAAATTAATGTGAAACGCTACCAGAAGAATACAGTGCCCAAATAAATTAAAATTCACTTGGCAGAAAAACCAGCAGACAACTGAGAATGAAAAAAAAAACAGTTCAAATAATTTTGGATGATAAAAAATACTTGTTTTTTACATAGAACGACGGAAGTATTAATTCTGGATTTTATTCTTATCACTAGAAAAAGAAAACTCCAGACAAGTTACGGTTTTCGGCCAAAGCGAAGTTTGAACCAAAAGTACTGGCGTGGTCAGCCAGACACAAATTTACACCCAGAATTCAAAAGCTTTAGCTTACACTGATAACAATCCATGCGAAAAAAAAGGTCAAAATAACAACATTTTTCCTAAAACATACAAAAATTTGTACATTTTACGAAATTTTTTGTAGTTTTGACAATAATATCGTATTTTTATGCATAGATTATTATGAGTGTATGTATACAATAAACTGAAAAATGTTATCACAAATATACACTCTAAAGACAACATATTACTTTGACCAGATTTAGCAACCCAAAAATGCCAAAAAGACGTTTGAATGGCTGAATTCAGAAAAATATCTTTTGTACCGAAATACGCAAATCCTCCAAACGTCTCAAAAGCGAGTCTTATGAGTACTCTTGGTGTCTCTTATGCCAAAAAGTGTATGAAAATGATAGTGAAGCCAAATGTTCTGAAGAATTGAAGAAAAAAATAAACACAGTGTAAAATAAAATTGACATGAATGTTGTCCAAATTATGATTGGAGGTAACAAGCATAAAATATGCCAAATAGAAGGTCGCGGTCCGTTTTCTCTCTACAAAACCTGAATTAATTATTTATAGTCTATTCTGTGTTATAAATAAAAATAGTTTTGCAAAAAAAAAAAAAATTATATTTTTAATTGCAAGAGTTTTAAATTGTCCATTTACGAAAGTGGCATAGGTTAATTCGTAATTCAAACTACTGTTATTGAAAATAATGAATTTTAAAAATTCCAAGTGTCAAAAAGCATCATCGGATATCAGATTGTCTTATACGACAAAAATGTATCTTAAAAATTACAATTTCTAGGTTCCCATCATCAGAACACATTTAGAAATAAGTGACAATCCCATGCAAAACATGAAACATTTATATAACCTAGTTTTCCCACTGAATGAGAAGTTAAGAACTATCACCATTGATCAAAAATAATTTGAAAACTTGTTCGTTATGTGCAAGCTCTACCTTTGATATATATATAATACACGCTTTTTGTTTTTATTCTCCTTTTTATTTTCACGCTTGTTTTGTTTGAAAAACGAAATGTAAAGGGGGAGTAAATATGGTGCTAATCTTTAACGTCGAGCTCATATATTAGTTCTCATTTAGTGGAAAAACTAGCTTGTATGAATGTTTGATGTTTTTTTGTCCTACCGATTGCACCACAATCACTTTTAATTTTCATTTCCTTATTTGTTATTTAAACTTTTGAATATTTTATTGTAATTATACAACATTTTATGTTAGTCGTTTTCGAGATTTGGACTCGAAAGTTGGGAGTACAAAACAAACTGTCTACTCACTACACCACAAATACTTATAAATTTTGGGTGTTAAATTTAAATTTAAATATTTTGTTAGGAACACAAACATTGTCTCAAATTTGTTTACCAATACCAATCATTAGTTGATTCTTTAAGCAATGCAATTCACAATTCGGTTGGTATACTCACAATATTTTTTCACATTAAATTAATATACACATTAAATTAATATACACATTAAATTAAACTGCTACTAATAGAAAACATGATTTTCTATTGTTGATTTACTTGAATAAACGTCACTACATTGCTAGGTCTGTCAAAAAAACAGAGTAGTATTTGGAAGATGACAAAGCCAATTGTGACAATATTTTGTTGTTGTTTTTGTTTTTTCTTGATATTTTAAATTTTGAATCTCGCTCCTAGACGGGGACAAGAAATTCTCATTGAGTTTGTGATTTAACATAACAAATATCTCTAGAAATTCGAATAACAAAGTCCCCTGAAGATTTCCTTAGGCAGGAATGAAATCCGGATAGGGACACGCCTACATTAGATTGTTTCACAATTTGTTAAATAAGTTTTGGGACTTTAGCACATTTAATTACTATAAATGCAATTAATGTTTTTCCCGATGAAAGTAAATTTAAAAAACAATTTTATTTTTTAATTTATTTTCAACTGTAGAAAATTTAATTGACGAAATCAATTAAAACAATAGATTGTTTTCATTTATTTCAATACCAAATATAAAATAACAACTTTCAACCTCGGTATATTTACAAAAATAAAGCAAATCAAACATATTAGCTAGGTTGATACTAGTATTTCGAGTATTTTTTGTTAAAGTACTTCGAGTATTTGTTGTTAAAGTTCTGCCTATTATGAATGCTCTAACTTTTCTAAAACTTCGGGTTCTAATTCGATCTTAAGCCAGATCGAAATACTAGTATCAGCCTAGCTAATGTGTTTGATTTGCTTTATTTTTGTAACTATATGGATGTTTTAAGCTCGTTACAAACTAAAAATAACATAAAAATAATCTCGATGTATATAAAAACAAAAAAACTAACAAAACTGTAAATAAAATAACAACTTTTTTGTTTTAAATAGAAAATTTTAACTGACTATTTTAACTATTACCGAAAGTCCGATTTTTGTTTATTTTGGTTACTGAATAACAGACAGAAAGTTAAAAATCATATTTCCTAAATAATTGAACTGTATATTCCATTGAAACAACTTTACCAATTAAATTTTTAAATAACTGTTGAACTTTTATGGAAAAGTTCTTGTGAGTGTACTACTGAAGCTATAAATTAGTGGCATACTTGATAGCGAATAACGTATTTGCAGTTACCACTTTTGATTATCGACATTTTTTTAAAACAATTTATAGATGGTAACAATTATCACAAAATAGACAATTACTAACAGAATTTTATTTGAAAATTTGATTGGATATACCAATAATTGGATAAATGGATTGTTTTTAGTTCCTTTTCCCTCTCTTTGATTTCTAGTACAGTATTTTTGCTTTATTTATCGATTATTGGTAGTTCCAAATACAATAACTTCCTATCAAATAAATTTTAATTGTTTCGATCGAATTCCAACCAATATTTTTTTGGGTGTATTTTTTCTAAATTTAGGTTATTGTTAGTTAAAAATTTAGTATAAAATGTTAACTAACTAGACTGTTAAATACATTGACAATACAAGGAAAATTAACTAAAAATTTTGCTAAGTCAACAAAATTTTTAGCTAAAACTTATAAAGGGTGTTTTTTATACAGGTATAAAACTTTAAGTTGGCAACGGCCATTTTGTCAGCTGTCAAGTGATTTATATTTAGTTTGGCATTTCAACATGAATAGACTGACGTCTGAACAACGCTTCCAAAGTTTGCAAATTTATTTTGAAAATCATGATTCTGTTCGAAATACGTATCGCGCACTACGTCCATTTTACGGTCAACATAATCGTACATAAGAGCAATTAATTCGATTAACTATGATAATATGCATCCACAGAGACGTTGTACAGTGAGTACAGAAGAAGTCATTGCTGCTGTAGAACGTAGCGTAGAGGAAGACGAAAATCAGTCTGTTCGCCATCGTGAACAGGAATTGTATATGTGTCCATCCACTTTGTTGAAGTTTTTGCGGAAAGATCTTGGTTTGCGTGCTTACAAAATTCAACAAGTGCAACAATTGAATCCACACGATCTATCACCTAGCAAGGCGTAGATTCGGAGCATGGGCCCAAAACAAGACTGCCGTTGATCCCAATTTTCATAACCGAATTTTGTTTAGCTATGAAGCTCACTTTTGGTTAAATAATCGAAATTGCCGTATTTGCCAAGAATTGGCATCCAAGATCATGCGATTTAACTCAACTGAACTATTGTCTGTGAGTATATGTGAAGTCGCTGGCCTACGCCGATAAGCCCGAAACGATTGACCACTTGGGGGACAACATTAGCAGCGTTATTGCCAAAAAAAATCATCGAAAATTGGACCCCTACATTAGGCTACATTCGAGCCAGCCGTGGCGGTCATATACAAGAATTCATATTTAAATTTTAATGAAAGAAAATTGTCTTTCCAATACTGTACATTTCAATTTAAAAAATTCATCTTTGTTTTATTCCACTTCAAAGTTCTATACCTCTATAAAAAATACCAAATTTTTGGAGTCATCGAATCTGGCCACGGGCAGATTTATTACAGGTGCTTTATTTTTCTCTTTTTAGTTTCGTTTCGTGTTTTATAACGCCATCTTCAAGTGAGCCTAATAGAGAAGACACAAAAAATAATTTTTTCAAACAATTGTGTTTAAAATAACTGTTAAACAACTTTGGCTTAATAAGTGATTTCAACGTTAACAACAGAAAAAATTAGTTCAACTGAATTCACGCAAAGAAAAAACATGGTTGAGGGAATAATGTGGTTGTGACAACCATACTCTTATCTACTTCTGTATCATAATATGATAATTAGATTGCCATATTATGGTTCCAAATATATCCCAATATTATCATATTACTGTTCTTTAAATTTGTATGAATTATCATAATATGAGCCCTACAGTATTCTCCCAGTATTCTGTTGAAGCTGGATTAAAAAGATATGCGTGTTTTTTAATATTATATTTATTTAACAATTCATATATTTAAATAAATTCAGTCTTAAAATAATTTAAGTAATCAAATTGTCTTTGCGCTGAAGGATAAGCTTTTTGAAATATTGTGTCAGCTATACAAGCTATACATGTGATTACAGAATAAAGCACGCATAAAAATATTGTTAAGAATGCAATTCCACAATACATTTATAATGATCATACCATTTTGCAGCAATCATAATAATTGCATTATAACCATATTATAGTCCTAGTTATCCTATTATGATCACGGACACGAATTTCGTCATCATTTATTACCATGTTATGATTATAGCAAACATATTATGATTATTTCGTACTACATTAAGTATGTACATTTTGTTAAAATTTTTCCTTCATATTTTTTTTCTTTACCAATATTTTTTTTCGTAATTACAAACATTTAAAAAATAAAGCACTTTTTTATAATAAATTAAACTTTTGCATAGATTTCCAGGGCAGACCGAGTTGAGACTACAATTTATTCCTTCTTTTTTTGTTTAATATTTTTTAATTTGTTGGGGCTGACTGCTTCTCACAACTTCTTTTTACAAAATCTCAAACAAGAATGAAACTAAAAGAGCGAAGACGCTCCTAAAAAAACCGACTGATCATCTTATAGTTGGCGCATCTCTAATATGACTGCAGTTAGATAGGGCAATATGATAATAAATACTATAGCAAGACAATAGACAATACAATAATATGATAACTGAAAAAAAAGAGAAATGTTTACTAGAACATGGCAAAAGTAACCATATTATTGGTGAAATATGATTGATACAATAATAGTTTAATTGAAACAACCATTTATTGCTGTAGGAAACATAGTTTTGTGGCCGCAATCATATTGCAACCATATTTTTTCTCTGCTTGTGGGAACCCATTTAACAGACTTTTGTATTAACATTTTTTTATAAGTGCAGTTACGAGGGGTACTATTTATATTTTGGAAATAGCAAATAATAACAAACATTTTTAAATTAAAATGACTTTGTTTTTTTTCAAAATATTTCCTTCGATGATCAATACACTTTTGCATTCGTTCAAACCATTTGTCATACCATTTTTTCAATTCCTCTTGAGACACCTCCAAAACATGGTTTTTGAACGCTTCAACTGCTTCTTCTACGCTCGTAAATCGTTGACCACGCAGTTTATCTTTGATATTCGGGAACAAAAAGAAGTCATTGGGTGCCAAATCAGGACTGTAAGGAGGATGAGTCATCAATTCAATGTTTTGACTGCTCAAAAATTCACTTGTTTGACGAGATGTGTGAGAACTCGCATTGTCATGATGGAGAATGATTCGTCTTAGGCGGTTGGTTTTACGAATTTCTCAGAAGACTTCCTGCAAACAAATGGTCGCGTACCACTCAGAATTCACCATCCTACGTTACTCAAGAGGAACATTGGCCACATCACCCATTCTGCCGAAGAACCATTTGCTTCGCTGTGCTTCTTCCACGAACACTTTTGTTCGATTTAACTCGTCTTGGAATACCCACAAGGTCGATTGCTGTTTTGTTTCTGCCTCATACGCATATATCCATGATTCGTCACCTTTTGAAGCACCACGGTAGAACTGTTTAATCATTTCCTTACACCAATCGACGCGAGCCTTTTTTTGAGCGATTGATAAATTATAATTTTTTACAACTAAGTGTTCATGCAAAATCGAATGTATTGAAGTGAAACTAATATGGAAGGATGCCTCTATCTCACAATATGTCACATGACGATCTTGCGTTATCTGTTCACGCACTGCATCGAAGTTTTGGGGCACAAAAGCCGATTTTGGACGACCTTCACATAATTCGTGGGCGACCGAAGTACAACCACGAATGAATTCACTATACCAGCGATATACTTTCATTTTTTTTTTTTCATCGACTTCATTCTTGTTGACTTTCATCGACACATTCTTGTTGAGATAATCCACGTCGAAAGTTGTGATAAATAATCCAACGAAAACGCTTTCTGGAAATTTCCATTTTTTTGCCAATTGATTTTCTCAACTCACTGTAAACAAAACAAATATCACTTGTACATCCAATGGTTGTGAGTACGTTTATGCTAAAAAACGCCAAACTTTATATGGTGTTGCCAGATTTTAACTATTAACATTAGTGTTGCCAGTTCCCGAAATATAAATAGTACCCCTCGTATCAGCGAAAATGTTATATTTTATAAAAATTACGTACTTGTTAATTAAAGTAATTTACAAAATAATCAAGCGAATTAAAATCTATTAAGTTACTTAAAAAAGCAATTAATTTCTTTTATGTTTAGGAAACTAAAAACTTACAATCTCTAAATATGTGCAAAATTAAATTTAAATCGCACGATCTAAAATTCCTATTTTGGCTGATGTTGTTGTTTTTTTAGAACAATTTCGAAGAATTTTAATGAGTTTTTACTCCAGTGCCTTATAGGCCAATAAGTCTACTATCTTCTACAAGTAAAATACTGGAAAAAATAATAAAAGAAAAATTAAACTGTTTTATTGATGAAAATAATACCCTACCTCCACAACAATTTGGTTTTAGAAAAGAGCATAACACTACCCAACCATTACTTAAAATTAGAAAATTTGTGAAAAATAATTTTCAAAACGGCAAATCAACGGGAATGGTTCTCCTAGACATAAAGGCTGCCTTTGATTCTGTCTGGCATAACGGACTTCTTTTTAAATTAAAAAAATTCAACTTTCCGATAGAAATTATAAAAATTATCCAAGTTTTCTGTACAACAGATCTTTTAATGTATACTTGGGTACAACTTATTCTCATCAAACCAACATAATTTGCTGGTTGTCCTCAAGGGTCATGCCTTTCACCTATCTTGTATAATATCTTCACTGCGGATATTAAATTATTTTCGAACTGCGTTACATCAATCTTTGCCGATGGTACTTTAATACTTTGCTCAGATGTATTTTCAACAAATATAATGGCTAGTCTTCAATCAGCGTTAACCAATCTGAACAACTATTTTACCAAATGGAACATATTGGTTAACCCCGAGAAAACGCAAGCTATATATTTCTTATAGGCCAAAGTTTTCTGTACAACAGATCTTTTAATGTATACTTGGGTACAACTTATTTTCATCAAACCAACATAATTGCTGGTTGTCCTCAAGGGTCATGCCTTTCACCTATCTTGTATAATATCTTCACTGCGGATATTCCATTATTTTCGAACTGCGTTACATCAATCTTTGCCGATGATACTTCAATACTTTGCTCAGATGTATTTTCAACAAATATAATGGCCAGTCTTCAATCAGCGTTAACCAATCTGAACAACTATTTTACCAAATGGAACATATTGGTTAACCCCGAGAAAACGCAAGCTATATATTTCACGAGAAAAAGAAAGGAGTGTTTCATCCCACAAAGCCCCCTTCAATTTATGAATCACTATGTCCCCTGGGAAAAAAACGTCAAATATTTGGGTGTCATGCTTGACACTAAACTTTGTTTCAACGACCATATACCTTATCTTGTTGACAAAATAAATAAAATTACAAGAATGATGTACCCAATAATAAACAGGAGGTCTGACCTGAACTTCGAAAACAAAAAACTGATTATTAAATCAATATTCCACCCAATATTATTTTACTGCGCTCCGGTTTGGTCTACCTCGGCTAAATGCCATTTAAAAAAGCTTCAAGTAGCTCAAAACAAGCTACTTAAATTAATATATAATTTACCTTGGCACTACTCCACCCAACGTTTACACGCACTTGCCAATTTTGATCTCGTTTATGATAAAATTGACAGACTCACGATAAATTTCCACAGAAGATGCCAATACTCTCAGTATATTCACATAAATGATCTGATCTCATCTTAATTTTTACGCAAATCACCCTAGTTTAAGCTTTTTTTTATCATATACCCCAAGTTTCAAATAGGTTTTTGTTAAATTTTTCCCTTCCTTTAATATAACACGAACAGTAAATGTACATATGTAAATAATCCTACTTGAAATTAATTATTAAGAAGAAAAGGAACATTTTACCTAAACTCTTAACTAAAATAAGTCAAATGTAAAAATGCTAATATTATAGAAAAATAAACTGAATTGAATTGAAAAAAAAATAATGAGTTTTTGAATATTGCAAAATTTCCAGTTGCGTTATTAAAAAATCATGTAAATCAAACGAGCCGCGTTAGTTAAAACTTTGATTTCTTTTTTTTACTATTTTATTGGCATGACCGAAAAAAAAATCTCGTATTAATGTATATTACAAAAAAAGAAACGAAAAAATTGCGTTTTCTATATGTCTGGGGTTTTACACTGGTAACATTTTCTTTTGCCAACCAACCATCAATCCATATGTCATTTGTAATAACATCACGACTAGCAACAGTAGCGACAAATGGCTTTGTTTTTTTTTTTTTTGTTTGGTGAAAGTTCTTGTCACCACATTGAAAATTTGGTGATTTTTCTTTCGCAATATTTTTCATTTTTTGTTTTCAGTACAACTTTGTTAATGTTAAATCCCTGATTTTTTTTTTTTTTTTTTTTTTTTTTGCTTATATGCTTTTTGTTCATAACTAGGACAAGGAATTTCATGCCAATGCATTTTTTTTTCTCGATAATCTATAACTGATATAAACTAAATATGTATCTGAATCAGGGATGTTAAATGGGGTTTTCAATTTTGTACCAACCTCCAAAAAAATTGTACTTTTTGGACCTTGACGGTACCATTTTTTCCAAATTTATTAAAACAACAAAAAAATTACATAAAAATTCACTTGTACAGAAAAAAAACAAAACCTTTCAATAACATACATTATATGTATGAATAAAATAAGGCATAAAAAAGTCTTATGAATATATGAGACCAAATCATGGAATTTTTTGTTTAGTTAATAAACTATTTGGAATTTTTACATCATAGCAGCATGAATTTGTCGATCTTAACCAATCCTTAGTCTGTATGAGACTTGGTAATGTTGGCTAATGTAGTCTGTTTCTTTCCTTAGTTTTTATTATATTTTGAAAAGAAAAAAACTCTTTCCACATTTGCAGACCAGTGTGGAATGGATAAAATTCCAGCAACGACTACAAATGTCTGGAAACATATTGACATTCAGTTCATTTTGAAAATTAGCTACTAGCGACCAAAAACTACAAATGTTTTAATTTTTTAACGACTTCAGTTAAAAAATTTTAGTTTTTACTTTGGCTCAAGTAAATTTTTTACTAAGAAGACAAGATTAATCGGATTAATGATTAATCGGGTTTTTGTTAAAGTTCTGCCTATTATGGAGGCTCTAACTTTTCTAAAACATCGGGTTCTGATGAGATCTTTAACTAGATCGAAATACTAGTATCAACCTAGCTAATATGTTTGATTAGCTTTATTTTTGTAAATATACGGAGGTTGGAAGCTAGTTATAAATTAAAAATATATAAGATTGTTTGGGACTTTCTTTCATTTCTTTAACAATAATTTAATTTTCACTTCTTCAGAATTTTAATAAATTCAAAATAAAAGTGAAGTTGGCTGCAACAAGTGTCAATATATGTAAGAGGTCTATACACCACAATACCAGTCGCATACAGAGCTGCCAGATAAATTTTGTAAGAAATCGTAAATCTTTAATCGATATAAAAAAAAAAAAATGGCAACTTTATTCTGCAAAATCCTTAAAATGATGATAAATCGTCAAATCTGGCGGATATAGTCGCATATATTTTTAGCGCTCGTTAGATAAAACGAATAAATGCAATGAAAAAGGACACAATAACAATTTGTTTGCTATACTAAAAATTCCAAAAGGTGAAAAATTAAAAATTTTTAAATTGTACCAAATGAGTCGCGGTAGTACCACGGTACTTTAGAAGGTCAAAATGTACCAAAACAAGTACAATTGTACCAACTTTAACATCCCTGATCTGAATCATCAAATTTAGAGCAAAATGGCATCGATTTGTAGTTGCATAATCAGACTACGAAAAAAGCACAATGCCCACAAAATGTTCAAACTCTGATCAGAGAAAAAAGAAACCTTAGAAGATTATGGCAGCAACATAGATCTCCAGCTTTAAAACTCCAACTTAACCAATGTCAAAGAGCACTCCGCAAAGTTCTCCAGGAAAACAAAGTATCGTCCCTCCAAAGATATCTACAAAATCTTGATCCAACAGAAAGAACTAACTACAGCCTATGGAAAGCCACTAAAAACCTAAACTGTCCTATAAGTTACGAGTCTCCAGTTCGCCTTATTGACGGCAGTTGGGCCAGAAGTCCAAATGACAAATCTAAAGCCTTTGCGGACCACCTAGAACAAGTGTTCAAACCCAACAACACCAACTCCGACATAATTGTCCCACAGATAAATGAGAAAGTAGTTTTCCCCCATGAAACTTCGATTTACTAACATAATAACAGCTGTTCGAAATCTAAACACAAAGAAATCTCCTGGTCAAGACAAAATTACAGCAAAAATGTTATATGAACTACCTAGCAATGCCCTAAGACTTATGCTTTATATATTTAACGCAATCCTGCGTACAGGCTTTTACCCTTCTTCTTGGAAAATATCCGAGATTATAATGATTTCAAAGCCAGGAAAAGATCCCAGTCAAGTAAGCTCATACAGGCCAATAAGTCTTCTCTCTATTTTATCAAAGCTTTTAGAAAAATTATTTCTAAATGCACTAACTCCATTCCTTAACGATCACCAAATCATCCCCGCTCACCAATTTGGCTTCCGAAAGGACCACAGTACGGTAGAACAAATTCATCGAATAGTGACTCTTATCAGAAGAACATTTGAGGAAAAGCTATATTGCACTTCATTATTTATTGATATTTCTCAAGCCTTTGACAAAGTCTGGCACAAAGGGTTAATATATAAAATAGTTTCGCTGTTACCCCAAAATACACACAAACTTCTAAAAAGTTACTTAACCGACAGAACATTCGTGGTTAAGGTCAAAGACATAATCTCAAGCCCCAGACAAATTTCGGCTGGTGTTCCCCAAGGCAGTATTCTTGGTCCCCTTATGTACATTCTATACACTGCAGATATGCCCACAAGTGCCCTTACACATACTGCAACCTTCGCAGACGACACCGCATTTCTTTGCATAGATAAAAATCCTAATATTGCTTCTCACAACTTGCAAACTCACATTTATGAAGTTGAAAAATGGCTTACTAAATGGAAATAATGGTAAATCCTTCGAAATGTGCCCAGGTTACATTTACCTTAAGAAGGGAAAACTGCCCTAATATAACAATAAACAATATCAATGTCCCTGAGAAGTCGCATATAAAATATCTGGGAATTCACCTCGACCGACGTCTCACTTGGTCTCAACATATTGACTCAAAATGTACACAACTCAAACTTAAAACTTCTCAGTTGCTCTGGCTCCTAAACTCTCACTCCACCCTCAATCTTGAATTTAAGGTCCTATTATACAAAGCCATCCTCAAGCCAATCTGGACTTATGGAATACAACTATGGGGAACTGCATCAGTATCCAATGTTGAAAAATTGCAAAGAAGGCAATCCAAAATACTACGCCTTATAACTGGCAGCCCGTGGTTTATCCGCAACGAAAACATACACAAAGATCTTAGCATACCATACATCCGTGAAGAAATACAGAAATATTGTTCCAAATACGTGCGTAAATTGTCAACACACCCAAATCCCTTAGCACATACCCTACTCCTATTTAGAGGACATAGTCGCTTAAATAGAGTAGATACATTGGCTATAGCTCACCAGTAGCGAAACGCAAAACCTGTTAGCACTCATTGGTCACTTATGCGCTGGCATCAGGGCCACAATATACGTTTAGTTTAAGATTTTAATAATTATTGTTATTTTTCTCAAAGAAAAGATCCAATAAACCAAATAAAAAAGCCAAAAAAAAAAAAATAAATATTTTTGCATATTTTGACTCTTTATGTATATTTTGGTATTTTTAATAAATATTTCGTCCCTTTTATTGCATATTTATGCATATATTTCAATTAGTATTAGTATTTTACTTTTTAGTTTTTTAACAAAAATAAATTTTGGTTATATTTTTATGTTTTTATTAAACCAAAATCATTTCTACATTTTAGAAAACCGAAAGATTCTGTTTCTATTGAAAAAATAGATGCCAAATGAAATGTGTTTCTATATTTTTTATGATTTTAAGATTTGACTTGTGCAAAAAGTGTTCTTTTAAGTGCATATATTTTTCATGCTTTTAGTGCATATTTGTAAAGCGAGAATTTTTTCTTTTTTTTTTTGCATGTAACTCCTTGCCCTATTCATAACATTTCAGAATCTAATATGATTTACTTTGTTATTTGCTCATTTTAGCATTTTTTTGAGATTTTTTATATATATTTTTTTGCAATAACATGTCCTTGTTAAATGTTATCCATGTCTTTATTTATTTTCATTTTTTTTGTTTGTAACATGATCTACAAAGTCATGAAGGATAAAAATTAATAGATAGAAGTGGGTGGTTTAAGTCTCCATGCATAGAATGTATCCATGTCATCGTATTTATGTAGAAATCATCAAAATACTTTATGTATAGTATCCAAGAAAAAAAAGTGAAATATTTATTCATCTTTAAATGTTGTTTATTTTGAGTACCATGGCAACATTTCATTATTTTAAATATATGCAGGCAAATATTTGCCACTTATGCGAACGGAAGTGAGTGGGTGTAATAATGATAAGGTAGTTCATTATAATACGAGAATTTAAAATTTATACGATTCCAATTGTTACACACTGAAGAACATTTGATTTAGGTGAAAATCATGAATATGTTGTATTTTTCTCTAAAACAGTAAATTTATTTATTTTGAACTACCCTAACACATATGGGAACTTCAGAATTTTTCGAAACTTTGAGGTAAAATATTTTTTGTATAACATTAATAACATTTTGTGTGTATGTTCGCCGATGTTTAACGGCGCAAAAATTGATGGCGGTTCTAAGTTTCAAGCAAATAATAATATTAAAATTACAGTTTTTGCTTTAATTAAATAAAAGCTACTCCAATTTAAATATCTCATTGCATTTATAATATTTCAGACTATAATGAAATTGAAAATTATTCGAGTTCGAGGCCATACTCTATGTTTCTTTATTAGGATATTGTCCTAACAAATAATCTTTAGAGTTGTTGTTTGTAAATTTATTAATTGACCACTTTCAGGAATGTGTTGATATATCTATTTCGGGAATTTTCTAGGTTCCCATCATCAGAACACGTTTTGAAAGAAGTGACAATCATATGCAAACATTCATATAAACTAGTTATCCAACTAAATGAGAACTAATATATGAGCTCGAAGTTATAGATTATTACCATTGATCATTATGTGCAAGCTCTACATTTGGTAGATGTACAATACACGCTTTTTGTTTTTGTCTCCTTTTTTATTTTCACACTTGTTTTTGTTTTGTTTAAAAACAAGATGTAAAGGGGAAGTAAACAAGACCGTACTTTGTCTTTTTTACAAGGTTTTATTAAAGTTTTTATTAAAAATAAAAATTATGTTTTTTTGACCTTTAATTGTGCAATGAAAATGAAAATTATTTAAGTTCGAGGCCATACTTTATATTTATTTGTTAGGAGAAGTGACAATCCTATGCAAACATCAAACATTCATTTCATTTCATAAAATTTGTTGTCATATATTAGCACGTAAAAATAAAACCGCGATTATTTAGGAAAACACGATGCTTTTGACGGATTGATGATATTTACTTGGATTACTTAATTATTTGCTTGAAATAATATCAAATACTAAATAATTGTATGTACCCGTTTAAAAAAAATATTAATATGATACAACAAAGAAATGTATAAAATATGCTACATACTTATATCTAACAGGAAGACAATTTGATGGTGGATGGTATTGTATATAAATGTATTATATTACATTGAGTTTGATATAATTTGATACGACTCAGTTGTCATATATTAGAACTTAAAAAGAAATCCGCGATGAAATTAGAGAACACTATTTTTTTTTTTGGCGGTTTAATGATATTTAGTTGGGTTAAGGGGTACTTATTTGAACGAAATAATATCAAATACTTTTAAATTCGCAATAAAAAAAAAATTCTATATTTCCGATTAAAAAAAAATAATAATATGCAACAAAGAAAGGCATACAATTTGATATAGACCTACATCTAACAGAAATACAATTTTATCCGAAAAATGGTGAATCGTATTGTATATAAATGGATTATGGAGTTTGATATAATTTGATACGATTCAGTTGAGTGAAAATACATTTTTTAAATGGAATACAGGGGGCTAGATATTATTGTCCGATTATTAAGAGACCAATTTAAATGTTAGGTGCAGTTAAACTTTATTTTATATGCTTAACTATCAAAAATGTTTATGTCTAACTAAAATTTTTTTTGTTTAGTATTTTAAATTGTGATGTTTGTTTAAGATAATTTTAATAGATATTTTCATTGAAAATTTCCAAATTCATATACAAGTTTTGAGTTGAATGTTTATGTATTTCAAAACAAAAGCGTCACTTTTCCGCAACTTAAAAAATTATGTTAGAAAGTGTTTTGCAACCGTCAGATAATGACAATCGTAATTAATTTTTTTTTTTAATTAATTACTGTAGAATATTACTTTAGTTAGTCTCTTTGCAGGACGAAGAAGAAGAAAACATTTTTATTGCAAAATTTTTTACGCACACAAGGGATACACCAGACTGCCGCAGTTTCGTCCCCCTCCTGGGACTCGTCAGTGGTTAATTTATGTGTCAATTGAACAAAGTATTTTATATTGTTAATTTGCTCTAATGAAAAACTTTTTTACTTTTTTTGGTGTCGTACTGGTATTCGAACTCACTGCCTTAGCATTAAGCTATGCATCGTAATCTCACCTCTTAACGAGTTGAGCCACGGTCGACTCAGCACACAGCGGCGCCATTTGAGTTTTTTCGTTGCAAAAATCATAACTTTCTAACCAAATGAGATAATCAGCAAATTTTAAAAGCATATGATAGATAACAGAGGCCTACAATGATTTTGGTGCCGCTAAAAATAAAACAGATTTCAAGTACGTTCGGTACCCTGATAAATAATTGATACTTACTTTTTTAATGCTCCGTGTAGTTTCGAGATTTCGCAAGGATATTAAAGTAATCAACGTATGTCTTCTTCACTGCATCTGTTATAGGCTTTTTTACTACATATTCACCACAAATATAACAAAATGTATTTGGATTATTTACACAACACCTTCTCGACGACGGCATATCGATATTATCATTTAATCAAAGAAATTAATTGACTATAATGACATTTAGTATAATAAAATACATTTTTTAGGTTATGACCGATCGATACAAACCTGAACGTAGCTTCGCGATTTTGACAGCTAACCATGACGTCTTGCGGACTAATTAACCAAATTATAACATAGAATTAGCGGCACCAAACAAAAAATTTTTTTTTGTAGGCCTGTGTAATCGATCAACCTATGAAATGAGTGTTTGAAAAGTTTTCTACGCCTCTTAGGTGCCTACTTATAGGTTAGCAAAATTGATATTTGTAAAAAAATCATTTTCATGGGTAAAATATTTTTTATTTTTTTAAAATTTTTTTTTTTTTTTCTCTTTTTTAAAGGCTTTTAAAACGGGTATAAAGAATAATTCAAAGAGGAGAAATTATTAGGGATATTCATAAAATATATAACTACGGGATTATGATATTTTTTTTTCAAATATATAGTCTAATCTACCTAATCTAGACTAATCACGGGATAATGATTGTTTTTAAATATATAGTCTAATCTACATTGAATTAAAAATAAAAATCTACAAAGTTGAGAAATATTGAAAAAATGGATAATTTGTAAATATCAAAGTACCTGGACCAATATAAAGCAAACAGTCTAATTTTTTTTTAATCTTCTCTTAATAAATATATCTATCAATAACATTAAAAACAATGACGAGCCGTTATCTAGTTTTCGAGATTCTGCATCTGAAAGCGGACAAAATTACATAAAAATATTCTGTTTTTTTAAACACTGAAAATCGGTCAACTTTGAAGGGCTATATATTCTGAACCAAAAATCTGATTGTAATAAGAGTGGCATATTTGAAATTGTTGGACAATTTCCTATAAAATAGGTTTATTCAATATTTTTTAGTGGCACATGAAATTTTTGATTTTTACCACGTCACTTGTTGTACAGGCGCTACTGTGCAGCGATGACTGTGGAGGAAGAAGAAGAAGAAAACATTTTTATTGAAAATTTTTTTTACGGACACAAGGGATACACCAGACTGCCGCAGTTTCGTCCCCCTCCTGGACTCGTCAGTGGTTAATTTATGTGTCAATTAAACAAATTATTTTATATTGTTAATTTGCTCTATATGAAAAACTTTTTTACTTTTTTTTGGTGTCGTACTGGTATTCGAACTCACTGCCTTAGCATCAAGCTATGCATCGTAATCTCACCTCTTAACGAGTTACATGGAGCAATACATTGCTTTCTTTAATCCAATTATATATTGCCCATCTATTAATGTATGTTATAACATATAGTAAAGTACAACTAAATATGCCGATTTACGAAAAATTACAGTGGCAAGTAAAATTGTATCTAACTATACATAATGTCATACTTAACATACTTAACATTATATATGATTGTATAAAATTTCTTTCACTCGGGCACACTGAGATCTTTGAATTGTCACTGGAACTCGTCCATTAAAACTTTTTATTAAATGAAAGCAGTTTTTCATAAAATTTTATGAAAAATGTCGTATTACTTATTAAGAATTTCGTACAAGTAATGACGAAGTTTTATTAAAAATAGTTTCATTTAAACTATTAAGGTTTTTCATGAAGTTTAAGAAATGTGAAGAAAACTTTATTTGTTTAGTTAAAAAATTTCCTTAAAACTCGTACTATGAATTCTCTCTGTGTAGGTATGCTTTTTTAAGGTTATGAAAATTTGTTTGCTCCATAAAATCAAAACTCCTTAGAATTGTTTGACGCTTCTTCGATTTTAGTATTAAGCTCATTAAAATCATTTATTTGATGTACGCTTTGGCGGAATTGATACAGCGTTTTAGTAGTCACAAAGCGAAATGTGTTTGGAAAAAAACACATTTCGATTTATTGCAATTAAGATTCACTCTAGATATCTACGCAGGTAGAAATTTCCACCCGTACTAAACAAGTAGTGCTGACAAACCAATGTTTTTTTTTTGTTAAACCCACCGTTTTAAAAATCCACATGTAGAAATTGCCAACCGTACCAAAAACTTAGTAATGGCAATACACTGATATTTTTAAAAACCACACCGAGTTAAAAAGTTACTACAGGTGCAACTAATATTGTATCAGTCAGATAAATATAGTTTGGCTTGCAAAGCATATATTTTGCCAGTACCACCCTTAAAATTCATTGATAATATTGTTTTTACCAATATTACAACCAATTATAAGCTTTTTTTTTTTGTAATATTTTGTATTAATATAATACTACGACCGAATTGTATTGCTGCTTTTTAAATGTGATTTATTATGCATATTTCTCAAAATTTATTTAATTTAAGCTATTTTTAAAGCACAACATTTTTCGAATTACCAATGTTATGCCAACGGTGGCCAGTTCGTTTAAACCAACGGTTACCCACTGTTATCAATCGGGTAGCAGGTTAATGCTGTCAAGATTGTTAGTCCCACGTTCTGCCAACGCATAACCGACCCACGACGACGCTTTGACAACACTGTGCCCGTTGTATTTTTCTGCCTGGGTAAGTGACTATGTTCTCAACACTCAGGGAACTTCTGCTTTAAAAATATGTAGTTGTTTGGGTTGTAATACAGTTTCATTATTTTTAATGTAAATGTAAGTCATTTGTAGAACAAATACATTTTTTAACTAACCTTGTAGTTCATTTTAAAAAACAACTCACATCAAATGACTGTTTTATGATTTTACATTCATTTTTTACAGTTGTTTTTTGTTATTTAAAAAAATAAAAAAAAAATTTTTGGTTTATTTTTTACTACCATGTGGTTCATTTTTACTACAATTGTTAGTCATTTTTTGAACATTAAAAAACAAATGACAATGTTAGTTGAATTTAATGAAATGTAAGTCGTCCTTTTTTTTAATGAAATTTCATTTGTTTTTGACTACAATTGCTGTCGTCTTTACCAACATAATTTCCTAAGTGAACCAATGGTTTTTATAAAAAAATGAGAAACAAAATAATTAGATTCCGCAAAATTTTTAAAAAGTTCATAAATTTTAGCGTTTTAAATTTGTAAAATGCCCTATTGGGTTGGAGGTTTTGGCTACAAATTAACTCAGTTTAAGCGATATGCTAGCCAATTTCAAATATCATTGTGAATGTCAGAGGCAAAAACATAAATTTAGAAAAAATTAACAACTATTCCTTATAAGTTTCCGCATCCCGTTTTTGGTACCTTAAGCTATAAAAAATTACCATTTTTCAAATACTGTTCTCAAAAACAGCGAATATTTAAGATCGGAAAATTTTGGTTTAACTTGTTAACCACCATACAACTGTACACAATGCAGAGATATGGAAATTTCCTTTTCAGTGAATGTGTCTCCCAAGTGTAGTGAGTCCATTTTTTATTGGTTTAGATCTAAAAGATAAAAACGATGAGCAGAAAAATAAACTGAATAAAAAACTGTTGTAAGTTTCAAGACATTTTTTTAATTTTTGGACTGTTAAATAGCCATCAATGAGAGGCTTCAACGTGAAACTATGACCGTCACATCGTTTATGTATAGTCAACTAAGGTCTATACATCGTTCCTCTCAATTCATAAAACATTCAGAAATATGCGGCATCTAAAATCAGTTTCGAAAATTTTTGAAGTAAGTCATATGTCTTTGCTTATCAGAAAGCATTTTCATGGCTTTTATCATATATCATTCATTGTTGTCATGTAATTCATTATATTTCATGTATAATTTTTCTCCTATTTGCTGTTATCGTTGTCTGAGTTTTTTTTCTCAGCTATTTTCCTTCCCTCAAGACGATTAATTTTAATCATCATTTATTTATACATGATTTTATTTTTTTTGGAAATATTTGTTCTTTTATTTATCTATAGCTTCCTTTTGTATCTTTTTAGCTTTTTGCACATAACAACCAACAAAATTTCCATCTTAACAATAGCAAACAATACCACCACTTTACAACATATCCTACCTCCAGGTCTGGCCTGTCATTAATCATCATCGTAGTTTATACTAAATTGTGTATCAAGTATCAACATATTTTTTTTTCTGTTTGGTTTAAAGTCATAGTCTATCTATTTTTGGTAAGTGTAAAATTTACATTTTATTTGTCATTTTGTGTTTCTTTGTTTTTTGTGGGGGGGGGGGGGGGGGGGGGGGGGGGGGGGGGTGGATTAGTCATCATTCATATAAATAAGAATTTATTGTGTATGGTTTTATATTCAGAACGGTTAAATATTAATGTATACTTTATTAAACTAATTTTAATTTTTTAATAAATTAGCATTTTTGTGTGTTATGAGGAGTATAGACTAAAACGATAATCTAGTGTAAGGTGAATTAACTGGATATGTACCTTTTTACAAGATTAACTTTTCAGTCTAATCACACAATTATATTTGATTTGTGTAAGTTCGGGGAACAGCGACTGTTTTGTAAATGTAAAATAATTTTAAAACACTAGAAATAGGTCCTCTAACTACATAAGTTCACAATTTTCAACTTTATGCTAAACCTGTCTTTCAACCTCATATTTTTAAATCTAAATCTGTCAAATTTCTTGGCAGTTTTTAAAATATCTGGGTTTTAATAGTGACATCATTCATCCCACTTTTTTTTTTATTAATTAATAATCATATAATAACAAATTATATCCTATTACCCTAACCGAGCACTAGCTTTCGGCGCATTGTATAGAAGACATAACAGTGGTTCTGGTGGGAATCGAACCCACGACCCCCGAACTGAAAAGCCAGCATGCTACCAACCAGCCTACCGGGGCTCACGCACTTTTTCGTTATTTTGCTTAATTTTTTGAAATTTAACCGCAAAATAATGTAATTTGTTTTAAAAATATAAATTCACACAAAATGTCCTTAATTTAAATATAATGACGTCGACAGGGCCCTACCCAGGACAAATTTAGACAAATTTACCTGTGATGGAGTAGTCTAAATAATATGGAAATTTTCAAAATTTTTAAAAATGTTAAGCAGAGGATTAACCAAATCAAGTTTAAATAGGAACAATACTACTGCACTCACATAACAAATTCGGTTGTCTCCACAGAATTTCATCCAACCGAGTTGATTCGTAAAAAGATTTCGTTGCATGGCTTTCAGTTATAAACATATTATAGGCATATTAACAAAATAATTGTATTCACATTTTCACCGCACCACATGCTACCTCTTCAGAAACAGTTAAATGTCCAATTATTTTTTATAACATACACGAAAACACCAAACACAATCGGAAATCACTCGAAAAAGAACTGGTACAGATCGTTTATAATCCACGATATGAAATGTTCTCCTTACAACCTGCATTTTTGTAAGGGATTAGGGTAAGGTGCTTGCAGCCTGCATCCTTGTAAGGGAAAACAGTAAGCTAAAACATTTGTTTTTGTTATTTTTTTACGCAAATTATTCATTTCTTTTGCTGCTTCTCAGAATAATGTAAAAATGCTTCACGAAAATTTTTTTACTGGGATTGCTGGAAACTTTAATTAATATGTATAAATAGCAAAAAAGGGTAAAAGCGGAAGATTAAATAAAAACGTAAACTATTACACTGTGCAACAAGAAAAATCATCCTCGATGGTCCTAATAGGATTGAAAGTATACCATTGAAGAAACAAAACCGCCAAAGAGCTTTGCAAAGTTAGTTCGAACTTCTTTTTTATGGCCTTTTGAAGTTGTGATATTTTTTTTTAGCCATTTTTCCACTATGAGTAAAAATCAAAAACAAATATATTTGTTTTAACGTAATTGTGTGTACTTATTGTTTGATTGAACACAATGTTGAAAACAAATATTTCAACAAATAGTAGGCGAGATAGGTGTGGTCAAATACTAGGATATTTGTTTTAACGTAATTGTGTGTACTTATTGTTTGATTGAACACAATGTTGAAAACAAATATTTCAACAAATAGTAGGCGAGATAGGCGTGGTCAAATACTAGGATATCATCGATTTTTTGATAGACATAAATCTATTGTCTTTTTCTTAACAAGTCTTAATCAAATGCATTAGAAAGTCTATTTATGGGCTACTGAATAACTGAATTCATATTTAGAATTTATTCAGAATATTTTGTAAAAAAAAAATAGAATCGATTTTTAAGAAAAAAATTTTGTATTTTAGTTTTATTTTAAAAATTAAAATATGAGCATTCAAGAACCTTTTGTACCGCAATATAAAGTTGTATTACCAGCCTTACAAGTCTTGGCTTATGTTAGTGAACATTTTGTTGAAAACCGTAGGAAAAAAAATGTAATGTAGTTTTGTCCCAAATTAAATTTTGTCCCAAATTGAATTTTGTCCCAAATTGAATAGTGAAAGCACAATATAATTTTTTGTAAGCTTAGAATGAACTTTCGCCATAATGAAACTACGATTGAGAGAAAATATTGTATAGACTACAGAAAGTTTGGATCGTTTTTGGATGATAACTTAATCATTTCAAATTTAAGCAGTTCCAATGTTCAATGTGAAGATCTTGTTAACACACTTTCTTTAACTGCATCACAAAGTACTGTTATTACTACAAAACAAATAAATATTAGACACAAAATGAGCCCGTGGATGTCTGAGGAATTAATTTCTTTAATATCTTATAAAAATAATTTGTTAAAAGACAGGAGGAAAAATAAACATAACAGTATTATTGCAGATAACCTAAATAGAATTAGTAAGGTCATTAAGTATTGTAGCAAGAATTTGATGAATGACTACTACTCGTATAACATTGAGAAATGTAAAGGAGATTCTAGAAAGACATGGAAATTCATAAATAAGCAAATTGGAAAGAAAGAAGAGACCTCTAAAGAGTTACTAAATGAGGATGATAGTATTTTAACTATGAGTGACGAAAAGGCTTCTAGTTTTAATAGCTTCTTCTATAAATCGGTTAGAAGCTTGCGAGCAAGTATACATCAAGATCCGAGTGATGATATCAATTTCTTTCAAACATTGGTTCCAACTAATTCATTTTTTGATTTAGAAGTTACAGAGGATCGAGCAGTAGATAATATTTTAAATAATTTAAAAATGAATAAGAGCCCTGGTTGTGAAAACATAACACCAAAGATGTTGTTGGTACGTAAATTAGCTGTGACAGAAGCAATTACAACAATATTAAATAATATGATTCAGGAAGCTAAATATCCAAATGTGCTGAAAATACACAAAATTATTCCCATTCCCAAAGCTGTAAGTGCTAATAGAGTTGAGAACTATCGCCCGATATCCGTTCTTTCAATCATAGATAAAGTTTTTGAAAAAATAATTTTGAGCAACTATCCAATTACCTTGATGATAACAATATATTGTTTGAACGACAATATGGCTTCAGAAAAGGTACTGGAACTGAGGAAGCTGTAATTAATGTAATGGATTGTATTTGCAATGGACTTGATTCAGGATATAAAGGAGTGGCTGGAGTATTCTTCGATTTATCAAAAGCTTTTGATTTGGTAGATCATAATATATTACTACAAAAGCTTTATTTTATAGGTTTTTCCAGTAATACTATAGCGTTTTTCAAGGATTACTTATCCAATAGAAAACAATATGTTCAGATTGGTGAATCTTGTAGTAACAAGCTAGAAGTATTTTGTGGAGTACCACAAGGCAGCGTTCTTGGCCCACTTTTGTTTAAGATTTACATAAATGATATGAAAAACATAAACTTTAACGGAAAGTTATTTATGTTTGCAGATGATGTTTGCCTTTTATACAACTATTTAGATGAAAAAGTATTGAGGACACATGTTGAGTATGATGCTGCGATTTTGGCGGAATTTTTGAGGTTTAATAAATTAATATTAAATACCAAGAAAACGAAATTTATACGGTTTAAACCATATATTTTAAAGAATGATGAAGTAATGAGCGTACATATTGATGGAGAAGTGATACAGGAATCTGAAAATGTTAAATACCTTGGAATTAATATTAATCACAATCTTATGTGGGAAAATCATATATCTAAGTTAAAATCAAGAATATCGTCGGGAATTGGTATACTCTACAAGTTTAGAAATAAATTGGATACTGAAACTAAAATGTTGTTGTATCAGTCGTTAATTCACTCACACTTTTTTTTTTTTTTTTTTTTTTTTTTTTTAAGCAGCAGCTTTTGTTGTACGTATTAAAATGTTTAAGAAATGTTGGGTCTCATACAATCAGTTTTAATCAAAACATATCATACACTGAAAGAATCACAAGACAGGCTTCGAGTCTTTTTTTTTTTTTTTTTTTTTATTTATTTATTTATTTATTTAAAAAGTCTATGGAAAATTAATCCTTGCAGACTTTATATTAAAAAAAAAAGAAAACAATATACAAATATACATATATACAATTTATAAAAATAAAATTTATAGAAATAAAATATTAAATATTATGTAATTGGTTTAGCAGCATAATAAGATTTCTCTTTATGACATCCGGACTATACGAAAGATCAATGTAGGCGTATAAGTTGTTAAATTCATCACATATTCTGCGGATGGGATCAAAGTTTGCATAATTTGTTCGGAAGTATTGGAGTTTTATTGGAATGTAGTATCTTGTCGGACGGTTGGGAACAATGAAATCTATTTTACCCAGCAGTAATTCGGAGTTTGTTGCACCATTTAACAAATTTACCATAAAAGATATATTTAACACCAACCTCCTACTTTTGAGAGTAGGAAGCTTAATAAGTGCTAAGCGACTCTCATATGAGGGCAAAATTGATATTCGGATTCCATGGAAGAGATCGAAGACAGAACAATAAAAACTGTTTCTGCACAGATTCGATTTTGTTTATATGGATTTCATATTGTGGCTCCCATACGACGGAGGCGTATTCTAAAATGGGTCTAACGAGAGTAGTAAACAATTGCTTGATTATATATGGATCATTGAATTCTTTTCCCCAACGTTTAATGAAACCCAAAACTCCTTTTGCTTTGTTTACAGTTTGCGATATATGTGAATTAAATGTGAGTTTATTATCTAGCAATACTCCAAGATCAAGGAATGTATCAACATTTTCCAGTTGATAACCATCTAATGTGTAACTACAAATTATTGGACTTCTTCTATAAAACACCATATGCTTGCATTTCAATAAATTTAGTTCTAAGAGGTTTACTTTGCACCAACGAAGAAAACTATTCAGATCATATTGGAGTAAGAAACATAAGTTTGAATTGTTGTAGCTAAGAAAGAGTTTTACATCGTCAGCATACATTAATATTTTCGAATGTGTAATGCATGAAGGAAGATCATTTATAAACAAAAGGAATAATATAGGGCCTAAATGGCTGCCTTGTGGAACACCGGATAAAACAGGAATAATTTTGGACTTGTGATTATTATATAGGATGCATTGATTTCTATTTTTAAGGTATGTAGACATCCATTTTAAAAATAAAGGTGTGAATCCGATTTTGTACAATTTATTTAGCAGGAGATCATGATTAACTTTGTCGAATGCTTTACTGAAATCAGTATAGATGGTATCAGTCTGCATACCGAAGTTAAACGAACTTATTACTGAAGTTGTAAATTCCAATAAGTTTGTATTTGCGGAACGTCCTTTTCTAAATCCATGTTGTGATGATGAAAGAACTGAGGACACTTGGTGTGACAAGGTGTCGGTCAATATTTTCTCGAAGAGTTTAGGAATAGCGCTTAGCTTGGCTATACCTCTGTAGTTACAAATATTTGATTTGCTAGCAGGTTGGAAAGTGATAAGTTAAATAAATGTGTTAAAGGTATGCTTAATGAGTTAATACAATTTTTCATTACACAATTTGGAATGCCATCCGGTCCATAAGTGTAGGAAAACTTTAATTTATTTATAGCATTCATAATAGTGGATATATGTAATGCCGGAATATTAATTTGGGATGCTTCAGGAATTGGATATGGATAATAGGTATTTTGGTTTACGCTATTTAAAGAGTATGTGGAAGAGAAGATGTCGTCTTGAGTTAACCAAACAACGTATAAGTTTGGCTGGACCTAACGAATATAACAAATTACCAGATTGTTTAAAAAATATTGAAATTTTATCTACCTTTAAAGAAAAATTAAAACAATATTTACTTCAAAATGTTGAAATGCTTCTACAAATTAGCTAAAATTTTCACCATTCTTATGTCGCCTACTATTTGTGGAAATATATGAAGAAAAATATTTTACTACATTGGGTTCAATGGAACAGTAAGTACACATAATTACATCCAAAAAAAATATATTATTATTTTATTTTAATTTAATTTTCGCTCATAACTATTGAAAATAATGATCAAAAATACCACAAATTCAAGAGCCCATACAAATAAAATTCAAACTAGATTTGCAAAACCCTTCGCCGGTTTTGTTTATCCAATAGTCCCCTTTCGTTTCGCATTAGAACCATTGAGGCTGTCGGCGATAACCTAAAATTTGTTGCACAGTGTTATAAGTGAATAAAAAATGTTTTTTTATAACTAATTTTACTTAGATTAGTTAAACTTACTTCAATAACAAAAAATATAGCCATAAAAACACTTTAATTTATGAGAATCCCTATAATTCTATAAGCATAATTAGTTTTCAAACTATAAAAAAATAAACTAAAAAAAAAAATATCTTTCTACTAAAATATGGCATAAGCATTAATGTATATGCTCGCAACGATGATATATACTATTAGGCTAATATACATTAAGGTGGGTCTTTCGGGAAAAAAAATCATAAACTTTGGTAGTTTTTAAGAATATTCCCGAAATTTTTCGTGTTTTGCGATAACCGTTAACGAGCTGGACCATTTTTAAGAAATGTATACTTTTTAGTTTTTGCAAGATAATTTTTTTTCGTTCCAAGAATCTGTATACAAAAGAGCTATCAAATTAACGATCTTTTGAAGACGCATCTAAAAATAAAAATATATATCTTTTTTTACAATGGTGCAGTTCACTAACGGTGTAATATTTTGGGAAGCCTCATAAAAAATGTCAAAGTTAATTTTTAAGGGGCCACTCAAAAATTTTTATGTTTTGATGCACTTTAATTTACATAAGGGTATGCCGATATTATCTGTTTTGCGAAATTATATCTAGAAATTATAAAAAATTACATAGAAATGTTATTTAACTTAAATTAAATTATGATTAATGATTAAAATATTAAATTATGATTATTCTACATTTTTTGCATTATTTTGTATTAAAGCTGTAATTGTTTGTAAAATCACTATACCCTAATGCACACTTTTTGCAGTTTTTTCTTATACAGCCAAGCACTTGAAAGTATATTTGAATAACACCATTATGCCTTTGTATGTAGAAGTAGAATGTCAAAAGGATACTAATGGCATAACAAATGGGTACATTATATGTTAAAGGATGTATTAGTACTTGCTTAAATAAGTCTTTGCTTGGTGGCCATATATTATGATGAATGTATATAGAGCAATTCCATATGAAAGCGATCACCTTTTGGACGACCCCTCTCCGATTTTAAAATAAATAGTCTCAATCGATTGCCCAGCAAAAATAATGTACCTACATATTTTTTTATTTTTTTATAGTGACTGGTTTAGTGGTGGTGTGCACCACTGTCATGTGACAAAATTGAAGAATTCTTCATAAGGGACCTCATTGAAAGTTGTTTTAAAAAAAACTACTAAAGCGATCGCAACGAGTGATAGCTCGTTGGAAAGGTATTGAATCAGGCTTTAATTGAAAAATAAAATTTTCCTAATAAAACAACTTTCAATGAGGTCCCTTATGAAGAATTCTTCAATTTTGTCACATGACAGTGGTGCACACCACCACTAAACCAGTCACTATAAAAAAAAAAAAAATATGTAGGTACATTATTTTTTGCTGGGCAATCGATTGAGACTATTTATTTTAAAATCGGAGAGGGGTCGTCCAAAAACTTGCCAATTTTGATCGTTTTCATATGGAATTGCTCTATATACAGTGGGGAGCACTTGTGAGTATATGTAAGTACTTTTTACACCTAAAGATTCAGGCCGAAAAATGTTTGACACTAGAACTAAATTATACTTTTCTAAAGGTACAAGGTACGCTAAATCCAAATCTGGCCTTAGAGTCATCAGCCGTTCGGGCTATATTAACGAGAAAAGTGTATTTTTTGATCAAAATGCTCCGATTTTTGACCTTCCTGGAAATACATTTTTCATAATACTTGGAACGTCACCTCAACAAACTACTCTTAGAATTTTTTTTTTTTCAGTTTTTCAATTTTTAGGATAACTTATTACCTTACGACGATGTGCATAACTTGTATAGTGTAGTGAGTTAAAGTCGAAAAATTTCCAAATAATCGAAAAAAAATACCTTTTTTAAAAACGGTCCAGCTCATGAACGGCGGCCTCTAGACCAAAAATATTTTGGAAATAGTCATACAACAAACTAATTCACATTTTCAGAGGGGCACTTTTTAACTTTTTTCGCCGATTCGCTCTAATATACGTATATCACAAAAGTTGGCGTAGTTACACTAACAAAACCATGTCTTGGGGAAATCTGCAGTTTTCAATTAAAACTGGATTCCTTTTGTATCCTTTACATCATATTGGTAAACTAAACAAATGAAAGAACCTTATTTTATTCCATTCTTGTAATTTCCTTTCATTTCAGCGCAATTTTCGCATTTAAACAATTTTTAAGTTATTAAAACTGATCCCCGTTCCATAGAACTACTTCCCATAGTGACAATTTCAAAAAAAATCACGAATGCAATAATCTGTTCTAGAACCGTTGTTTAAAACTAGCACCTGTTCTTTAAACTCTTCTTAGACCTAGTTGTAAGGGCAACAATCCCAGCGAAACTTTGGTAATGGGTGCGATAAAGTAATACATTACCATGTAATGTGTACTCCTTACCTGTATCATTATTTTCAAACAAGAAGTAATGAGTTACCGATAATTAAACACTCATGGATTACCTTGTAATGACCCCTCATTACATTTTACATGACTTCAAAACATAAAATAATGACTTACCGATCATCAATTACATAATGCATGAATTATAAACGTAAAGTTATTATTAATATATATTTTTGAAAATCTATCTATAGACACATTATTTTGTGATTTTTTGTAAGCATAATGGTAAGGTGTATATTTTTGATATCACGAACGAAAACACGAAGCACAACAACTCATCTACATTTTAAGCAATAAGATATTGTATGTATCGATAGCTCAGTTGGTAGAGTTCTCGCCTAACTAATTGTTAAATACCAGAGACCCCAGGTTCGAATCCCAGCATGACCAAGTTAATTATTTAATAAAAAAAAAGTTATTTATTTAATTAAAAAAAATATCTTTAAAAAAAAATTTTTATGCATTTTTTTTTATGAAAATCTATTTATAGACACATTACTTTTTCCCACCATGTAACCATATAAGTAACCAGTTACTTTAACCATGAGTTCCTTTGAGGCTCATCGCCTGTAAAATTCATCAGTGAAGTAACGTGTAAAGTAATGCATGAAGCCCTATGGCAATACATTACTTTACCCATGATTTGCTAATGTGTGGTTTTGCTGGGATTTCAAACAAAAATCATGAGTTGCAACCCCAAACTACCAGATGCACTGGCTCAAAAGAAGTAGTTGTAGAACCAGTTGCGGAACTAGTAAAAATTTTCTTTCAACTGGATTTAAGAGAAACTGTTTTTTTTAGAGGTTTTCCTAATGAATATTTGATAGTATATATAAACAAAATTTTGTGTTAATTATGCAAACCTTATTGAGAGAATTCATTAAGCAATACAAATTAGCTTTAAAATTTAACTAAAATTGCTTACAAGCATGGAAGTTAATCAATTAAAAGATTTAACTCTTAACACATTGTTTTTTCTTTTAACTCTCTTAAAATCAGTGCAGGTTTTTAGAAGAGAACGTCGGAAACGGCTTGTTTAAACAAATTAAACACCCAACCCTTACACCATGAGTTATGGATTAAAAACTTTCAATTTTAAAAATTAAATATTTGCTTAGTTCCACTATAAGCAATACAATTTCTACCGCTGATCCTGTTTTTGGTTATTGTAAAAAAAACAGTTATTTTGAACAATCTGAAATTGCTGAAGTACTTAATATGGAGATTTATCCTCCAGAAAAACAAATTTCGTATGGATCCATAACGCCAACCTTATAGTTATTATTTTTAATTATTTTGTATAACAAGGATGTGTAAAGTTTGCTGTATATGTGTGCTCTTGATGAATTCTGTACGTTTTCTACTTGAAAATTTTGTGAACAAAAAATTTGATTTTTTTCCTCGGTAAATGTTGTTTTTTTTTTGATTTTTTCCAACTTCAGGTTTCTAAAACACATAAACTTTTACATTTAGCATTATTTATATAAATTAATATTTATATTTTTAATTAATTACAAATAGTATTTAATTGGACTGAAATAAAGTACTGCACTCAGGGAACTTCTGCCTTAAAAGTTTGTAGTTGTTTGGGTTGTACTACAGTTTCTTTATTTTTAATGTAAATGTCAGTCATTTGTAGAACAAATTTAATTTTTTACTAACCTTGTAGTTTATTTAAAAAAACAAAACACGTAAAAGGACTGTTTTATGATTTTACATTAATTTTTAACAGTTGTTTTTTGTTATTTAAAAATATAAAAAACGTAAATATTTGTTTATTTTTTACTGGCATATGCGGTTCATTTTTACTACAATTGTTGGTAATTTTTTGAACAGTAAAAACAAATGACAAGTGTTAGTTGAATTTGATGCAATGTTAGTCGTCCTTTCTTAAAGTGAAATTTCATTTGTTTTTGACTTCAATTGCTGTCGTCTTAATCTACATAATATCCTTAGTGTATTCTCTAAAAGTTTTTTTTTTTTTATTTTTAAATTAAAAAACTTATTTAATAAAATTTTATTAAATAATAAATAATTTGATCATAATTGATAGACGCATTTTCTGATCAAACTACATGAGATTAGTCCCATGAGATACCATGAGATCAGCTTATGTATACCATTTTTCGGATCAGATGTGATGTGATGTTTAGTTGTATGTAATACTATATATAATAGGGCGGGTCGATTTAAAAATCGCTCAACGTTCAAGGAAAATCGTATTCTAGGGATCAAAATAAGAAACTTTGCCGAAGGAACCATACCTCTAAAACGAATTCTGATGTCCCGACTTTTGACCCGTAGGGTGAAATTTTGGAAAATCCCACTTTGACCCATTTAGAGTGCCCCAATCGAATTCAACCCAATCGAATATATTTATAATCTAGTTCTTCCGGAGAAGAAATATAGACCCTAATCTTGGAAAGACTCCTCCTACTTTCTGAAATATCTCTATCCCGAGATTTGTACATTTTGCTAAAAAAACACGGCTAAAAAGGGCCTCTTTTAACTTAAATTTTAACCCCTAGAATGATGATTTATGCATTAATCTGCTAGCGCGTCTCCCGGAGAAGAAGTATTTTCCATAATCTTGGAGAGATTCCTATTACTTTCTGAAATATCAAAGTGGGCTTTTTCAAAATTTGACCCTACGGGTCAAAACTTGGGACATCAGAATTCGTTTTAGAGGTATGTTTCCTTCGGCAAAGTTTCTTATTTTGATCCCTAGACTACGATTTTCCTTGAACGTTGAGCGATTTTTTTGCCTCCATACAAATCGACCCGGCCTAATATATAATCATATGTGATTATATCAGAACTTTTTTCGACGGCTAGTATTTTGTCTTGTGTGGAGACAGAAACAGCTATGTGGAGCAAACAATTTTTTGGGAGAAACCTAAAAAACAGCTTAATTCATATTTTCGCAAAATTTGGAGAATTTTAAGATTTTAAAGCTTAAAAAACTGTTTTTGGCCAAACTGGCAGTATTTATTGGTCTACAAGATACTTATAAAAATCGAAATAATAAGGTCAAATTACTCGAGAAATCAAAAATGCTGATACCCATATTGACACCCACTCAGTAAAATAAATAGGCATTACTATGCATTATTTTTTGCTTAACACAACTAACCTTCTAAATGAAAAGGCAAGATTTAATGTTACTTAAAACAAATTTTTTTTTAATTACAATAATATTTGAAAGTCTTCAGACATAATTTGCAAGCCAGTAAATGTGTCTTCAAAAAAATTTATTTTGCGACCAAATTTGTCTATAGTTACTTCAAATAGAGCGAAATTAACCGCAAAAATTGTTAAATGGGGTAATTATGAGCACACTTAGTAACCTCTAGCCATGAGATTGTTAAGCTAAGAAAAAACACGGCTCCCTTTAATTTGTATTCTATACAACATATCCGAATTTCATTAAGATCTCTCTTTGGGCTGCTTTTGGTTTGTTTATGTGACACATAAAACATAGTTCTTTGATCTGTATGCTTTGATTTATTGGTTCTAAAAAGATTTTTTTTTTGAAAATTCCACTAATCGAAATTTTAACATTTATCATTTGAAAACTACACACTGTCACAAAATGAGAAAAAATCAATTTGGTTTCAACCGCGATACATATTTTTAATAGATTTTGTCTCGCTGAATCAGAATCTACTTTCCTAATTTTCCCAACAAGTCACAATTATGAGAAAACCGCTATTAAAAACGCGAAGAATAGCGTTTTCAACCATTTTTGACAATGTGTACACTCCGCATCTATTATTCTAGATATATTACGATGGTAGATATATTTAAATTTTGTTTTCTCTATAATGAGTTAACATTTTACGTCCTATAAAGTGCTACCAAATTTTGTAGTCGACACTATCCTGGTCTGGCGTATGTGCCCAATGATCAGCATCTTACATAATTTTATTTATTTATTAATTAGTAATCATATAATTACAAATTATTTACTATTACCCTAACCGAGCACTAGCTACTATGGCCTTCGGGCGTTGTAGCGACCAGTGTCTCTGGTGGGAATCGAACCCACGTCCCCCGCACAGCTAAGACAGCACGCTACCAACTAGCCTACCGGGGCGCACATCATAATTTTATATTTTTACACTTTTTAGAAACAAATTGTAAAAAATTCGTTTTTATATTATAAATTCGTATCAATTATATTTTGTTTTAATACACAAACTGAAAAAGTTATCCAAAATATACTAATTCTCTATTATTTTGTTTTTCAACCCAAAGAACCTAAAAACATGTATATTATCGACCACGGTTTGAGTACAATTGCAAAATTTGGAGACGTGAAAGATGATCAATAACTGCATAAATTATAGAAAGCTACATTTTAATAGTTCCTTTAAATACCGCGAAAATCGGTGGTGGCGTATGTGCCCTAGTGGCGAAACCTCCCCATTCCAATCTACAACAAATTTACTAAAACTGCCCAGTGCAGCAACGATAACGACATGTCATTACTTTTCGGAATATCAATAATGACACCAGTTTACACTATCATTACTTTAATACAAATAATAAGAACTTACTAATAACTAGTTCCGTTATTTCAATACAAAAAATAATGCATTGCTCATAAGTAGCGTAAAAGGGGGAGCATTCGACACTTATTTTAAGCGCTGTCGTTACTCAACCAACATTTCATTTGGAAAAATTATTTTATCTAAAATTTTACACATCTTAAGAGTTATATGTTTAAAACATAAATTATCTCTATTCCTTATACATATATATTTTTTAAGATTTCTAAAGTAACTAAAATCGGTTGAACTGCCCACTTATGGGGTTAATTTTAAATGTTTATGTTGCACATTAGTCAACTATAAATAAAACGGTTCTGGTGGAAAATGTATCCTTTAAATTAAATAATCATAAAAATAAATATCAAAATCTGTAATTTCAACAAAACAATTTAAAAAAATTTAGAAATTGCATTTTTGAAAATATGCGGGCGTGGCAAGGTATCGAAGTTTTTGAAAAATGACGATAATATGTACTTTCAAGCTGTGATTACTACGGAATGGCCGAACTGATTTCAAAGATTTTGGTACCATTAGAAAGGTATTTAAATTAGCTTTCGAACGGATGTATCGTGGCTTGATTATTATTCCAATGGTATCCTTGAACGGCATTTTGTATAACAAACACATAGTTTTCAGCGAAATCCATTTGAATTAGCATTTCTCCTGTCAGCAATGTCATTTTTTTCACTTACGAATCGGGACTTGCGCTTAGCTATGCAATGATGTGGCTCCAGCTTATTGATGTGTTTTATAAAATCGTCAACAAATGTGTCTGTAGTAGAGGAAACGGCGCTCGGAATTATAGCATTGCAAATAAAATCCAAATTCAAACGGCGAAAGACCTTTATCATTGGGCTTCACAATCTTATAAGACATCCATAGAAGTTGCTTATGCAGACGCTGACGACTATAACAAAATAAAAGAAGAGCTATTTTCAAGGTATAAAAATGCTAAAACTATTACAGGACCTCGAAGCTGCCATTCTTGTATACCTTTAGATGAAACTTCACTAAAAGTTAGCAAATATTCCGAAAGTCCAAAATTATATATTACATCTAAAAAAATAAAAATAAAAAAAAAAACTTACCAAGGGTAAGTCCATATATTGAGGGTGTCAGAAAAATTTGATAATACGATTCTTGTTCTAATCTAGTAGAGTTACAAAAAAATCTGTATAACTTTCAAAGTATAGCTACTTTATTTTTTTTTGTCACACAATGATATCAAAATATAAGGAAGTTAACAAGAGATGCATTTACTTAAAAAAATTAAAAAAAAAGAAAAAAAAAACGCCATTTTATTTTTAGATATGTTATACATATATATTAAAGAGACCTTTCTAAAAAAAAATTTTTTTGGAAAAAATCCCTTGGCCTTTGAAGTGTTTTCCTAGTTTAAATTTTTAATTCTGCCAAAAAAAAATTTTCGGTGTAATATAAAATTTTTGCAGTTTATGTCTTCGCTGATTTAAGTACCTTTCTAATGGTAGCAAGATCGGTTAAGCCATTCCGCAGTAATCAAAGCTTGAAAGTACATATTATCGTCATTTTTCAAAAACTTCGATACCTTGCCTCGCCCACATATTTTCAAAAATGCAATTTCTAAATATGAGGTTGTGTTTGTATAGGTAAAATGTAGCTGTATGCAATACAAAATACAAAAATAATGTGTTACCTGTAAGTACTTATTTTTATCATTATTTTAAATGTAATATAACTAATGATATATAAATGAACTATAGGTATTCCCGAGTTTTGTCCTCTCATAATCAACTATGCAATACTCATCTTTTGAGCAATATTACGTAAAATTTTACACTTTTGAGACCCTAATATGCATTAAAACTTAAAAAGAAGTAATATTCCTATGGGGAATGAGGAGTCAATTGTCCTAAAAGTGACTGGTTAAAGAAGGAGTTATCACAGGACTGGTATAATTTAATACTGAAGTGGGTTAAGCAGTGTCAATTGTCCTAAAATTACCAATCCTGGTTCTGGTAAAGGAAGGACATACCACTTAACCAGAATGCTAATTAACAAGAAAATGCCAGTTGGCCAGAATTTTACCCATTGAAAGCTGTTTGGTTTTCGTTTATTTTATACGAAATGGCCCTTTTGCGAGAGTCTTGTGGTATGCCCATCTTTGGTTAGTCCTGTTGCATGCCACTATGTGGTTTAAAGCATGACAAATGACCCCCTCCTATGACAAGCCAATGTTAAAGTCGCCAGTTGTTTACATAGGGTAGGGTTTAGCAGATTACCAGTCTCTGGCACGAAGGGACCGATCAGAACCGGTCCCATTCCCCATAGGAATGTTTCTATGGACTTAACGGATATGATAGGATGAACATTAGTATGAAATTGTGTTTATTTTCATAAAATCGTATACAGAACTATAACATTTAGTGCAATTTTACCAGACTAAAACTTTGATCTACTTGTATTTAGATATATCAGTTTATGGTTTAAAAAAAACAATATATTTTTTGTGGAATTTATAACTCCGCCCGCTGGGGGTTTGTGTCTTAACTTAAGCTCGATATTATGTCACTTTTGCCTGTTCAAAAGTTTTTTTTTCAATCGGACCACTATGTAACCAATGTGAGACTGGATTTAAATATCTAGCGATTGGAGTATTTCGGTTGAGTTGGTGGTACAATTTTTTTGTTCTTTTTAGATATTATAATAAAGCTGCGGTTTTAGCGTATTTAACAGAACTTAATCGCAATTAAAACAGTGATCTTTAGTGTGTCTAAATTGTGTCTTCCGGAAAAATGTTGTCCAGTTACTATTAGCAAACAAAAATAGTGCTTACCCAAAAGAGCTTCCGGAAGGCATTATTTAATTACGAGGCGCTTGCAAAGCAAATCCAGAAGTCATAATTTTTGTTCGAGATGTCCCACTTGGTATGTCTTTTTTAAGCAGGTGACAAGCGCTTCTTTCATGTGCTCTTAGAAGCAAAAAAATCATGCCTTCTTAGGCAATAAGAAGCACCTTTTTTGTATGTTGACAACATAACGCTTCGCACTATACATTCTTTATTGCTTTATTGTAAGCATTATTCACTGCTTCAAAGAAGGCATTGTAGGAAGCACAACAGAATGCCTTCCCTAAATGCCTTCATTGTATGCAAGGCGGTAAAGCTCTATTTTGGAAGCATACAAATGTAGTTACTGCTTACCAAATCCAGGTCAGTTTTTGCTGGGTATGTATAAAAAAATTGATAAATCCTGTTTTATTATAGCCGTTTATTTTTTTCCACAAAAAGCACTATTGTTTGTTATATAGATAGCTTTTAATGACCTTATCAAATTATCTTACTTGTTATCATCTAAAACCATTATCGAAACTCGAAAAAGAAAACTTAGTTTGCAACTACTTTTAGAATTGCAATTTTTGCGTTCATTCACAAACAATCAAATCAAAAAAACTTTTCCGTTTCTTTTTTTTTTTTATCCATTTTTAAAAACTTTGCTTTTTTGCGTGAAACTCCATGTGTATAAAATGATATGATAAAATGCCAGGAGGTAACGAAAAACTATAAAAATGACATTATAACAGATATAACTGAAACACTATTTTGTGCTTAAAGACAGTCTTGTGGACCATAATGTTTAACATTATATATTGAAGAGAGTACCTAGTTCAAACACGCAACCACCACCCACTTTTTCAATACAAACAGGCTGGTTGATTGGACAGCCTGGCGCCAATAGTGGAAAAGTTTTTCATAACTTTTTATTTTGTTAGACACTGATGCAAAATCTTTAGAAGAAAAAAATTAGCAAACTTTGCAAATTGTTAGTTTTTCTTTTCGTTTCTTTTACTCATTTTGAGAACATATAAAAAGACAACCTGTTCATCGTACAAAAAATACAACAAATACGGTATTCCCAGATTTTTTCTATTCAATGTGACATTTGATTTCGTGCAACGATTTCCGTGAGAGATAAAAATTATTTTATTTTCCCAACGGAATTTCGTATTCTCTTGTTTTTATACTCAAATTGTTAAACTAATGTTGCCACATTTTCACAAAATTATACACTATTGTGAATGGTTAAAAAAAAACTAATAACACTACACAACCGGCAAAAAATTTGCTTTTTAAACACATTTTTTTAATACACCTATGTAAGCTGAATCCAAATCTGAAAAAAAAATGTCTCATTTGCAGTTTTTTTAAATAGCGCTGTTTTTATATTTACATTATTCATTATATTTTCAGTGTGTTTTGCATGATTTTTTAAAATTTTATTGCAAAATCATAATTTTATTTTTAAGAATCTACACAAAATTATCATTAAAAAACATTTTTTAACAGATTTGGATTCAGCGTACATTAGTCTATTAAAAAATATGTACTTCATAGACAAGTTGTACAAAAAGTTAAAAATAGTTGAGTTGTGTAATTGAAAATGATTTTTAGTTTTCCGTTTCCGTTGCTATATTGTTCATTATATTTTAATAGACGGGTTGCCCTTCCGTTGTGATTTTTATTGTCCTTATTCTCAAATCACAATATTTTTATAGTATAGAAAATTTACAGTATTTAATTTAAAACTCTAAATTTTAGGCGTTGGAAAAGTTTTATTAGCAAAACGTATTAGAACAAAATCGCGTTTTTTTTGAAACTGGGGCATACGGGGGCTGATTGCATATGGTCCATTATATACACTAGAATCATTTCTGAAAGGAAAACAAGGTACAAAATTTTGGACGGGACATCCCTGGTTTATATAACAAATAAAATAAATTCTTAATTTTTTTTTTTTAATTTAGTTGTCGCTGCCAGTCTTTAAAAATTTTCCCGAATAAATTTTCATATGGTAATAACGGAAGTGATGCTGAGCACAAATTTTGCAGTGATATCGTACTGATATATAAAAAGGAAGCTGTGTTGTGCGTTTAGCAAATTTGCAACCGGAAAAACGTAATTACGAGGGCGGATTAATAAGTCCGTGACTTTTCGAACTTCCCTCGTAGCTATATGAAATGCAACACTGCTCCCACCAAGTACCACCTGTTAATATACTACTGTCAAGTTTTAAGCAAGTTCCGTCATTTACTTTGCGTTTAACAGCTGCTCAAAACATGCAACCTCATGGATTTTTTTAAAAATGGAAAATAGTGAATTTCAAGTGCTCATTAAACATTATTTTTTGCGCAAAAAAACGTCAATCAAACTAAGGAAAAGCTTGATAAATGCTATGGGAACTCTGTGCCATCGATTTCAATGGTAAAAAAGTGGTTTACTGACTTTTGTTGGTCGCACAAGTACAAATGATGCTGAACGTTCTGGACGGCCAATTGAGGTGAATACACCCGAAAATATCAAAAAAATCCGCGATATGGTGTTGGTCGATCGAAGAGTAAAAGTGCGTGAGATTGTTGATGCCATAGGCATTTCATATGGCAATGTGGTTACGATTTTAAATGATCATTTGGGTTTAAGAAAGCTGTCTGCAAGATGGGTGCCGCGTTTGCTCTCAATTGACCATAAACGTAATCGTGTAATAACTTCAAAGGATTGTTTGGAGTTGTTTAACGGAAATTCGAATGAGTTTTTGCTGCGTTTTGTTAACAATGGGTTTCTGAGGGTGGATCGGCTCCGAAGAAGGCCAATGTAAGTTTGTCGGTCAATAAGGTGATCTCAACAGTTTTTTGGGATACACGCAGGATAATCCACATCGATTTCCTTCAAAAGGGAAAACAATAAACGGCGAATATTATGCCAACTTATTGGACCGATTTAACGAGGATTTAACGACCCTATATGGCCAAGAAAAAAGTTCTTTTTCATCAGGATATTGCACGGGTGCACATGTGTGCAGTTTCAATGACAAAATTCCATGAATTTCGATACGAATTGGTACCTCATCCGCCATATTCTCCGGATTTAGCCCCCAGTGACTGTTTCCTATTTCCAAACCCAAAGAAATAGCTCGGTGCAAAGAGATTTAGCTTCAACGATGAAATTATTGATCAAACAAGGATACAAAAATTGGAAAAAACGTTGCACTAAGTGTATTGAGCTAAAAGGAGATTATGTTGAAAAATATTTTTTTTTTTACATGTGTGCAGTTTCAATGACAAAATTCCACGAATTTCGCTACGAATTGGTACCTTATCTGCCATATTCTCCGGATTTAGCCCCCAGTGACTGTTTCCTATTTCCAAACCTAAAGAAATAGCTCGATGCAAAGAGATTTAGCTTCAACGATGAAATTATTGATCAAACAAGGATACAAAAATTGGAAAAAACGTTGGACTAAGTGTATTGAGCTAAAAGGAGATTATGTTGAAAAATATTTTTTTTTTTTTTTTAAACTGTGTTTCATTCAAAAAGTCACGGATTTATTAATCGGCCCTCGTATTATTTAGTAGAACATGCTAAAGGCGATGGTGGTAGCCGGTTCAAAAAGATAACGTTTGTTCCGCCGATATAGAGTTAGATTTTAAAGCGAAATAAAAATTTATACTTTTTTGCAACTTGGGCAATTTATTAAATTAATATCAACTTAAATCTTACTCACAACACCATGTTAGATTGCATATTTTTCTTCGCTCATTTTTTTTTTTTTTTTTATTTTGATTAGAATTTGCACAATGCGTGGAATATGCTAAGAAAGAGTATTTGAAAAGAAAAAACAAATAGAGAAAAAAACTTTGGGTATAATTAATGGAAAACCGCGTTAGAATCTATTAACGTGAAAAAAAATTTTAAGTGCTTTTCAGTCAATGAATTGAAGAGCTTATTGTAAAAACTTGATAAGCCACATTTTCTGTTTTATGGATTTTCACTGTTTTCTAGGCAACCATTGTTTATTATTTGATAGAAGTCTTGTTTAAACACTAACTGCAAGTACCTCGAATATGAAGGTCCTGCAAAAGTCATAGTGGTTGCCTTTAAAAGGCGAAAACAAACTGAATATAAAATGTATCTTATCATGTTTTTACAATAAATCGTTTCATTGATATAAATGTTGTGACATATGCTATAAAAAGTTGATGAAATATTAAGTGCTTCTGCATACAAATCAAAAATAGCTAATATTGCGAAAAACAAGTTGTGACTTTCAAAAGTAACTATGTCCTATACATTGATGTGCCCAGCTTGTCAACTTTTTGCGTAGCACAGATAATTATGTTTAATATAAGTTACCCAATCAGAAAAAGACAAACGGACCACTGGCAACAAGTGCTTTCCCAATCTCAAAATGATAACATCAGTAGACAAAAGGTGCGTCTGTTCAAAAAGTCTCGGAAAAGCAGTGGGGAAACCAAATTTACAACGTTCGCAAAATGTTGGTAAAACCAAGAAATTGGTGGCCTAAAAATTTGTTTTCCAAAATGAAATAAAAAAAAATAAATAGAGCCGACAGCTCTAACAACTGAGCTAACGAGACATGAACTACTTGATAGCTTAAAATCTAAGTAATTGAGAACCGCTGGAAGCCGGGATGGAACTGTGAACCTTTTTCCCCAACGGTGGCATAGTGGTCTCAGCTAATTATTTGCCAATGCTTTTTTCTGTAGCGACTGAAATTATTGTAAAACAAATACTGGCAAAGCGTTTTTTTTTTTGGAAACGCTTGTGGAGCATCGTAGTTTATTTGCAATTCCTCGGTTAGCTAGTAGCATACCAGTGCCAGCTTCTGGATATATTGAAATAATTATTATTTTCGTGATTACATTTTGAATATCTCAAAATCGCGAGCAGCTGAAAGTTTTCTGAGAACAGATTCGTAACAAGCATATCGTAGATATAGGAAACAGTTATTAGCAGCAGATATACGAAACAGTTATTAGCAGCAAAATACACATTTGTATCATTTAGTAATTTTAACAAACAAAGCGTTTTGTAGATAACTCATTTCTATTTAAAAATAAATATTGTTATAGATAGCTCACTTTAATTTTGCAAAAAAATAAAAAAAGTATTAGAGTAATCTGAATTTAAAGTAAATATAGCAAAATCTTTGTTGATATTACAGTTTATTTTCCTGTTTTTATACAAATATTTTGAAAAATTTTTGCTGATTTTAGCAGAGTAAATTACTATTTTCAATTAACTAAAATTAAATAAATACACTATTAACTAAAATGTTGTACAATTTTAAACAGCCCGTGCAAAAAAGGTTATATATTGATATGTAGGCAACATAAAGGTTCACCCTAATGTTTTATATCTGTTTTCTCTCCTTGCTTATTATTTATCAATATGATATTATCCCGTTACATTACTTTGTATTATTATTCAAGACTAAGTTGATTGTTATAATAAACCATAGTTTTTAGTCTAGCAATAACCAGAGACGCGTGCTTTTGATTTCTTAAACATAACATTTGGCGACGAATGTAAAGTCAATTACATTGCAACAGTTCCACGTGTTACTTTAAAAATTGTAAAATAATATTGTTTATATTAATAAAATGGCTGAAGCCGCATAGCTTTAGTTGGCACAATCGAAGTGTACAACGTAGGTGAAGATTTCACACTTTATATAAATCGTTTAAATCATCTTCTGTCTTTAAACAAAATTAAGAATGACGCTGATAAAACATCATTTTTAATAAGTCTTGGTGGAGCTGATCTTTATAAAACAATGAGTTCACTCTTAACACCAAAGAGTGACAGTGATTACAAGTATGAGGAAATTATTGAAAAGCTGACAAAACATTTTAAGCCACAGAAAAACGTCATTGTGGAATGTTTCAAGAGGGACCAAAAGTCATCGGAAACAATAGCCGATTATATAGTGGAACTAAAACAATTAGCTCAAGAATGTGATTTTGGTTTGTTTTTGGATAAGGCGCTATTGATAAAATTTGTTTGTGGATTAATAAATGAAAATATACAAAATCGGATTCTTAACGAAGGTGGAATAAAATATTTTGAAAAAGCGTGTCAAATTGCATTATCAATGGAAATGTCAAACAACAACATTGAATTGATGAGAAGTAACGGATCAGTTAACCGTCTTAATTATGGAAAACTACGGAGAGCAAAAAGGCAAGATGAAGACAATTTTGATGCTAAGCAAATGAGAAACGGAGAGGTTACAACAAAGCCGATGTCAGGTGTTTTTATTGCAAGAAGCGTGCTGGATAAAACGAAATGATGAAGAAGGCGTGAAAGGAAATAGTAATGCACATAATAAACGTAAGAATAAATATGTGAAACATTTAGATTATAGTAGTGACGAATTAAGTAGTGTGTATTCTCAAAGTGATTATTTAAATAATTTATATTCTTGTAATTATACACAGTCGGTATTTGTGTCTGTTAAAATTGAAGGTATTTGTGTTGAAATGGAAATAGACACTGGTGCATGTGTTTCTATATGCCATATTTCTTACTATAATGATTATTTCCAGAATATAAAGTTGGAAAAACAAAATTTGAAAATTTCTGAGAATCTTAAAGTAGTAACTGGGGAGGCAGTTGATGTTGTTGGATATATTATAGCAAAAGTTGAATTTAATGAAACAGTGTTTTTGAAGTTCCAAAACAAATTTAAGCCTCTAATTGGAAGAAACTGGTTAGATAAATTATTTCCAAATTGGCGTAATACTTTTTGTAGTATTAATTCTATTCAAAAGTATTCTGTTGCGGGTTGTTGTTTTGAAAAATTTAATAGTTTGTTCTCTAAACTAAACACGTATACAATAAATCAGTATGAAGCTGAAATTACTTTAAAAGAAGATTCGTACCCCATATTTGCAAAAGCATATTTAGTACCTTTTGGCTTGAGGGACAAAGTTGAAAAAGAAATTGACAAAATGTGTCAAGAAGGCGTTTTAGTACCAGTTAATAGAAGTAAATGGGCTAGTCCTATTGTCATAGTCAACAAAGGTGATGGATCAATACGTATATGCGTAGATTGTCGTAGAACAGTTAATAGATTTGTTGAAAATGAACATTCCGTTATTCCACGAGTCGACGATATCTTGGCTAACTTATCAGGGTGGAATTATTTTTGCAAACTAGATCTAACGGGTGCATACTTACAAGTTAAATTGTCAGAACTTTCACGTGAACTTTTGACTATAAATACACACAAGGGGTTATACCAATATACACGGTTAGTTTATGGCTTAAAAACAGCACCACAGATTTTCTCGAAAATAGTCTGTGAAATACTAAAAGGGTTGGAAAAAGTACAGGTATACTTTGATGATATTTTGATTGGTGGATGTAATATGGATGAGTGCAGTAAAAATTTAACAGCGGTTCTTGATAAACTGTTGGAATTCAATGTAAAAATAATCTTTGATAAATGTAGATTTTTCGAGACCGAAATTAATTATTTGGGGTACACAATTAATTGCAACGGTATTACACCATCCAAATCTAAAATACAAGCGCTTGTGTAAGCCCCTGCTCCTACGAACAAAAGTCAGTTAAGATCGTATTTAGGAATGATTAACAATTACAATCATTGTATTTCAAACTTGTCTTCAGAACTTTACATATTGCATGATTTAACAAAGAATAATTTTAAATGGGTCTGTACTGAAAACCACCAAAATGCTTTTGAAAGGAGTAAGGAACTCATAACAAGAACTCATACGAAACCAATAGTAATTTCGTGTGATGCGAGTCCCTATGGCGTGGGAGGTGCATTATCGCATATAATAAATGGCAAAGATCATCCAGTCATGTTTGTATCTAGCACATTGAAACCAGCTGAAAAAAATTATTCGCAGCTTCATCGTGAAGCTCTTGCAATTGTGTATTCAGTAAGAAAGTTTCATAAATATGTTTATGGGTTACAGTTTACAATAGAAAGTGATCATCAACCCTTGAGGGAGATTTTCTCTGTCAACAAAGAACTCCCATCAGTGTCGTCAAGTAGATTACATAGATGGGATATTTTTCTTTCGTCATACAACTATAACATAAAATATAGAAAAGGGTCTTGAATGCGGCATGCTGATGCACTCTCACGTTTGCCTACACAACAGGAGACTGGTGAAGATAATGACAGCATAAATATTTTTCAAGTTTTACATGAATGTCCAATAAATATTGAAAACGTTAAATCCGAAATGTTGCAAGACAAGGACCTTAACGAGTTATACAAATACATACGTTATGGCTAGCCTGAAGAAATACCCAAAAATTTGATGAAATATTACAATAAGAGAGTTTCGTTAGCAACGGAAGAGAGCTGTTTGTTTTATGGTGATAGGATAGTAATACCATTTACTTTTCGAAGTAAAGTACTTGAGCTATTACACAGTGGTCACATTGGTGTAGTTAGAATGAAATCGTTAGCAAGAACGTACGTATGGTGGCCCGGATTAGATTATGATATTGAAATGTTTGTAAAAATGTGTCAAGTGTGTGCTGCTAATCAAAATACTCAAAAACCCATTCTAACTTCATGGTCAACCCCTAAAAATCCTTTTGAAAGAATACACATCGACTTTTGTAAAATTGAAAATATAACTATACTTGTTATAGTTGATACCTTTTCTAAATGGATTGATGCTAAAATTATGAAATCAACAACGGCTCCAATCGTAAACGAAACACTAAGGTCATTTTTTGCTATATTTGGACTACCAACGGAAATAGTAAGTGACAAGGTCCTCCATTCACTTCAAAGGAGTTCATTGAATTTTGTACTAAGAGTGGAATTAAAGTTCTTAAATCACCCGCATACCACCCTCCATCTAATGGGTCGGCGGAAAGGGCAGTTCAAACTGTAAAGGCTTCTTTGAAGAAATATTTGTTGGACCCAAAAAGTAAGCAAAAGTCATGGGATTTTAATATAAATAACTTTTTGCTTAAATATCGTACAACGCCAACAACAGTGACAGGAATTTCACCAGCAAATTTGATTTTCAATTTTAAACCAAAAACTTTACTAGATCTCGTCAATCCAAAGTTGTTAAGTACAAGACAGAATAAAATAGATTTTGATAAAGAGGATAGGAAAAGGGAAGATAAGGAACTGAAAATTATTGAATATACACCTAAGGAAGTTGTTTGGTATAGAAATGTTTTGAATAACTATTGTAAGTGGCTAAAGGCAGCAATTGTAAGTAAATTAAGTAATATTAGATATCTTATTTGTATTAATGGTACGCAGAGAGTAGCTCATGTAAATCAGTTAAGAAAGTTCTATGGAAAGATTATAAAATATAATAAACATGTAAGAACATATAGAATTGATAGGCCAAAGAGAAAAAGAAGTTGTAGTTCAGAACAAGAGATAAGAAGATCGGAAAGAATAAAGAGACAAAAAGATAATTTAGATTATGAATGTTAGGATGTTGTTATAAGTGTTAATATTTTTGTTGTTGTTAAACATATGTTGGATATATAACATACAGTTTGTCTTATATGATTACTGAAGTATTAATTATTTGTTATTGCAAATTTAAATTATTATTTATAATTATAGCTTGTTACGACTATTGGAAAAAAAAAAGAAAAGAAAAACTAGACATGTAAAATATTTATTATTCTTAGAATAAGAACTATTTAGTTTTAAGTTAAAGTAGGGAGGGATGATATGTATGCAACATAAAGGTTCACCCTAATGTTTTATATCTGTTTTCTCTCCTTGCTTATTATTTATCAATATGATATTATCCCGTTACATTATTTTGTATTATTATTCAAGACTAAGTTGATTGTTATAATAAACCATAGTTTTTAGTCTAGCAATAACCAGAGACGCGTGCTTTTGATTTCTTAAACATAACATATATGATCATAAATGACCATATATAATTATATCTGAAATTTTAGTCTATCTAATAATATCTAAACCCATATATATTTATATATAACTCCACATATATTTATATACAACCTCATATACATTTATATATAAGCATATCTGAAATGATATATAATTATATCTGAAGGTATATATAAATATATCGGAACACTGATACAATTGAAAAGACTACAATTTTGGATATAATTATATATGATCATATTAAAACGTTTTTACTTGGTAGTTTCAATTCTTCTATTCTTATCTTTCTAATATTTAGTAATAAATCTTCTAATTTTAGCAGTTTTCCAAGTGACTTTAACCCTTATGTGTGTGGAAAAAAAACACCTTCTATAGGGTGGATAGATACCTGGGTACCTACATACAAATTGTATGATAAATGTAATTTTTTGTCTTGTATTGTACAAAGTGTCGACGGTTAATAAAATATAATTAGAATTTTACTCTGGTTTTCCCCTTTTCATATATTTTTTAAAATTATACACCCAAAAAAAAATTTGTAATTCAGGAGCTTGTTTGCTGGGAGGATCCTTGCAGAAAAGGTTGCTAACATTAGCAAAAAAGTTGCTAAACTCAGCAAGTTTTTTGCACTCTATTAAGGGTCCACAAACTGATCTTGTATATCAAATACAATAATAACAAAAAGGTCTGATGAAATTGTAGAATTGTAGACTTAAATCTTATCTTATAAACGCAATAGGTACACAGGTACCTGTCCACACACATGAGGCTTTTTCTTCCATTTTACAGGAATATTTCTCATTAAGATTTGCACTTTTTTACATTATAGTTAATATCAATAATATTTTTTCTGATAACAATTATTCATTTGCTTTCCCAGTGTGTAAATAGGTGGCGCGGATCCAGGGGGATGGTGGTGATATACCCCTCCCCACAAAACCGATTGAAAGAAATAAAAAATATAATACGACACAAAATAACATTAAAATAACAGGGTTTGTAATTTTAAATCATGGTTAAATTAAATGTGTAAACCATTTAAATTTTTTCGGTTGCCCTATACATGTTGGCAACATTTTCATTGCCAATTTGGAACCAAAATGGCAAAACCAATTTCAAAGATTTCGTAAAATAACAGTTGATTTAAGGTTAATGGTATAATATGTATTCATAAAAAGTAGTACTGAATGAATTTATCATATTTCCATTAATTAGTATGAACGTAATAGTTTTAATTTTTAGTTGCTTTAAAAGAATGTTTTAACAAATTCAATTTCGAGAAACATTTAAAAAAGTATACCAATTTTGCTTAAATGGCTTATTATGGCAAGGACTACAAATATTTCATTCTAACAATATAATTGGTAAAGTGGAAATATTCAAAAAAAAAAAAGTTTCCCTACTTATAATCGAAAAGATTTTCTAGGAGGTTTAGGGGGTCGATGAAACGAATTGTTTTATGAATCATAATATTTTTTTTTTTTTTTGCTTGTGTGCTTTGCTTTTACAAAACTACACCTCTTTCACTTGTAAGTCGGAAAATATGAATTCAAATACAGCTTTTCCATTTGAAATACAGAAAATATCACAGAATACATGAAATTCAGAATACATCAATTAAAATTCAGAAAACTTTTCATATCGATTTCATTTAATATTTGCTGAATTTCATATAATGTTTACTAAATTTCGATTGATATTTTCTGATTTGCTAATGATGTTTTCTGAATTTCAAATGGAAAATCTAAATTTCAATTGATGTGTGCTCTATTTAAAATGGAAATTAAGAAATTCAACTGGGGTTTTCTGAATTTCAAATGGAATTTCAGAATTTAAGTTGAGTTACAAAAGTTGTAGATAAATCACTAGTCAAGAGTTTCCGGAGTTATTCGGCGTCGAACTTACTAGTTAAGGGCACTTTAAAAATTAAAATTAAAAAATCAGACTTTTTCAATTTGTAGCATTAGAAAGGTTAAAATGAAAATTTGTTCATAACTGAAGTTGATATCAAATGAAAGGTATTTTAAAGACTTTTCTCACAAATTTTATTTTAGATTTAAGTGTGAATTGGGAAAATTCTTAATTTTTACATGACCTTTAACTAATAGTGTGAACTTCGAATGACTTTGTTGAGTAGACTTAAGCTAATCAGTAGTAATTTAACCGGTTTTGTGAAAAGTATAATTTTCTCGATTAAATCCACTTAAAAAATCTTTTTGGTCATAAGCATTCATAGTAGTAAATATCAAAAAAAAAAAATGGTTTTCGGTAAAACGCCATAATGACCATGTTTCCGGATTTTGAAATGTTATTGTTCTCAGTAACGTCGCAAATAACAGTAATTGGTTAACATTTTTTTTATGTCTCCCATATAAAATATGAATTTAAGTATTAGTTAAATTTTAACGGAACTTCCATTAATTGGGTCTCATAAAATTTATTTTCGTATTAAAAAATAATTTTTTTTTATAAAAGTTTAATTAATTAAACCTTTATTATGATTTAAAGAGGTTTCCATTTTTTTTTTTTTTTTGGAAATTTATCTAATAATGTCAATGATTCGGTAATACCGATACCGAATAAAATACCATTAACAAAACCGAAATAAATAATGAATCTTTACTATACCCGTTATTCGATTCGTTCGCCAACCTCAGTTGATGTGCTTACGCAAAAATTTTGCGAAATTTTAAAAAAATTACGCTCCTCTCCCCAAAGCTTGGGCTGGATCCGCCACTGGAAAATAGTAATGGAGTGTCACTATATTTTTTTGACAAGCGAAACTAAAAACGTGTTACCATAGTTTCTATATTAATTAGAAAAGTTTTTCTCCACTTGGTAATTTAGTTATGTTTTTCGAAACTAGAAAAATTTTTCTTGCTACAACTTGTTTTAAAATTTGTTTCTGCATAAACATTCTGCATATCTCTAGCCAGCAAATGTAGAATAATATATTTTGTTCTTTCTTTTACACAATTAAATATTTCTTATATTGAAATCTTGAACATTACCCAGCAAAATATCGGTAATGTCATCTTGTTACTGTTTGCCTTACCAACAATGATATATCATTACCATCTGCATTATTTTAAAAATTCAAAATACTGACTTCTTAATAAAGGTCTTTTGTAGTGATTATTTTTAAAATAAAAAATAATGACTTACTAACTATGGTTTAAAAAAGCACTTTTCAGGGAAATCTTCAGCATATTCCATTTTCTTTAATATTATTTTTACTTAAATTGTTTTTTTCTTTCATACGCACATGTTTTACTTAAATATAATTTGTCCTAACAAATAATCTCAAGAGTTTTTGTTTTCAAATTTATTAATTGACCACTTTCAGGAATGTGTTGATAGATCTGTTTCGGGAATTTTCTAGGTTCCCATCATGAGAACACATTTTGAAAGAAGTGACAATCCCATGCAAAACATCAAACATTTATATTAGCTAGTTTTTCCACTAAATGAGTACTAATATATGAGCTCGAATTTAAAGATTATCAAAATGATAAATGATCAAAAATAAATTAAAAAGTTGTTCGTTATGTGCAAGCTCTACCTTTGGTAGATATATAACACACGCTTTTTGTTTTCATTATCCTTTTCATTTTTACACTTGTTTTGTTTTATTTAAAACCAAGATCTAAAGGGGAAGTAAAATATGATCGTACTTTCTCTTGTTTACTAGTTTGTTTTTTCGACCTTTAATTGCATGGGATTGTCACTTCTTTCCAAATGTGTTCCGATGATGGGAACCTAGAAAATTCCCGAAATAGATCTATTAACACATTCCTGAAAGTGGTCAATTAATAAATTTGAAAACAAAAACTCAATAGATTATTTATTACGACAATGTCCTAATAAAGAAATTAAAGTATGGCCTCGAACTTGAATAATTTTCATTTTCATTGCACAATTAAAGGTCGAAAAAAACATAATTTTAATTTTTAATAAAAATTATATCAAACTTGTATAAAAGACAAAATACAGTCTAGTTTACTCCCCCTGTTTTTGTTTATAAACGAAACAAATAATAAAAAGGAAAAAAACAAAAAAACTAGTATTGAATATCCACCAGAGGTGGACCTTGCACATAACAAACAAGTTTTCAATTTTTTTTTTTGATCACTGGTTATAATCCTTTACTTCGAGCTCATATATATCTGATTGTTACCTCTTTCATAACGTGTTCTGATGGTGAGAACCTAGAAAATTCCCGAAATAGAGCTATCAACACATTCCTGAAAGGGTCAAAGAATAAATTTGAAAATAAAAACTCTAAAGATTATCTGTTAAGACAATATCCTAATAAAGAAATATAGAGTATTGCCTCGAATTTGAATAATTTTCATTTTATTGCACAATTAAAGGTCAAAAAAAACATAATTTTTATTTTTAATAAAAATTATATCAAACTTATATAATTTTTCTTTCACATGTTTTTATGTTTTGGCAGTTCCAACCGTTGTTTAACAGGCCAATGCTGCTATTTTTTTAAATTATATTAAATAACATCTGGAAAACAACATTTCTTGTTAATCCACATCCAAAAAACTAAGCCTAAGTATACCAAAATTATTTTTATATACGTTTTGTTTTGAATAATAAAGCATTATGCAAAAAAGTTATTGAAAATCTTCACTATGTCGATTTTGGGTTGCTATTTGTGGTCATATTGGGTCTCAATGCAAAATATATTTAAAATTTGACCTGTGAGGCAACGATTGGTAAAAAAAATCTTTGAATTCGTCAATCTTCTTTTTAAAACATTCATTATGAATGCCGATTCCTACTTTTTCTAACTTTTTGTGGTGACTTTTGCAACTAATTATTTTTCAACTTTTTGTAACCAAGTGTGTAACCACTTATTACTTAGAATCTAATAACTACTTATTTTTAATTTTTTTGTAAGCCAGCAGGTAAGCGTGAGTACTTACATACACTACATCATCAAACAAAAATAATGAGTTTAGAAGCCAAATAATAAGTTGCGCAAAACTTTGCATTTCCATTATAAAACCACTTGCTGGGTAGAAAAACACACTGTAATATTATTTTTTTCTTTTCATGCCAACACTTTTTTGTCTCCATACATAGAAATTTATATTCTTATCTAAAAGGCTAATTAAGTTGAAAATTTATGACTAAAGTGTTAATTTATTACAGACAAAGAAGGTCTGCGAAGTGGTTAACTTTGATTTTAATGAAAGTTGGGTATGTTGCAGTGAAGATACAACTTTTTCTATCTGCTTAATTTCACATTTATTGTGATAAACAAAAGGTTCAAAATCCGATTTTAAAAACCAGATATGGATTATAATAATTATAATTATATATTGTACAATTTCATCCAAAAACGGCCAGATTGTATCAAATTACTTCTAATTGTATTATATTAGATTAACTTAGATACAATTAGAAATGATTTGAAACAGTTTTGTCTGAATTTTTTCCAAACCCAAATGTAATAAATTATATGTTATACTATATCTAATTTAATATAGTACATCTACATCTAATTTAATATATCAAAAAGTTTATAAATTAATTAAAGATTTTGTTTTAAATTTTTAAGCAATAGTTCAAATATTCAAATAGAAATTAAGAGTTTTGCATTATTTGCCATTTTACTTAAAACTTTCTCAATTCAATAATATTACTCACAAACAATTTAGTTTATAGTTTTGGCGATATAAAATTATATATGAAATCGTTCTAATTAATATATATACCATTGGTACTAATACATTCTGCATCCACGGTAATGTCAATCGATATAAATTTAGATAGTAATATGTATGGACCATATCAATACTAAGCCCAAGATAAAATTATATTTGATGGTATGCGACATCAGATGTAACCATATTAAGCTGTATAAAGCTATATGTTCTTCAGAATATTATAAAGCAAGGGTGCCCAAGCCCTATGCGCTTCGTGCTCATTTGTTTTTGTAAAAACACTTAGCTAAAGCCTGTGTGTTTTAATACACACATAGAGCACTCAGCACTAGCAATACGAAATACACAAACAACTTTGTCTTATTAATTTTTTTATCGTTCTTCACTGTATACACGCAAGTGCAAAGCAACAACACTTTCGTATGCTTTGCTGGTGAACATTGAAATATTTTTTTCTTTTTTCTTTGTATGTGTTGGTTTTTACAACAAAAAATATTGAATAAAAATTAGTTTTTCTTTAAATGTATTGGTGTTTGCTCTTCCATAAGGAACTTTTGGGCACTCCTGTTATAAAGCGTGTTTTTTTTTAGAGTGTCACAACTTTGAGTTGGCATCACTGCTTTATTTTACCACCCATTTAACAGCTGATAGTTGCTTTTTGTTTAGTTTGCTTTGAAACTTTATTATGAATCAACTTACACCAGAGCAACGCGTGCAAATTGTTGAAATTTTTAATCAAAATAATTGTTCTATTCGCCAAACTCATCGTGCACTTCTGTCATTTTATGCCGTACATAATCGTCCTTCAGAGCGGCTAATTCTAAGGACCCCATTTGTCATTATTTATTTATTCCCATTGGATTATTTTCATTGGGGTTATGTTAAGTCACTTGTCTATGTCGATAAACCGCAAACAATTGAACACCTGGAAATCAACATTCGAAGTGTTATCGGTGAAATACGGCGGCTACGAAAAGTTGTTGAAAATCGGTTTTCCAGATTGCGCCTTCTACGCGCCAGCCGTGGTGGTCACATGGCAGAAATCATATTTAAACATTAATTTCATAAAATTTTCTTTCCAATAAAGGCCGTTTCATTGATATTAAAAACATATTTCCTTGTTTTATTATGATTTAAACTGGTGTCACTCTCTAAAAACACCCTCTATTAAACAAGATACGATTGTATAGGAACATTTTTACTTGGGAATCGTTGATAACAATTGGGGCAGTCAGTGTGCCAAAATCGAATGTAACCAAATACTTTGCGAATCAAAGAATTTGCAACAAATTTGCATCGATTTGGTGTTGAATATTTTTTCATATTTTGTTATAAATGCCCGATTAAAAAAATGTATACCCAAGTAAACAAGTTTATATATATTCAGATATAACTGTATACAATTAAATTTTTCAATATAAATATTTAATATCTGGGCATATATAGCAATATCTTGCTTTATATGTGTCCTGTATATAACTGTACTTACTATACATAACTTTATATTACTATATATACAATATAGGGTTATATATGGACTCTACATTGTCCCTTAGAGTGTTCCATATGTTTAAATGTTGGAACTGTTAATAAGGTACCCTCTAATTTTTTATATTTGACTTAAATATAACTCATGTGTAATTATAAGATGCAACGGCAACGCCTACCCTAAGCGACTTGGCCTTAAAAAGCGAATCATGCGTTTATATGGGGGAAAAATTACTTTTTTCAGGTTTTGTAAATTTTTTTAAATATTGTAATAGTTTTCATTCCGAATGCAAAATTATTCGACATACTGATAATGTTAGGTATTCAAAAAGGTATAAACATCCAAAATCGTTTAATAACTAGCCCAGTAATAAATACTGCCCCAGACCACTAATGTGCCAATTATTAATTGACTGAAAAATTCGTGCAAACATCTTAAAAATTTTTGAAATTGTTTACTACAATAGAATTTTTTTATTAAAAAATTCAAAGTTGTGAGATATGGAAGAAATTTTTTTTTTTTGATGTCGTTAACCTGTCTTAAGGTGATGTCAAAAACGGATAAAATTTTTGGGGTGCTTTTCAAATCTCTAATATCAAATTTTAAAATGTTTTCTTTAACAAAAGCGAAACAAATGATATTTGCACTCCTGAGTCTTGTTTAAAACATCGTAGAAAATAAAAGTAAAAAAATTTAAAATTATCCCCCACTACATTTGGGTAGGGCAACGATTTGATTTTCACGGATTTCGAGGAAATTGTGTTTTTTGCTAATAACAAAGCTTATATATTAGCTACTTTAGTACCTTCTCTTGTTTTATTTTATAACAGTAACTAAAGGTTGAAAAAAAAATTTTTGGACATCATTAACCCATGTCGTCATGTGGCCCCAAATGACCCCACACTTATTTATTTCAATTTACAAAAAAGGTCAAAGCTTACTACCATTGAATTTTAAGAAACGTGATCTAAAATATTATAACATAATATCTGAAGATTCTGTGCCAACAGTTTTGAACAAATTAAACAACGTTAACCAGTGCAGTGCCGCATTTAGATCAAAGCAGATACTGCGGGAATTTATATATATTTAAACAAAAAATATTTAAGTTCTTTTTTCACAAACCTGGCTACAGCCATTTTTTAAATTCCTAAAAAAATATGTTGAGCTAAATTAACCCTTAGATGCTTTTGGTGCTAAAGTGACCCTCTGTTAACGACATCAAAAAAAAAAACTTATTCAATATCTCACAATTTTGAGTCTTTTGAATAAAAAATTCTATTGTAGTAATCAATTTCAAAAAATTTTTAATATGTGTGCTCATATTATTAGGTCAAGTAATAATTGGCACATTAGTGGTCTAGGTTAGTTATACATAATATTATCATTATTTCAAATAATTTGTCATTTAGAATAAAAACTATTCAATATTTCAATACAATAAATTTTGTAAAACCGTCATTTCACTTCAAAGATCGTCAAATGGATCGTCCAAGTTGGCAGCCCTGGTCGTTACTATTTTTTATATTCTTTGCTGCCGCTCCGTTCAAACAAACACTCTTATTATCTTTAATTCCTTTTCTAATACACACACACGCGTCTTTGGTTTATTTGTGTGTTCTTTAATACTCTCTTGTTTTACGTTTTATTTGTATGTGTTTTATATACTCTTCCCAATGGACCAAAACCCTTTAGAAAAATATTATATTAAGCTTGCAAGCATAAGCGTTAAGCTTTAAAAAGACTTTAGAAAGTATTGAAAAACGCTTTAATTTTATTGTAGAAAAATCAAAACGGAACCCTCGTGATAATATTACTGAAATAATATTTAAATAAGCTTATGCCGCTAATTTTAGAATAAGCTTATGTCAACAATTGTAGAATTAGCATATGCTTACAAATTTAGAACAAGCTTATGCTACCAATTGTAGAATTAGCTTATGCCTACTTTTGTAAATTTTTTTTTATCGCCCCGATTTTCAGAAATTTTTGTGACTGTCTTACATTTTTGTGACTCTTACCTAGAATTTTTTTTTTCAAGGTAAGATAGTCAGACAAATTTAGGACAATTACAAAAATGTGTAAGAATCGGGCCTTATGTTTGAATATAAGAAATTCACATTTTATTTAATTTTTTTATTAAGAAATTTTTATTTAAGTTTTTGGAATTGAAAAACACTTAAAAATAATTTTAAAAAAATCAATTCATTAAAAATTCAAGTTTTTACTTATTGTTTTCACTTATTGTTATTATTTTTTATTTATCAAATTATGACAACCGCACTATCTTTGATCAAAATTGACAATGACAATGCAAAGTAATCAACGACGTACATACAGAATTTAACGGGACTTTGCTGCAGCGACATGTTGTCAGCACGTTGTAAAGAATACTACTTTCTCAAACACGGTTGAAAAAGGCTTTAGTATTTTTTTTAAAAAAAGCTTATTCTAAAGTACTGTTATACTTTACTTATTTTGTGGTCCATTGGGTTGTTTGTTTAATTGTATTTAAATAATATATTCTCGCGTCGTTAGTTTTTTTTTTTGTGTGCCGTTTAGGGTTATGAGATTCAAATTTCGAAAATGCTTGACATTCACCAAAAAAATGTCTTGAATTTGAAAAAAATTCTTGACAATTAATTGTATTTCAATTTAATTTATTCTTTGTATAAATATATATTTTATTTTAATATAATGTATAAAAAATGGTATAAAAACTTATCAATTGGCATAATCCGATTCATTACTTAACCTTTTTGTTCCAACATTCTCATTATTTTCCATATATTTTTACGAATTAAATGTCTTAAAATAATCTTATATTAAAATAACGCAGTTGTTACAACCATTTAAAAGAAAAATATAAACAAATGAACTCACTATTTGTCAGCTCGTAAATGTTTTTAAAAAGTGTATCCCTAATGAGACAAGCATGATAAAAAAAACTAGACTATCAGTAGACCAAAAAACCCATACGGTTTTGAAAACTTAGCTCGTATATACATAATTTGTATATCCTTATCGAATTTGGCTATAGTTTATATATATAGTATAGTTATTTTCATTACGCATAAATATTAAAAGTTAAAAGGATTTTTTAATGCAGACAAAAATGTTTTTTTAAAAAGTTTTCGTACTCTAATAAAGTTCTAATAAAATATGTATAATTTTTTTTGCTAAAAACAAATGCTAACTAAGTATTTAGACTTGTTTTTAATGTTCAAATAACACTACTGGCTGTTTCGTACTTAAGAACGTTTAATATAAAAAAACTAAAACACACCGAGGCGAATGAGTGATATATAAATATTTCGTATAATTTGTATTGCTTGAGTGTTAGTGGTGCAAATCAATTTTTTTGTTGCATACTTTCGAGAACCATATTATGAAAACAAAGTGGTACAGACGTATGAGTGATATTTATATTTTAACAACGATAAATAATACTACTCCTATATGTGTTGAATTTTTTAAACTTGCTGTTTAAAACTTTTGGTGCTAATGACTACTGAGTGATATTTATAATTTATATAATTTATAAACAGAAACGAAAAGTGTATCAAAGATTCTATGTTTTGCAAAAATAAAAACCGCGCTTTTTAACTTATCGTAATGTACCGAAAAGTGTCTGAAATCTGTTCTCTGTTTTCAATCGGACTGGTTGTTTTACAATGCTATCGGAATGCATTTCCTGTAAGTGTTTAAAAAATATTCGTAAAGAATGTGCAATTTCATGTGAGATTTGCCAATGTAAATTTCACAGAGTTTGTGAGAAAATTAATAGTGAGGTTGCAGTAGATGCTCTTTGCAATTTCATAAATATTGTCTTCAATTGTGACACCTGCTTGAAAATATCCAGTGATGTAGTTACAAAAATAAGCTTATTAACTTATGAAATTGAACAATTAAAAACATTGTTCTATCAATTTGTTAGTACTAATGCTGATAAGAACAACGTGAATGTTGGGTCTCATCGTAGTTTGCCATTACCTAAAATCGGTTTGAATATTGCTAAAGGCTCAGTTAGTATTGCCGTTCTGTGCCGTGACGAATCAGCTGTTTTGTTTTTGATATATGAAAATGAGTGTGTGTGGTTAGTTTGTCTGAACTGTAACGTTGCGTGCCGGACGAACCTGTAAAAAACAGAATTTCTGTACTCCGTTAAGTGACAGCTAGAAACAGCTGATTGTATTAAAAAAATATTAAAAACTTGAGGAATTTAAGAAAAAATCTATAAATTTTTATAATTTTGTAACCAACATTGTTTAACTTTTTGTTTTTCTATACAAATAAATTTTTATTTACGTTTTTGTTTGGTAATTTACAATAAATATTGGGGTCGAAAAAGTACTATATTCTATGATGGTTGGTACATTTTGAAATTCCCATTTATCGTCCCTGACTCAGCTTGCTACGGAATAGACTAACCACACAAAATAGCCATACGGAACGACACGTAACAGAAACGTCACGGAACGGCCAGGCTAATGGAGCCTTAATTCATTGTCTATAAATTCTTTAAATATTAATGCTCATAGCTTTGTCTCACAAACTAAGAATATTCCTAATGAGAAAAATGTTCTTTATTCTAAAAATGTGAAAGAAGTAAACAAACTTGATGTTGTTGTTGTTACTGATGTTAATGCTAATGTTGCGGTTTTAAACGCTGATGCTGTTGCGTTGCCTGTTGATAATTTATTGAGTGTTACTGGTAATAAACCAAATGGTAATACTAATGCTGCTGTTTTAACCGATGATAATAATGCTAATTGGGAAAATGTGACAAGAAAGAAACAACTTTCTAAAAATCGTTAAGTCGTTGTTGGTAATAATAAAAATTGTGAATTGGACGTTGTATCTAAAATGAAGTGGGTGCATTTATCCTCTTTTCAGCTTTTTGTCAATGAGGATGATATAAAGTGATATGTTGCTAAGCATCTTGACATCGATAAAGCACATATATTATGTCATAAATTGGTTACAAAATATGCTCCTTTGGTTGGTTTTAAATTCGTAAATTTCAAACTTGGAATGTTCAAAGTGATACACTGTCTTAAACGTTTTTTCATATTTTGTACAAAAATGCATTAAAATAATGCATTTGCAGTACTAATGCATTTTTAGAAAGAAACTGGTTTTTTCTAGATAACACATCGTAAAAGAAGACAACGGAAATTTTCAGAAACTTTTTAAATTTGTTTAAATAGCCCATCCACTTAACAACTATGCCTCTTCAAAGTTCACAACTTTTTCTATTTTTTTTAAAGTTTTTGAAAAATGATAAACGTGACTAAAATCTCGATTTTTTTTAATTTCAAAAATCTATAACGGCGATTGTCTTTATAGCTGCATAGAGTCATTATGTTCACAATTTTAAGAAGATCCAAATACTCTTGGTCAGATTTGTAACCATTTCTCATAAAATTAATGATACCCAAAAATAAATCTTGTGAATAAAAAATGTTTAATATTTGGTTGTATAAATTTAGTATTTATTTATTAATTTTTTTTTTTTTTGGTTTAAAATTATTTAATATTTTTTTTTTTGGTTTAAAATTATTTAATATTATTTGATAAGCATACTAGCTTAAAAACTGGCACTTCGCTAACAGTAGTTTTAAATACCCAAAAATATTTAGAAAAAAAATTATTTATTTTATATTTATCTCACATATTTATCTCATTTTGTATTTATCTAATGAAAAGATTTAACCAATATATTGTGTAAAAAATTTTATTAAGATCTGATAAATAGATTTGGTTTGCTATTCTAAAAAACCCATTAGAGTAATTAAATGTCCCAAATGCAGATCACGAGGGCGGATCAAAAACTCCGTGACTTTTTGAATGAAACACAGTTTTTTTTTGCAAAAAAAAAATTACTTTTCAACATAATCTTCTTTTAGCTCAATACACTTAGTCCAACGTTTCTCCAATTTTTGTATCCCTTCCAAAAAATAGGATTTTTCGATGTCCATAAAATATGCATTTCTTGGCCATATGGGGCCGTTTTTTTTTAAATCCTCGTTAAATCGGTCCAATAAGTTGAAATAATATTCGGCGTTTATTGTTTCTACTTTTTGAAGGTAATCGATGTGGATTATCCTGCGTCCATCCCAAAAAACTGTTGCCATCATCTTATTGGCCACGATTACGTTTATGGTCAATTGAGGGCAAACGCTGCACCCATATTGCAGACAGCTTTCTTAAGCCCAACTGATCATTTAAAATCGAAACCACACAGCAATATAAAATGCCTATGGCATCAATAATCTCACGCACTTTTACTCTTCGATCGGCCAACAACATATCGTGGATTTTTTCGACATTTTCTGGTTTATTGACCTCAATTGGCAGTCCAGAACGTTCAGCGTCATTTGTACTTGTGCAACCACAACAAAAGTCAGTAAACCACTTATTTTACCATTGAAATCGATGGTGCAGAGTCCCCATAGTATTTATCAAGCTTTTCCTTGGTTTGATTGGCGGTTTTTTAAAAAATCCATTTTTGACAAAGATTTATATCAAACTTTTGAAATACTAGCAGTTGTCCCTATTATTTTTCTCAACACTGTATATTTTTTTTTTCTACAAAACACGAACACCAAAAATTTTTTTTTTCTAATTTTTTTTAATTATGCGGCTATCAAACAATAAGAACAATAAAATAAGAACATGCCCTTCTGAGTCATAAATAGTTAAAAGTTGTTATTTATTATACAACATGACCTAGTAAAAATTTATTAATTTTTGTGAAAAAAATAAAGTTAACTACTTCACCGCCTATTAACCACACCACAGCAAACTTCCTTACTATTTCTCATCCAAAACTCTATCGATAGCATTTTCTTAGTTCTAAATAAATATGAAATTATAATGAAGAATATTAAAAACATACTTAATGTAATTATTTTCATCCACGCCTATTTCGCCTACTTTTTGGAATATTTTCAAGAGTTATTATACTTTTTTATTTGTAAATCGGGCAGCTGGTTTGAAAAGCCTTATTATAAGTAACCACGAGTATATGCCACATGATATATATCATGTGGCGTATACTTGATAAAGACTAGTCCAATTAATATCAATTATACGTCCAGTAAACCGACATGATATATTCCAGCAAAAAATAACATGGATTTAGTAAAGGAGCATATAGACGACATGTATTTGTCATCTGACATGTCAAATTTCCCACTGCAAAATACATACATGTCGTGTGTGACCTTTTTAACTTTGCTTCTGTAAAAGTCAGACGCAAAGTCATCTGACAAAATTTCAATTAGAGCGTGCTCTATTTTCTTCTGACAAACCATCTGACATCAGCTGTTTTAAATATGAAACAAAAAGTTGTCCTAAATCCATGCCGTGAGAAAACAAACAGCGGCGGTCCCCTATTGACGGAATCATTAGCCGGCTAAAGTTAACATTTTACAATACCAATAAATGTATATACATTTTCCCATTTAATAAAATTATGTACATATATATGTTTATAAAAAGTTTCATAATTATATCCCAAATTGGTATGTCCGCATTTAAAGAAAAATTATTTAAGATGGCTGAACTATTTTGCGGCGCAAAAAAAATTTTTGCTACGGCAGCATGCCATGTTGAAACCCAAATCGACTTTGGTGTGTGCTAAAACTATAGCAAATTTTGCTTGATTCTGATTCCTCTTTTCTTTTTTTTTTAATTTCGATTTCATTGCAGTTATAATTGAAATTACACTGCACACTGCAATGGCATTATCCTTTGATTCCATTTGACTATCACTTTCAAAAAAAAATTATTTTAATAAAATTTTCGCACTGATCAGCTGTTGAAGAAAAAAACAGAGACTGTGTCAAAAGCAAAAAACATGTACGTTTGTGACCAAATATTATAAACCTTATGTAAAACAGCAATTTTGACAGACATGCACAACTACATGTGACTTGAAAATTTGACATGTCAGATGACAAATACATGTCGTCTATATGCTCCTTAAGCAGTAACTGCATTTGTATGCTTTCAAAATAGCGCTTTACCGCCTTGCATACAATAAAGCAATTAGGGAAGGTATTCTGTTGTGCTTTCCAAAATGCCTTCTTTGAAGCAGTGAATAATGCTTACAATGAAGCTATAAAGAATGCATTCCATGAAGCATTAATGTTGTCAACATACAAAAAAGTGCTTCTTATTGCCTAAGAAGGCATTTCACCGGCTTAAAAGTCTTTTCACCTGCTTAAAAGAGACATACAAAGTGGGACATCGCGAACAAAAATCGTGCCTTCTGGATTTGCTTTGGAAGCACTTCGTAATTAAATAATGCCTTCCGAAAGCGCTTCTGGGTAAGTACTTTTTTTTTGCTGATATATCATGTGGCGTATACTTGATAAAGACTCGTCCAATTAATATCAATTATACGTTCAGTATACCGACATGCAAAATACTTATAACAGTCTCTATGAATATTTCACAATTTAACAAAACCAAATTCACATTAATATTACCAATCAAACAGAAAAATCCACCATCAACATTAAAAATAAAAAAAAAATCGCTAGAAATTATTAACGATTTCAATTTTTAAATAAATATAAATACTCAATATTAATCGTTCAACAAATTTGTCAAAGAATTTGGTACAGATAAAAAAAAAATATTTCCTTCTTGACTTGAAATAAATATACTAAAAACGTCTATAAAAAATTAAGAAAATATTTGTTTATATTTTTTATTCCCCCGACCATATGTGATGAGGGTATATATAAGTTTGTCATTCCGTATGTAACGCATCGAAATATAGGTCTAAGACCCTATAAAATATAAACATACTTGAGCCTTATTGAATTTTAAGAAGATTTAGCGATGTCCTTCTGTCTAGCTTTTGAAATGGCGATAACGGAGCGAAAACGCAATTAATACTACTCATTTTTATCCTGATTGATGCATGTCTTCCCAAAAAGTTTGGTCTTGACAATAAGTAAAATCGGTGTAGCAGTTCAAAAGTTAGGAATGAAAATGTGAAGGTACGTCTAAATCTTCCTTACAAATTTGTGTATACATAAACTAGTACAATTTCTTGGTAACGTCTGATGTATAAAATATAACGTCATATTTTCACGAGACTTAAAGAGATGAATAATATTAAAAATTCACATCAAATTTTTATTTCACATCAAAAAATTTTTTTTTTCACCAAAAACATTTTTTTCGTCTCTAAAAGAGTTTTTCACTTTAAAACTTTTATTTTAAATTACGAATATTTTTTTACATCTAAAAAGGTTTATTACCTCAAAAAACTTTATTCACCTCTATAATATTTTTTCAAGATTTTTTCGTTTGTAACATATACTCACGTATGATGAATTTCCTATCAAAACCTACAAAAAAGACACATTTTGAACCCAAACCTCTCAGATTTTGATGAAATTTTGCATACGGCTACATTTGACTTATACAAACACAGCCTCATTTTTAGAATTTGCATTTTTGAAAATGTGCGGTCGTGGCAAGGTATCGAAGTTTTTGAAAAATAACGATAATATGTACTTTCATGGGTCTATTTAATATATATAACATATCTAAAAACTAAAATGGCGTTTTTTTTTCTTTTTTTTTTAATTTTTTTAAGTAAATGCATCTCTTGTTAACTTCCTTATATTTGGATATCATTGTGTGACAAAAAAGAATAAAGTAGCTACACTTTGAAAGTTATGCAGAGATTTTTTTGTAATTCTAATAGATTAGAACAAGAATCGTATTATCAAATTTTTCAGACACCCCCAAAATATGGACTTACCCTTGGTAATTTATTTTTTATTTTTATTTTTAGAACAAATAAGACATACACTTGTGCTCATATAATTAAGTCACTATAATACTAAATATGAAACAGCAAAATTTAGTTATCTGTTTTACTTTACACTTTGTTCTTTTGTTTTCGAAAGCTGATTTAGATACCTTTTTTAATGGAAGCAATACCTTGGAAATCGGTTGAGCCATTACGTAGTAATCACAGCTTGAAAGTACATATTATCGTCATTTTTCAAAAACTTCGATTCCTAGCCACGCCCACATATTTTCAAAAATGCAATTTCTAAAAATGAGGTTGTGTTTGTATAGGTAAAATGTAGCTGTATGCAAAATTTAATCAAAATCTAAGGGGGTCGGGTTCAATGCACATCGGTTTTGATATGAAATACATCGTATAAAAAAAATTTGGTAAACCCAAATTTAATGCATCTGTTTTTCATTCATAAAGGGACGCCAACAATGTGTATACATTTAAATGGCGGATTAACAAACCTTTAATTTTATTTTGTCAACGGCTTGTTAAAGTAATTGTCTATAAATTAAATTAAAGAACAAATAAAAGATTTGAATTTAATACAGATTAAATGTGTATTTGTAATATAATATTTATAGTGATTATTAATGAAGTGTGGCCAAATTGCAAAAAAATATACGTTTAGGTAGACAGAAACCCAGAGACACACATCTTAGCTAACTTTGTAAGTTTCCTTTTCCTTATTGCAAAAAAGTGGTTATATATTTTACATTTTTATATTTAATATTGTTCCGTTTACAACCATTGATGTGAGTAGTTTAAAGATATTTTTTTTATGTTTTATATCATTATTTCTAAATATTTTCAGATATCTAATTAACCCATGTCGTGACTGCGGTAGTATAAACATTTTTATATTTTGTAAGGTTACAATACCTTATTTTGTTATTTTTGAAAAAATAACAAAAAATAATGTTAAGATTTTCAGCAAATAAATTAGCTAAAGTATAATTTTTCTTAAAATTTTTTGAGTTTTTAGTCTTCAGCAAAAGTTTTATTTACTTTTAGCAAACATTTTGTAATATTTAATTAACTAAATGTTAGCAAAACTTTTGCTGAATCTACGAATTTTGTTGCTAAAAATCAGCCCGCTAATTTTCAGCAAATTTTTTTTTTGTCAAAATCATGGTTTACCAATAACATACACCCAACTCTTTTTTTACACGGTAGATACGTTCCAACAAAAAAAAAAGCACGAAGCCCATACTTAAATCAGGGATGTGTTCCAAAATTAAAAAAAAACGCGTTAGATAAAAAAATTCCTATACGTTGTTCTAAAAACCGTGTAAAAAAATTAAACACGTGTTACATAAATTAAAAAAAAATAAATTAATTCATATTTTTATTAAAAAAAGGTAACAGAAAACTTAAATCCATAAGTAAATATTGTACATGAAAAAAATTAACTTGAGAAATAAAAGAAAAAAGCTTTATTAGCAAATAGCATAACTGCTTAGTAATTAGCCATGTTTATTGCCAACTGGACTACTATTGCTTTCATCACTAGATACTCGTATATCTAACATATCTGAGGAGTTTGAATCCATTGATGAGTTCCGTTCCATAATAAGGTCGTCTGTAGTTGGTTTGGTTTTAGTTAGGAAGTCTGTAATCAAATGCTGGGTTTTTGGTTTTTCGAGTTGCTTATGCAGTTCATGGTACCCAGCTGTACAAATCTGGAGGTTACGTTGAAATTTCAATGCATTTCAATATGCGTTGCCAAAACACAAATAAATAAAAAAAATGCAGCAAATTTTATCGTTTTATCAAATCTATATTTATAAAAATGCACACAAACTATTTTACTAAGTAGACATTTGATGTAAGGCATCCTGAGAGTTTTTGATTTTTTTAGTTTAAAATTATTTTGGATTCGTGTTAGAACAAATAAACCGTGTAAAAAAGAAGAGTTTGTCTTTTTTGTGCACCGTGTTATTTCAAAATCGTGTAAAAAAAAGACCGTGCAAAAAAAGAGTTGGGTGTATTTATTTTTATATTTTGTTAAGTATTAAATTAAATAAGTTTTTCTTCAATACATTTTACACAAACATTTCGGTTATGAGTATGTTTACATACAGCCTTTTGGCAGAAAACAATACATTGTTTGGTATACATAGTTCTTAGTTTTCGACTTCCTGCTATAACAAATGTCACATCTAGCTTTTCCTTCGATGTTCGGAGGAACACTTTTGGATCTTTTTGGGGGAGAGATTCTGAACTTTCACGGAACAGTGAAGATGTGGACTGGGCTTTTAAGCTACTCCGGTCGCCCATTGATTCATTTATTGAATTGTTGCTAATTGCAAAAAGCAAAGATGCCGCTGATTCGGTTCGTGGCACGCCTTTTCTCATTGTCATGTATGATTTTGTAAGGGATATTCCAAGCTCACGCAAGAAAACACGACGCATTGTTGATTTGTTGGTTTGCCAATTTGGTTTCACATCTTTGAATATAATCAACGTGTTTAATGCTGAGATGTTGACCATATTTGCGAAAACTGCCAACGGCCATCGATTCGTCTTTCTTTTAGAACTGTAACAAGACAACATTTTGTCAACAGTATCCACGCCACCTATAAGATATAAAATTTAAAGCTCGTGATCAATGAAAACAAAGTAAGTCTTTAAACGAACCTTTGGTTTTATTATAATATTGAATTATTTTTGGCAACTTTTTTCCGTCGTATTCTACATCATTAGAAGCATGCATTGTACTTTGCAGTACTACGCAATTTTCTTTTCTGCCGATGTATGATACAAGTGTTGTATTTTCGGTGAATGCAAATGTTGATTGGAACAGGGGAGCTTTTTTGCATTCTAAAAGTTTTGGTGGAATGCTTCTTTTATTTTTGCGCATTGTACCGACCGTTGTTAGCTCTTGGGGTAACAACTTTTGACCAAGTTCTTACGATGAGAAAAAGTTGTCCATTGTTATATTATGACCCTTCAGTCCACGAACCAAATCCAAAACTACAAGCTCAACTAGTTTTTTTTTCAGCTAAACCACCAACTGGCTTACCTAAATACGGTTGGATTTTTCAAACGTAACAAGTAGACAAATTTCCGCACTCTCTTCAATTGAACCTTTCACTCTCAAACAAACAGCACACTGACTTACTTTCGTATGTACGTAGTTTTGTTAGAATATCAAAAGAAATCCACATTTGATGAAAAAAATGTGCATAGACGGGGAAGAACATGTTTACATTTTATAATACAGTTTGTAAGAATATCAAAAGAAATGCACATTTGACGACAAAAACTTATGTGCTTAGGTTATAATTCATTGATATTACATATGTGTGGAAAACCACACACCAGGGTAAGCAACGTCACTTTTTAAATATCTCGTTATAAAAAAAAAATTAATCAATTAATGTGTTTTCTGTGCTAAATTGATGCGGCAGGAAATGTCAAGGAATTTCATGATCATCGCTCGATTTTTTTTTTTTTAAATGTATAAAAAAGTTTAATTTTGTGTGGTTTTCCACACAAGGGTGAGATGAAGGTTAAAGCGCGTCCAACGGTATATAAAACATGCCATAATTATGCGTATCCTTTAACACGGATATTCTGTAATAAAAAGATTTTTTAAGTTTTTTCTACGGACATTTTTCTGATCTAAATTTCAATTTGACATATTTTAATCTTTTGTAAATACATATTTTTTCGAAATTCGGGCTATTTCACGGTTTAGCAAAAATTAAATAAAGTTGGGATGACTTTGCTTTAAACCCTTTATGGCAGTTTAAAAAATTTTCAAACGTTTTCTTTATTTTGACTTTTTTATATTGTGGCAGATTTGCCAACATTAAATTTTGCTTATGTAGATTTTTTAAGTCATGGCTGGATTTATTATTTCTTTTTTTTCAATTTATGTGTTTGCTGAATAGCTGTTGTTATTGGAGTTTTACCTTAACATAAATGCGCACTATCGGGCATAAAATATTGTTAAACTGTCATTAAATATAAATCTGTTAAATCGCAGTAAATAATAATTGTTTAAGTGTGAAGATTTTAAATTAATTGTGTTAATATTTTGCTATTTTTCCAAGTCAAATGGGGTAATTTTTCATATTACAAATTTAAGTAGTTTTTTATTTTAAAAATAACCCCAAAATACTGGAAAGTTTGGGGCTTATTTTAAATTTTTTTGATTTCCGACCATATTTTTTTTTTTTTTGTAACGTTTATTAGCAAAAATTCTTTATTAATACTTAAACTATAATAAACACTAGTTAACAATAATAATTTTATATATAAAGGGTGTCCCTAGAAGAACGTAATTTTTAAATCTGGCAACATTCGAAGTGTCATTGAAGGTACGAGATTAGTAAAAATGGAGCGCTACACGAATGAACAACGCATTCTCATTGTGAAATTGTTTTACCAAAATGGTGAAAGTTTTGCGGCTAGAGTTCGCAAATTGCGATCAATTTGGGGTCACAATAATGCTCCAAAATAGTCAACTGTAAAGAGATTAATGGATAAATTTGCCGAAACTGGGTCTGTTAGTGATGTAAAGACAACAACGCGCCATCGACCAGGTCGATCGACAGAAAATGTCGCAGCTGTACGTGATGATGTCGCTCAAAATCCATCCATCTCAATTCGACACCCAGCTCAGCAAATTGGTGTCTCCAAATCCACTTTGCAGCGAATTTTGACGAAAGATTTGCATCTTCATGCATACAAAGTTCAATTGACTCAGGAACTGAAGCCAGCTGACCATGGACAGCGAAGGGAGTTCGTTAATTGGGAATTGGAGAGACAACATGAAAATGCTGATTTTGCCGATAAAATCATCTTCAGTGACGAGGCCCATTTTCATCTTGATGGCTTCGTCAATAGGCAGAACTGTCGCATTTGGGGTGAGGAAAATCCTCGAGTGATTCACGAGAAGCAAATGCATCCTCAACGTGTCACTGAGGCAGGTCAAGCGCAAACAGTCAATGGTGTTCGGTATCGTGAAATGATAACCAGTTTTTTCCTGCCTAGAATTGAAGAAATGAATGTGGGGGGCATGTGGTTCCAACAAGACGGCGACACATGACATACAGCCAGAGAAACAATTCAATTGCTGCATCAGTCATTTCCCGGTCGTGTTATTTCGCGTTTTGGAGATCAAAATTGTCCGCCTAGATCGTGCGATTTAACACCATTAGATTTTTTTCTTTGGGGTTTTTTGAAGTCGATGGTTTACGCGAATAAGCCGACGACGACTCAAGCCTTAAAAGAGGAAATTGGACGCTGCATTAATGAAATACCGCAGCATTCATGCAAAACGGTCATTGAAAATTTCATTAAAAGATCGCGTGCATGCCAGCAAAGCCGCGGTGGCCATCTGCACGATATATTGTTCCATGCATAACCTTATTCTGTCTACTTTACGATATAATAAAGTTTCACGATTTTTTTTTAAATATCTGTGTTTTATTTAAAATTTAAAAATTGCGATCTTCTTGGGACACCCTTTACATAGTCCCGCATTCGAGCTCTCGAGTATTATTATTTATAGTACATATTTTATTTAAGAATATAAATTATATTTTCCTTACTTCAAATGAAGATAATTTTTTATTTGTTCGTAATGAAAAATTAAAAAAAAAAACATTACTTCAATGGCAATAGTTAAAAAAAAAATAAGGTCTAAGAGGCAAAACAGAATGATATAACAAAGTTACATATACCACAAAGTTATATAGCCACCACTATTGTTTGGTTTTTGATCTTTGCTAAATGTAAAGATCTCTATTAGATATACTAGTGTTATATCTAAAATCAGTATTTGTTGTTATATTGCAATTTACAGCTTTTATATTAGCACGTCTATATATATGATACAAGACTGGAATGCCATTTTCATTTTGGATCATCCTTATAAAAGGCCTCAGGTGGAAAAAATCCTTTTAGTAAGGAATCAAGTAAATAATCTTCATTTGTATAGTACGGAGCTAGAATTAAATTATTTTCTTTACATGATGTACATCCAACAATGTTATTTCTTATTAAATGTTTTATGAAATTATCTATTCTAATTATGTTTGCGGCAGTATAAAGTTTCTTGTTGGAAACATCCTTTACAAAGCTACTTTGTGGTGTTCTATAAATTTTAGTGCATGCTCTCAAACATTTTCTTTCAAATACCCTTATCTTCTTCATGTAGGACGGTGAAATATTAAACCAGATTGGACATGCATATGTTATAATAGGTATGATTAAAGATTGATACATAATGATTTTAATTCTCTTTTTATGTATCTCCAAAAAAATAACGATGTGTACATAAAAAATGCATTTCTTGCTTTTAATAATATTTCATTGACATGACAGTTAAAGTAGATTAATTTGTCTGAGTGTACACCTAAATATTTAACAATTTCTTAATTTGGCATAGCACAATTATTTCGATAAGATTTAATCCCAAACGACTTCCAATTTCTTTTTATATTATTATTACACTTATCCACTGGAGGTCTGAATAATATTGTATCACACATTTGGGTGTTTAGTTTCATATTCCAGTTTGATTTCCGACCATTTTGTATGGAAATGGAAAAGAACCAAATTTTTTTTTTTTTTTTTTAAAGTTTGGTTTTAATATTTAAAATAATAAAAACCAAATTTTTTTTTTTTTTTTTAAAGTTTGGTTTTAATATTTAAAATAATAAAATTATATAAAAAAATAAACTTCCAAATTCAATTTCTACAATATAAATTAAAATAAAATTCATTTAAAAAAATATTTTGTATTCTGACTGTGAACTGTGTAATTATTCATAGAGAAAATTTTAATTTATAAAAAAAAGATTTTCTTTTAAAATTGGATAAATTCAAATTTTTAAATTAAAATTTGTGAAATTTTCGATAAAAATTTTATAACCCAAATTGATTATCCATTTGAAATTAAAATTTTTATTTTTTTTTTTCTTTTTTTTAAATTTTCAGTTTTATTTTAATACATTCTAATACATTCTTAATGCTAGAAACCTGCTAAGTCTTATTGGCTTGTCTACAGGTAAAGATTCATTCCATAGATTCAAAGAATCACTCCAAAGATTGATTAGTGGTGTAGCTTCATATTCCAAAAGAACACAACTAAATTATTCGTAAGTTGGATTTTTTTGGCGATTTTCTCAATACAGAAAAAGTGTGGGAAGCTGTGGTGTAATTTGGGACTCCATAAAAAATATACTAGCATTAAAAAACCAATACTTTTAATGGTAGTTCTTCTTTATTAGATAATAATAAGAAATATAAATGAAATAAAAAAAAAAGTTGGAAGAAAGAAATAAAACTGCAAAATAAAAATTAAATTAATTAAGTTTTACTAAATCGTAGTCTAGGATGGGCTTCGTTGATTTTTTGTTGTACTTTAAAGGCGTAGTGTCTAAATATTTAAATGATTTATAATATATGCCATACAAACAACTTGAAGAAGCATTGAAATTGTTTAAATTACACATCCCGATTTACTCTACCCACACATTCTTAATTACCCCATTATGACCAAAGTCACAAAAACTGGCATAATTTTTTAAATGTTTAAATATTTGCGAAAAACAATACATCATTCGTAACAATACATCATTCGTATGTACTAGAGATAAATATGTACACCCAGAAAACAGAATCGGTAGCAGCAATCGTATTTGTAGCTAATCGAATAGTTCGGCTGTACCCATCGAATTTTTGGTTAGTGATAACCAATTAATCAATCAATTACCACGACAATCAATATTCTACTGTCGTCACAGAATTTCAGTTTTTTCATGAGAATGGCTCTAATCGCAACCGAAAAATTTGGTCGCAACAACCGAAGCATTGAATTGTCAACAAATGCAGTTGCTACTACCAAATCTGTTTTCTGGGTGTAGAAATAAGTAAAATTTGTCTGCAGAATAATTGTATAAAATTGCTTATTGTCGAGCTTCTGTTAAGGGCATGGTAACACGTATTTAAGTTCACTCGTTTTTTAAAAAAATTAGGTAGGATGGTTTTTTACGTTTACTTTCAAATGCCCTTTTAAAGATACAAAATAGGACTCCAGGACGCAAACTATGTGTATCGTATACATTTAAATGGCGGATTAAAAAAAACTTTAATGTTATGTTGTCACCAGCTTGTCAAAGTGATTGTCAATTAATTAAATTAAAGACAAAATAAAAGATTTGAATTTAATAAAGATTATAAGTGTATTTGTAACAGAATGTTTATAGTGATTATTAATGTAGTGTTGTCAAATTGCAAACAAATATACGTTCAGGTAGACAGATTAAAGCGAAACCCAAGAAAACACATCTTTGACAATTTTGTATGTTTCCTTTTTCTTATTGCAAAGAAATTGTTGTATATTTCACATTTTTACATAATTTTTTTTTTTTCGTTTCCAACCATTGATGTAAGTAGTTGAAAGATAACTTTGTTTATGTTGTATATAATTATTTCTAAATATTTTTAATATTTCTAAATATTTTAACTATTTAGATATTCAATTAATTTATTTCGTCAATGTGGAAGTATAAACATTTTTATATTTTGTAAGATATTGTAAATTATTTTTTAAAGAATAACAAAAAAATTTTAATATTTTCAGCAAATAAATAAGCTAAGGTGTAATTTTTCTAATAATTGTTTGAGTTTTTTTATTTACTTTTAGCCAGTTTTACTCAGCAAAAATTTTATTTACTTTTAGTAAGGATTTTGTAATATTTAATTGACTAAATGTTAGCAAAACTTTTCCTAAATCTACTAATTTTGTTGCTTAACATCAGCCCGCTAATTTTCATCAAAAGTTTTTTCTGACATTAGCAATTTTTTGTAAGCACCATCTTGACTAAAATTTTGCTGGCTCAGCAAAATTTAAAAATAGAATGTTTGTGTTTGTAAGTGTTTGTCACTTCTAAGTATAATTTACATTCAAGGCCTACGTTGCATTCGAGGCCATATTTGGGTGTGATCGTTAAGCGATCATGATTTGATATTGTTACGTTTGTAATTTTGTCTAATTTATGAAAACTAATTTATAACAAAATGTAATGTGCCAAGTCAATTAAAAAGTATAATTCAAAAATATAAAGTAAAGTGAAAATAAATGTTCTGGAAAAAATATAATGCACAAATATTAGGCTTATATTTTTATCACCATCATCAAAATAAAATGCAAAATTAATACTTCCAAGTAAAAGAAAGGTATTTTTCATCATACAAAATTATTTAAACATTCTTTCAAGAAGTTTTTTCTCAGTTGTCTGCATTTTGTTCATATTTCTGCCAATTGTTTGTCACTATATGTGGGTAATGTCTGTCGCTGGTAGTGTTTCACGCCCATTTAATTTTTTCGAAGTGTTTCATTGAAAGCGCGAAATTTGTTTAACCGCCGAATTTTTCAATTTAACAAGCTTTTTGGGACGTCCTTTCTATTTAATTCCGGTTAATGCCACTCCATTTTCACACCGTTTAAATATGAAATATATTATACTATGTTGTACTTGGTCCTTAAGGAAATTATGTAACACTTCGTTTTTAGAATACATTTTCTCTTAAACTTTTTTTGCCAACCACTTTCTTTTTGAATTTTTTTCACTTTTGAATATTTAAAACACTAATTTTATAGAGATGCATTTTGAAAAAAATATGCGTACTTAGAAGTAATTTATATTTGAATTTTGTCCATTAACTTAGTTGGCATAGGCTATCTAAAAATAAATAAGAACAAATATTAGATTGCAATGAAAAATAAGTAAGATTTTAAGTGATTTATCATTTATGTTAAATTACATTTTCAGTTAATTTAAACAGCAAACTATTCTGAGTGGGTTTTAGATGCATTACGTATTACCAATATTTGCCTTTGCAGGAAAAAGGACGGCAAATGAACCTTTTTACCACAAAAATAGTTTGTCTTCCAGCAAATAAGGAACATTGTCACAGATGAGTTGTTGAGGTCACAGATGAGTTGTTCTTCCGAGGATACCTAAGCGATCGGTTCAGTTTTTTAAGAAATAATTGAAAACTAAAATTGACGTTATAGCTATGAAACACACTGTATTAACAGGAAACCGCGACGACTATTGTTTTATAATAAAAAAGTGTTTGGGCTTTATGCTAAATGCAAAAATGTGTAATAATTTGTACCATTTTGAACTGTTTTCGGCCGATAGTGTATTTTTATACTTCTATTATTTATATTCTATAATAATTTATTTCATAAAATATGGATTTAATGTCAGTGAATATAAACAAAACAAATTTGCATAAATTTTATGTTCTTTTTTTTATAAATTTAATGATTTGAATTTAAAATATTTAGGATTTTAAATTTGTTTATATTAAATAAAACACGAAATTATGCATTAAATTTGTTTGAAAAACAAAAATCATTATGTAAATATTGACGTAACAACATTTTTTTTTTCTTTTCCATTTTATCATTTAATAAATACAGAGATTTACTTAAAACGAAAGTTGGTGCCGAAATTCTTGAATAAATTTAAATTTTAGGATAAATTTTTTGTAAGTCATTTTTAATTTACTATTCACAATTTCTGCATTATTATCATTTTATTTAATTTCGAATGTATAACATTAATAAAATAAAAGAACGGTGGAGGAACCAGAACTGATATACATTTTTATATACGTTACGAATAATGTAATTGCTATTGAATGCGGTTCTTTTGCTTGGTTAGTAATATTGGAACATTAGGCGTATGAGCAACATTTCGAAAAATATTATGTATCCGTTATTAAGTTTAAATTAAAGCAGTAACAATTAATAACACGGTGCAACAGTGCAAAAATAGTTAAAACCTCCCTAGTGATATTGTAGATCTGGTTAAGTACATCTAGAATCAGTCTGTATATATGTGAATATACCTCTAAATCCTGAAAAAACTGTTTTTCATCACTTCAAATACTAAAAAATATAAAATTTACTCATTCAATTACTAACCTTGTTAAGAAAGATCAATAGTTTAGCTTTCCAATGGTATACATTAGGAAATCCCTTAAAAAACTATATGATAAGTTTCATTCATTACATCCCCCGTTAAGTTTTAAATGGTTGCAAATAGAAGAAATCGTTTTTTTTTTTGGAAAACATTAACCCGTTCCGAATTTCGGTCAAAAATAGCCGATTTTTGAAAACTGTGTATTATTATAAAAAATTACAAAAATTTTAAATTTTGCTAAATTTTATTTTTTAACTCATTCATTCCTTTAGTGTACTCAGAATTATTTTGATATGAAATTCCGATAACATCTTTAGACTGGAATCCATCGGCGTTGCGAGACCATTTTTCCTAAAGCCACATTAAAGAAAATTAGGTTTTTTAAAAAATGTATATAAGTTTTATTTTCGAGATTTTAAAGTGCTTTTCTAACGATTGGGAAACTAATTAAGAGACTCAAAAGTTACCAATTTGATGATAATAATCCACTAGCAAAATTGTTTCGAATATTTTTTCAACATTTTCTGGGTAAACCTTTTGTACACTAATAGAAACAAGTTTGTACAATTTTTTGACAAAACTACTAAAAATTTGTTTAAAATGACGTGCAGGAAAAACTGCATATGTTTTAGTCAAATATTAGAAAGAGAAGAATAGCAAAATTAAATCTGTTAAATCTACAACAGTTTTGAAATATTATATTTAATATATTTTTGATTAATTTAAGTTATTTGAAAGTTAAAAATTAATCTAATAAATATTAGAACACTGATAATATTAGTACACTAAAATGCATGGATACAAAAAAAATTTCAAAATAACAAAAACTTTCATAAAATACACAAACATTTTTTCATTTTACAAAATATTTCGTTATTTTTACATTTTTTTTTGCATTCTTAACATGGATTGAGTGTAGACAAAAATAAGTTTATTCACAAAGTTTTCTTTATGTGAATAAAAATATACCCTTCTGAAATCAGCAGCCTATAATTTGTTATCAAATATTTCGGTTAAATAAATTGGAGGTAAATATAACAGAAATTTTGTAAATATTCCAATTTTTGATTGTTGTTTGTTCTCTAAAAATATTCAGCAAAAGTATTTGATAAACTAAAATTTAACTCGAATTTAACTAAAATTTTGTTAATATAAGAGTTTTTCTTTTGCTTTTCTTGTAATGTAGTAAACTGTGATTTTTGAATACAGAACAAATTTTAAGCTAGGAAATAGACGACTTAATTCTGTTGTGTTTTGCGGAATCAGTTAGGATTTTTACTTTAAACTTGAAATTAAAGATTCCATTTGAAATTTAAGAAAAAAGGTTACAACATTAAAAATTATTTTTTCTTTAAAGATGTTGAATGCAAAATTCTGCTTTCAGTACGGATACGTGCAGGTTTTGTGAATTGGAATCCGAGGCCTCAGAGCATGTTCTCTGCAAATGTCCGAGGCTCTCCGACAGGAGGGTGCGTTATTTTGGTGGTCGAATAGTGACGCGATCGGACGTTTGGAACTGTTTACCTGGTAGGATAGTTGGCTTCGTAGGGAACCTGAACCTATAGGGTGTATTCGCTGGCAGCACAAAATACCAAGTTCTGGTCACGGTGCATAGTGCCACTCTAGTCTAATCTAATATAATGCTTCCAGTAGCAATTCTCGACTTTAAATCAATGCGCTTTATCAATAAAGATGTCTCATATTGATTTTAGTGCATGGTTTTGAAAAACTTTATTCTTAACGAATTTTTTTTTTGTTTTTTTTAATGGACTTGTTATTGCCAAAAACGGTAAGGAAAAATAAAATTAAAAAAAAGAATTAAATCATAAAGACATTGCGTAAAAGTCAGTAGGTATATTAGAAAGGTGAAAAAATTCTTAAAAACGAAATGGTTTTTCCTAAAATGTTATGATTGGACTTAATGCTTGCAAATTAAAAACATAATCTTTATTAAAAAAATAGTGGAATTTTGACGTTTTTGATCAAAAGTCAGTATTGAAGTAGGCTATGGTAATGAAACTTTTACTGAGGCCTTCCTCGGGAAACGTAGAATATATGTGAGTAATTTCAAAGAAATCCGTTAAAACTTTCTTAGAAGTTTGTATTCGAAAAAGAAACGAAAAAATTTGAAAAATGTGAAAAAATGTTAATTTGACTTTTTTTGTCAAAAGTAGGCGCAGAAGTGGCCGTGGTCGATGAAAAATATACTACGATCTAAGTTGAGGTCCGAGAATTATTCATGACAAATTTGAGGAAAAGCCGTTGAGAATTGCAAATTTGTATAGAGAACAAACAAACAAACAAACAAACAGAAAATGAGTTTTATATATATATAGATTTAGCAATGTTCTATACCTCAATAGACTTTTGACAGATCTTTAAAAATGTTCATAATACTATACTTCGCTGTTGTAGTGTATTTTTTGCTTTACTTTTTTATATTGTTGTAATCATTGTTTTGTTTTTCGTTTGTATTAAAACATCCACACATGTTTGCCGGCAACTACGCACAAGCAGAATTTTCTGAAGTGGTAGCGCGCTTGCTTTGAGAGCAGGAGGTTGTGGGATCGAACCCCGCCTGCAGCAATTCATAAAAGATTTTTTTTTAAATTCATTACTTTTTTTTGTTAATTTATAAATCCATTTTTAGACATATCACTTAACACGCCCCAGGTGCCCGAAATGTAGAAATACGTCAGATCACGTGACAACGCCATATTAAAGTGATATGTTGCTTTCATAAAAAAAGTTCGATCCCTGACGTGTCAATGCTACCTTGGGACATTTGATGCGTGTCGTCCGAGACATGTCCCTTTGCCCGTAGGGCTGTTGTTAGAACTTGGTTCACAAACATGGCTAAACTTGTGTAAAAAATGGCTAAGAGATGCTAACAAATAGCTAAAAAATTTGCTAAACTCTTTTATTGGAAAAACATCCAATTTTTCAAAAAACTAATATAATTTAATGAGTCTTACTGTGAAGTCAAAAAAATAGATACATGTTGTTTCTATTCCCGAACATTTTGAACAATGGTTATTATAAATTTTTTATGTTAATTTTTTGTTTTTTTAAAGATAAATTTAAAATTCCATGATTATTTTTTATTAAAATCTAATATTTTATATATTTTTACCAAAAAAACTGCCGAAGCAATTAATCCCCTTTTTAAACTCTTTCTTTTAAAAATTTTAGTATTCACATTAAAAAAACAGCAATTTTTTTTTTTTAAATCAGACACTTTAAATTTAAAAAAGTTACTTAATATATTTAAAATTTGTATTAAAAACTTAAAATTTTTCTGAAACACCAAATATATTCAATAAAGCTTCAAGCATTTGGTAGCGTTTTGTCTTACAAAAAGGTCTTACATACGAAAAATTCAGCTAAAAAGTAGCGAAATATTTTCTAAACTGGCTAGAAAAAAGGGTAAATGTAGTTTTTTTTCCGGCTAAAAGTGTTCAAAAATGGCTAAATCTATCCAGAAAATGGCTGAATTGGCAACACTGCTAAGGAAAGACATTTGAGTGAAAACATTATGATATTAAGAAAAATGCACATTTAAAGGTAACTGATAACGAACATTTTTCTATTGGTGGGGGTGGGTCTAAATTATATCTGTGGGGCGGGCTAAGCGTACCTGCCCATAAAAGCCGGTACTGGAATCAAAAATGACGCACATTTTATATAAAATGCAAAAACGTGTCAGTTTTAAAGATTTTTTAAAATGCTTAATTAGGAGATGTATATTGCAATTTTTATAATAGAATAGTTGAAATTAAACCCGTTTATAAGATTTTTGAACTAACTTTTTTTATGAGTGTAGCGTAATCAGATCATCAAAGAAATGTTGGAAATAATTTAGACCATACACCAGAGAAGACCTAGGTAACAAGGTACACGATATTTCTGGAATTCGACCGATTAATCGGCTGACAAAAGACAAAAGACAATTGACCAGTAATCGGTAATCAGCCAAATGATGGCAGATTAACAATTATTATCGAAAGCAACTATAAACAGACCACAACACTACCATTTACACAACATTTTTATTACGAGAGAGTTTTTGTCTTTTTATGCCCCTACATGTACTTAACTATACTTTGAATGCTATGTAGGTAAAGACCACTGCAAATGTAGTTGAAAACAAAACGACCTACATTTCAGTAAATTTAAGTAGCATTGTCATTTGTGTTTTTACTGCTCAACAAATTAAAAACAATTGTAGTAAAAATTAACCACATATGCAGTAAAAAATAAACAGACATTTATTAGTTTTATTTTTTTAAATACAAAAAAAAAAAAATTACTGTATAAAATTAATGTAAAATCATAATACGGTAATTTGATGTGGTTTGTTTTTTTAAATGAACTAGCATTGTAGTCAAAAATTAAATTTCTTCTACAAATAACTGCTTTTTCATTTAAAAATAAATATACAACTCAAACAACTACAAATATTTACAGCAGAAGTTCTCTGAGTGTATTTAACCCAAAAGCATTCATGTACTCAATATTGTGTGGAAATTGTTGCTTGGTCTGTTTGTGGTATAAAAAGTGCCATCGGTAGGACATTAGATATTTACCTAATTCTGGAGCAATAATTTAACAACAATATTTTTCTTTATGCTTTTTTTTTTTGTTTTCAATTTTACATTAAAATATTTTGAATCCAAATTTCTCTTAGTTGTTGTTTTAATTAGAAGTAAAAAAAATATGCTAAAATGTTTTATGTGAAAAATTGCTTGATTGTTATTCACACTAGCAGTGAAGAAAACAAGCAAACTTTTGACTTACCTAGAAAAAAAAACATTTTAATAAAATCAAGATTCATACTAATGCAAAAAGTAGCTAGAATTAGTAATTAGTTTAAAAGTACTTTTAATTTTCTTAAGGACTTTTTTCTTACACAAAATTACTAATTGTTGTTGTTTTTCTATTTTCTATTTACAGTGGGTGCAACAAACATATAAACTGACTGTTTTTACAGCTGAAGCTAAAAGTTTATTTTTTTAATTTTGTTGTTGTTAAATATTTACACTTTTACAACAATGAATACAGAGTATAGTAAACTATATTAACCCTTACGTTAACAACTAACACTGTTGCTACTTAAGAAAACATTTTACTAAACTTTATGCCCTGAAAGACACAATCAATGTCCAGTGGGGTGTTTCACGAATATTTTGGACAAACTTCAATCGTTTCTTACAGGCTAATCGGATTACCATGAAACTTAACACAGGCATAATCATTGTACTTTCAAGCTTAAAGAAGAGACCACTAAATTCATCAGGCTCTGTTTAATTAGACTTCAAATGCGTACACCTCGGGTATACAAAAATTTTGAAAGCTCGACAACAATACATACGCTTACTCATGTGGGTTATCTCTGAGAGAGCAAAGAATAGTCCGATATAGATAAACTATGTGCAAATATTCACCAATTTTCTCCAAATAAGGTACATCTTCGAGTTTCAACCAAATCGGATAAAATTTTCGAATATTCGTCAAAAAAATAATTTTTTTATTTTTTTTTGAAAATGTTAAACTTTTATTTTGCTATAGAATATGTGTCAATGAACGTATTATAAGAAAATTTAATACCTAGCAGTGTGCGCCCCGGAAGGCTAGTTAGTACCGTGCTAGCTTATCAGTGCGGGGGTCGTGGGTTCGATTCCCACCAGAGGCACTTTTCTGTTTTCGCTTGAGAATAATAACCAATTGTGGTATATAACTTCCAGAAAACTCACATTTATGTAGAAGTCTTTCAGAAAAATATAAATGATCAATGTATGGAAGCAAAAGCGTCTTGCTACCTTATTTACCAACAAATTACAAAAATCAAGATTTTTTATAATTTACAAATTTAGATTCATTTCATTTTAAAAGTGAACAAGATATTGCAGTGAAGTTTTTTTATTTTTAATATCGTGAACACTTTTCAAAACAATCCGCCTTGATTTGAGTTGTCGATTGAATAACAAAAAAAAAATCTGACGTGGTTATTGCAAAAATTCAAAATGCTGATAAATTATGCACTTTAAGATAAAGAACAGGAACAAGCGTACACTAAAAAGAGGCAGTAAAGTCTGCAATATTTTTGCTGGGAGGATCCTTGCAGAAAAATTGTTAATATCAGTAAAAAAAAAATTATAAATTTAACAAAAATATTAGCAACTTTTCTTTTTTAGAATATTTATGGTTTGAAATTACAAGCCGAAATATTTTATTATTTAAAATCGGTTGATAAATATGAAATTAACAAGTACTTGATCAGCGCCTGATGGGCCTAGTAGGCTCTTCTATGAAACTTAAACTTGATATTACATTGATTATGGCCAGTACGAAATGACTGAATTTTTTCTAATATATATTTGTGAAGCATCCCACTGTGAATTGGAAGGAAAGATAAGAGTAGTCATAGAGGATGTTGTAGTAACAAAACTCATTTATGTTAAATGTAATTTAATAGAGATTCTTCTCTATCCTTTTGCTGAAATTGAAGGAGTAAAAACTCTTAACAGGCTTATGCCAAAAATAAAGGACACCAAATAATGTGTGTTAGAGCCATCTTCACTAATGGCATAATACAGAAACAACGCTTTAGTTATTCTGCTGTTGATGTTTATGTTGTAGATGCTATATTATGATGCTGCTGCTGCTGCTGTTATTGCTTATGCAAACCAACAACTAACAATAATTCAGGTGAGTTTAAAGTTTGTGTAACTTAGTGTACAAAAAGTGACTTTTAATGGCTTTGAACAAAGTGGCTTTGGCAAATGACTAAGGAAGAAAAGTAATAATTTCTAAATGATATTTCTGTTCTCATAAATTCTAGGAGTGTGTCCTTAAAATGCAGTAAAGTTTTGTTTTAATAACAAAAAGAAAAAAATCGTCTTCTAAGAAAAGAATAAAAAAAATCTATTGAAAAGTACATAATTTTAAAATGATTTAACTTAACCCTCTAACTGGCAAACGATGTTTTGCAACGAAATTCATACCATGTGCTTCACTCGAAAAACAAATAATAACTTAATTTAATTTAGGCGATATGAGCCAAAATATTATAGGGTGCATTTAGAAAACTAAAGCATATAAAAGAGCAGTTTTGAACAAAAAAATATTTCTCTTACAAAGATATAACCACGCTCGAAAAACTATTTTTTTTCTGCTCCTATTTAAGAAGATATCGGGATTTTCGCTTTTTGGATAAAGCGAATTTAGGCGAAATAGCATCTAAACTTCAATTTATATTGTTCAAACTTCAACCCTTAGGTATTAGCACTTAATGACTTCTTTCTGCAAAATTTCATAAAAATCCGTCTATTAGTTTAAAAGTTAAGACGATGTCTTTTAGAGGAATCCTAATTAAATCATGTGAGTCGTTGTGCTAAAGTAAGGACTTATTATTAAAAATAAAGCTTCAATCTTACTTATATTTTATTATAAAGAGTTTTTAGTCAACTTAAATTGGTTTTGTAGATTTTTGAAAACTGTGTTTTTTCAATAATAACTATTTTTTGAAATTCTATTAAATTTGAATTTGGAAGCTTTCTCGCTTCTAAACCGTAGACGGCACACGAAAAAATTATTTGCAAAATATTTAGCAAATTTAGTTTTCTATCGGAAAATATTAATTTCTAAGCATAAAATGATCATTTGACGCATTTGTGGTAAATTTTATGAATGCTACCCTGACGCAACCTTACCTGTTAGAGGGTTAATACATTGAAGTTTTTCCTTTACTATTTGACAATCTATGTACTATTTTAATTTGCAAAATTCATGTAATTGTTTTTAGTGTTTATTTTATTTTATTTTTTCTTTAAGTGCTTTCATTTGATTGATTCTATTTAATGACTTTTTAATTGAAAAAATATAATAACTTGTTTATAAAGGACTTTAAAAATTCGGAAAAAAAATAAAAAAAAAATTTAATCTTAAGACTAATTGCTGTTGTGGCCTTACACCAGGATTTTAAGCTACAAAAAGGAAACTAAGTGGAATATTCCAAATTCAAATACATCAGCTTAGAGATCATCTCATTGAGAATTATTCGGATATAGGTAATTTTCTTGTGGCAACTAATCAAAATTTCTTTAGTAACGTGATGATGTTTGTTAGGAAAATACCCTAACAACGTGCTTGATTACTAACAAGACAAGAATGGAGCAAAATTGATTATTAATAGGTTTTTTGTTAAAGTTCTGCCTATTATGGAGGCTCTAGCTTTTCTAAAACTTCGGGTTCTTATGAGATCTTTAGCCAGATCGAAATACTAGTATCAACCTAGCTAATATGTTTGATTTGCTTTATTTTTGTAAATATACGGAGGTTGAAAGCTCGTTATAAATTTAAAAGTTATATCCCAATAAAATTTATATGATGTTTTATTCAATCATACTTGAAAATTTTGCGAACGAAAAATTTTATTTTATTCTTCGGTAAATGTTGTTTTTTTTTACCTAGCGTTGTAAATTTATTATATGTTCCAACTTCAAGTTCATAAAAAGCTTAAAACTTTAGCATTTATAGTAACTAAATGTGCTAAAGTCCCAAAACTTATTTAACAAATTGTGAAAAACAATCTGCCGTAGGCGTGTCCCTATCCGGATTTCATTCCTGCCCAAGGAAATCTTCAGGGGACTTTGTTATTAGAATTTCTAGAGATATTTGTTATGTTAAATCACAACCTCAATGAGAATTTCTTGTCAGATACACAGAGCAACACAAAAAAATAACCATATACGGACACCACTACGTGATAAAAGACTAAAAAAAAAGACCCGTGTCTCCCAATTTTTCCCAAAGTCATCTCCTTTTTTGTTTATGGGCCGCCAAAGATTTGGGGCCTCGGTATCATTTTCGCAAAAAAGTGATCATTTTCTCAGGCTCATATCTTGCAACCGTTCAGAATTTCAATTTACTCTCTATGGCAAAGTTGTAGCTCTTGTCATAAAGAACAAAAATTGCGAACATATAAAATCAAAAAAACTTCACCTTCCAGATCAAAATCGCAAAAAACTTAAAAAAATTCGATTTTTTTTTACCTTTTTTCCCGTGTTCAGGTCCATAGGTAGCAAACCGTTCAAAATTCAAGGCCCATAAACAAAAAAGGAGATGACTTTGGGAAAAATTGGGAGACACGGGTCTTTTTTTTTTAGTCTTTTATCACGTAGTGGTGTCCGTACATGGTTATTTTGCCATGACTTAAAAAATTACACACAGTGATATAAGTCAGATCTAATAGTCAAACTAATTTCTTTTTTATGTATGATAATTTTTATACACTGAACAAAAAAACTTAATATTGGGGATTTTTAATTTTATTCATCGTCTTCTTAGACAGTGTGCAATTCATACTATAATTTTTTTTTTTTTTTTTTTTTTGATATTTATTTTCCAAGTACAATTATAATTCAAAATTATGTATGTCTCAGCGCCTTATAGGCATTAGTGAGACGAGCTGGCAAATTTACATAGGTGTACATATTACAAGTTATTATACTCAAATAAAATTAATTTTACAAAAACAGAACAAAAATAGAAAGCATTTATTTACAATAGAAGCGTTTTAAAGTTTCCAGTCAAGTAGTCTTTAAGATTTGATTTAAAAATCGAAATTGTATTTGTGGTTTTTAAGCTAACAGGCAACTTGTTGTATTCAAAACTACCCATATATTCAATACGCTGCTTTGTAGTTTCTAATCTGCATCGTGATATCCAAAGGTTCTCTTGGTTTCTTGTGTTAAATACAGATTGGTTTTGAAGAAAATTAACGGTGTGATATCCTATATTGTGCAAGGACTTATATATATACATAATCGCTTGATACTTATACAATCCATTGATCGGCAAAATTGACTTACAAACAATATTATAAAGCGATAGTGTTGCATAAGTAATCGGTAAATTGTGTACTACTTTTAGCGCCCTATTTTGCATACTCTGTAGCGTTTTTAATACTGTTGTTTTTTTATATCCGTAAATTATAGCCATATAATTCAAATGACTTTGTATTAACGCTTGATATAACAAGAGCTTAGTTTCCTTATTAAGTTTATATCTTAATTTATATAATATTCCAATAGCCGGTGCGATCTTTGATTTGATTTCACATATATGTTCATCCCAAGAAAGGTTACTTTGCAACGTTATTCCAAGGTATTTCACTGCATGCGCATATTTTTTCAATTGTTTTGAGATAGGCGTGGTAGAGAAGATTAAGCATACTTTTTCTAAAAATCATAACAACATTGTAAATTTTTAATTGAATTAGACTGCGCAGTTTCTGGTAACACAACCTTCATCAGTAATCCTTTTGACAATACTGTAATTATTTGTTATGGTTTTTATTGTTTGATTGCATCTATATGAAATGTTTATTTATTAAATGCAATCCTGAACGTGGCTTGAACCTGCTTTCTTTAATTTAATTTTCATTTAAAATCATATTTCATATAATTTATTAAACTTTTATTAATATTAAGAATTTTTTTGTTAATATTCGGAGGAAAAATTTCATGAATTTAATAAAAAAATTTCTTTGTTTTTCGGTCGATGAAATTATCTGCGTTATTGAATTTTTAATGATGTTTTTGGATTTCAACTCGATTTTTTAAATTCCAATTGATACTCGTAGTTTTTGAATTTTAAATTAAATATTACATGGATTTAAATTACATATTTCTCAAATAATGTTTTCTGAGATTTTATTAATATTTTCTGATGTTTAAATACAACGAACTTTTAATTTTGACTGGTTTTTTGTTCCAAAGGAAATTTTTAATTTAAAATTAGTATTCTAGAATTTTAGTTATTTTTTTAATTTTTAAATAAATTTTTTTTTAATATTAAATGAAATTTTCGAACTTCAATTAATGTTATCTAAATTTCAATTAAAACTAATTCTAATTTTAATATGCAAATTTTCGATTTGAATACGGACGTTTTAGAATTTAAAATTTAGTAGTTTTTTTAATGTTTTAGTTGAGCCGTTTATTATTTTTGAACAGTTCTATAAAAGCTGACTTCTGTTATATTTAGATAATAAAATTTTGTTTAATAAAAATAATTACAAAAAATAAATATAATTAGGTGTAATTACTTTTTAAATCACGTGAGTTAATAATTTTAAAAAAGGAACTATTTTTCAAATACATTAGGTAATTAATTCCAAAAACAATATTAGAAGTACTTCTGTTTTTTTAAATTGCAACTTTCAGAGAAAAAAAATGTATATATAATTATATATAAGTTTGTTATAATTTTTATTAAAAATAAAAATTATGTTTTTTTCATTTTCATTTTCATTTTCATTATAATTATATATATTTATATTTAAATATATATAATCGTATATAGCACCATATATTATTAGATATAATTGTATATGCGGTTGATAATTAAAAAATTTGTTTATATGGTGATATATAAAATTATATATGGTCCAATATATAATTATATCTGCATCATATAATTATATACAATTTTATATTACTTTATATAATTATATAAAATTTTTCGGATATATATATAATTATATGGGATTATATCAAATTTTATAGAATTATATATAATTATATATAATTATATTCACCAATTTCCGTATATAATTATATATAATTTGATATGGCTTATATAGTTTTGTTCAATCGGGTAGTTACAAATGGTTTATAAGAAATAGTTATTACCCTACGGGAATGGGACCGGTTCTTCGTGTACCACAGGATCGGTTACTTTGTGCCAGAGACCGGTCTTCTGCTAAACCCTACCCTATGTAAACAATTGGCAACTTTAACATTGGCTTGTCATAGGAGGTGGTCATTTGTCCTCCTTTAAACCACATAGTGGCATGCCACAGGACTAACCAAAGATGGGCATACCACAAGACTGTCGCAAAAGGTCCATGTCGTATAAAATAACGAAAACTAAACCGCTTCCAATGGGTAAAATTCTGGCCAACTGCCTTTTTCTTGTTAATAAGCATTCTGGTTAAGTGGTATGTCCTCCCTTTACCAGTCACAGGATTGGTAATTTTAGGACAATTGACACTGCTTAACCCACTTCAGTATAAAATTATACCAGTCCTGTGATAAGTCCTTCTTTGACCAGTCAGTCACTTTTAGGTCAGCTGCCTCCTCATTCCCCATAGGGTATTTTTAATATGGAACTACCACTTTTTTTTAAATGAGATCATTAGCCAGATCGAAATACTAGTATCAACCTAGCTAATATGTTTGATTTGCTCTATTTTTGTAAATATACGGAGGTTGAAAGCTCGTTATAAATTAAAAATAACATAAAAATAATCTCGATGTATATAAAAACAAAAAACTAATATAACTGTAAAAAATATTACTTGAGCCAGAGTACAAACTAAAATTTTTTTATATAAATAGAACATTTTTGGTCTTCAAAGTTTAGTAACGTCATGATGCTTGTTAGGAAAAGACCTAACCACGTGGTTGATTACTAAGAAGACAAGAATGGAGCAAAATTGATTATTAATAGGTTTTTGTTAAAGTTCTGCCTATTATATAGGCTCTAGCTTTTCTAAAACTTCGGGTTCTGATGAGATCTTTAGCCAGATCGAAATACTAGTATCAACCTAGCTAATATGTTTGATTTGCTTTATTTTTGTAAATATACGGAGGTTGAAAGCTCGTTATAAATTAAAAATAACATAAAAATAATCTCGATGTATATAAAAACAAAAAACTAATATAACTGTAAAAAATATTACTTGAGCCAGAGTACAAACTAAAATTTTTTTATATAAATAGAACATTATATAATAGAACATTCTTCAAAGTTTAGTAACGTCATGATGCTTGTTAGGAAAAGACCTAACCACGTGGTTGATTACTAAGAAGACAAGAATGGAGCAAAATTGATTATTAATAGGTTTTTTGTTAAAGTTCTGCCTATTATATAGGCTCTAGCTTTTCTAAAACTTCGGGTTCTGATGAGATCTTTAGCCAGATCGAAATACTAGTATCAACCTAGCTAATATGTTTGATTTGCTTTATTTTTGTAAATATACGGAGGTTGAAAGCTCGTTATAAATTAAAAAGTAAGTACTTTTTGTTTTTTCTAGGGAACTATGTTTTTTTTTTTTTTGTGTAAGTACTTGGTAGTTTTGCCATGGAACTAGTTCTTTATTAAAACATGTATGTAGTTCTTCAAAATATAAAGTAAATAGTTCTTCGATAACAAATATTATCAATTCTAAATAATCAGTTATTTTTGTCTCACGCCCTGTTAAAAGAATCTAGTAGGTAATCTAGTAAAGAATGCTCTCTGCCCAAAATGCTTCATTACAAACCCCAGGCACGTAGCTAAGAATTTGTTTCGGGGGGGGCTTTTCGATTTTTTATATTGATTATATATTTTTTTTTTTGCACACTAGAGTAACAGCTTTTTTTTTTTTTTTTTTTGCTAAATTTTTGCTACGCGTGATGGGCAATCATGTATTAATAATAGAAACCGCTTTCTCAGGTCATTTTGAAACAAAAACCTCCCGCATAAAGTGCATTTCCTTAAAATGCATTTTTTTCATTTTTTACTTATTGTGTTCTTTATTTTGCGAATTTTGATGTCTATATCGCGAAACAACGTTTTAATCTGTTTGATCACAATCCGCGAAACACGTAAAATTTGAAAACGTAATTTAATATGAGTCTTAATACAGTTTTATCCGAGAAATGGGCATAATAATTAAATAACATCCAAATAATGACGCGATACAATTTAATACGATTTTATATAGCGGTATAAATTTTCAGTTTTTGATTTTAAAACGTCATGAAAATTGGAAATATCTATTAACCTTTTAGACTTTAGCCGCTTGCAAAAGGTTTACAACTTTATAATTTGTAACAAATTCCATAGCATTTGGAAATTTTATTTAAAATAAAATTGTGTTTTTTTTAAATATGATATAATATCAAAATATGTATTATTTTGCAATGTCTACGTATATAAATATATTGTAATTATTAATTGGATTAGTTTTAGCGTATTCTAAATGCAATATACAATTATACGCAACTATATATGACATCATATTAAATTTTTTATACGAAATTAATTTTATATATGAATTTATATAATTTTATCCGGTTAAATGCACTGGCAGATAAAACCTGTATAAGTGTATATAAAATAATGTATTATTTTATGCAAACGTTTTAACTCGGGAAATTAAAGATTTATAACCGTCCAAAAAAACAAATTAAAAGCAAATATCCTATATAATTTGCCCTTTGTTCCCTTTGAAATTAATGAAATTCGGATAGGTGATAAAGCAGCAAAAATATATGAAAAACGTATCTATTTTTAAAATTGGTGTTGAAATTTAACACATCTTTGTATGAAAATATGTTTAAAGTTTAGGAAATTTAGACTTATTTAAAAACAGCGTTAAAATGCTCGAGAAAACACACATTTTGAAAACCATTTTGACACTATGTCACTTATTTGAATTATTTTAACAAATTTTAATTATTTTAACAAATTATTCACTATTTTTTCCCCTTTTTCATATATCCGGCTCGTGTCTTGTATTAAAAAAATCGTAAATTTTCCAAATAAGCGTGATTGTAGTCTGAAAGAAATAATAATAAAGAAAAAATATAAAATTGGAAAATTTAAAAATATACCTGATATCGCCTAGGTCTTATTTAAACTAAATTATGTATTTCGAATTCACTTTGATTTATATTTTGGATAATTTCAAACGCTTTTAAAATGTATAAAAAAACTACATCGTTATAACACAAAGACTGGTTTAGCTGCTTGATTTTAAAATGACGCATTTCAAGGAGCGAGGATAGAAATTTGTTTACATTTAGTCTAAAAAAAAATTGAGAAAATTTGAGTCACATTGGACCACGTTAACACATTATGCATATCGATCAAAGTTTGAGGCTTAAATTTGTTTCAAAAAATTACAAAAATATATGAGATATAGTAACATATATCGTAAAAAAAATACTGAAAACTATGTTACCAGGTGCGTGCGTAGCAAACCAAATTTATATAAAAAGATTGCACTGCAAGTAAAGTAAAGACTTTTACGGCACAAGTAAACTTAATTTTGAGTCTTAGTTGTATAGTATAAAAAAAAATTTCAGTTTTTATAACGTATAATAATAACACTGAAACAAATGCAAACATTTTAAAAAGTCGCCAAAATTAAAAAATCGTTTAAAGTAGAAAATTCGCGTTTCTTTAATTTTTGGTGATTTTTTTAAATTTTTTTCGAATTTTGGAGTTTATTTTGGGAGTTTTTTAAATTCCTGCAATTTCGAGGACTGTTTTTTTAAATTTTGGCAATTTTTTTCAAATTTTGCAATTTTTTCAAATGGTCTCGATTTATTAAATTTTGGCGATTTTTTTACAATTTTGGGGATTTTTTTTAAATTTTGTAATTTGTCCCAATAGTAAACAATATTCAATTAAATTCTTAATAGATGTGAATAAAACTATATGTAATTGAAAATAATATTAACTAAATAGATACAAATTATTTTGGTTGTTACTACAATTGCATCAACACGACCGAATTCATTTAATAAAAAAAAAATTCACATAGATGCAATCAAACAATAAAAACCATAACAAATAATTACAGTATTGTCAAAAAGGATTGCTGATGAAGGTTGTGTTACCAGAAACTGCGCAGTCTTATTCAATAAAAATTTACAATGTAGTTATGATTTTTAGAAAAGTATGCTTAATCTTCTCTACCACGCCTATCTCAAACAATTGAAAATATGTGCATATTAATTATAGTATTAATTGCACACTGTCTAAGAAGACGATGAATAAAATTCAAAAATACCCAATAAAACAAATATTTTAGTTAAAACTCAATTTTAGTTTTTTCTGTGTAGACATATTTAATTTTTTAGTTTGCATTGTCTCAAACAACTTTTTGATTATATTTTAAGTCAAAGACTTCGAAATCTCTTATGAAATGATTTTATTTATTGCTTTTTGTCGAAAATCAACTCTAACAATGATAGCCGCCCATTTGCAGGCGATGTTTTCTAACGAAATTTTAAGATTCGAACCATATAAAACTATTTCCTATTTGATCCAAGTCAAAAATAAATATTTTCATATTAAATTTATCAATAACATTGTTACTTTCTAACGAATTGTATTAAGTTTTTAAATTTGTCAAATCATTTCGGGGGGGGCTCTAGCCCCCAAGCCCCCCCCTAGCTACGTGCCTGACAAACCCCCTTACCTTTTTGGAAATTTTATGCTGGGATGTGATGTTTAATTATACGTGATACTATATACAGTGGTGTTCAAAATATTTGCAATCATTTTTAAACTGCCGTCAATGATGCAAGATATGAAAACAAAGACTCCTAGAAAGAAATATTTGCATAGGAAGTAACTTCGTAAGATTTGGTATCCCAATTAGCACTATTGATAGAACAAGAACTTGGTAAATCCTAATAAAAGGTAAAAATTTCAGTTTTTGTTGAAATGTCAATTTTTTCTATTCAATAAAAAATTTATTAGTGGACATAATACATTCATATTTTTTGTTTTTTTTTTTAAATTCAATAGACTTTTAATAATAAAAAAATTATATATTAGGTGTATGTTGGAGCATCGACAACTGCTTTCGCTGTACAAATTTTAACAGTGGGTTAAACATGATATTTTCATTTAAAATTGTGTTAACTTTAGAAGCTGCTGGGAGGACCAGAGTCGTATGCACGGCGGTAACCGGCGGTAAAAGACTGTTGGTGCTTTTTGGGGAAAAAATCGAAAACATTTTTTTTTTTATTTCTACTTTACACGAATGTAATTTTTGTGTGTAACAAGATATTGCAGTTATTTGTTATTTATTTGAATAAGAAATTATTTAATTAAATCGCCAATATTTTAAAAAGGAAATTGGTCGCAATTTCGTCCGCTGTTCGCGAAAATCATTACCTGTGACGGACCAAATTTGGAATTTCACATTTTCAAATGGAAATATCTCGGGTACTATTAAAGATAACACACACATGTACGCATGTTTAGTCTCTAGGAGCAAACTACAAATATGTAAATTTTTTCAAAATTGTATTGGCAAGCACTCAAAATTGTATATGCAATAAGTTTCCTATTTTGGGTGGTCATATTACCGCGGCCGGGGTTCTGGAAGGTTCAAAATCAAAACTTATGTCTGTTCCCAGTTTTATTGCAATCGGAATACTAAGTAAGAAATGGCAGAATTATTTTTAAAAATGTTGTGATATATCCCACTGTGCACAGAGGGCTCGATAAAAGTTCATATTTTGTTTTTTTTTTTTAGGATATATTGATAAATATAATTAATTCATAAGTATTTTACAAAAAAATTATTTTACTGTCTTATACCAAATACTTGTACTTTTCCAATATAAGTATTGTTAACATTAAATCGTAATTGTGTCATATATTCTCCTCGTGGAAATGGTAAATTTTTCAAACTTTTTGTATCCAATACAAAATTTTTAACAAAAATATCATGCTAAAAAGAAATATATAAAATTAGTTTTAAAAAATTTTAACCAGATTACAAATACTCAACTTCAAATGGACAGGTATGGTTGATATTGGAATATTCCGTCAATGTACGATATATCGTAATCCAAAATATATTATGATTGGGATGTTTTAGGAATTCACAAAAATGTATAATATCATCGTAAAGAAATGCACGATACTTTTTATTGATTTTACGAAATAATTTTGCATTGACCTGAAAAATTAAACAAGCTTTATTGCAAGTTCTCAACAGGTCGTAACTAGGGAAGCAGCAGCACTTTTTTATTTCCCGGGAAAGCAGGAAATTTTTTCAAAACTCCCGGGATTCCGCAATCCCGCTCGAACAATAAATGAATACATTTTTTATATTGAACTATAATTTTGTATACAACTTTATATTTTTTTTTATAAAAATTAGTCCGAATTTTTACATTTCCTTGAGTTGAGAGGCTCAAAAGTATTTCCACTTGATCTTAGAGTTTGTTAAACCAAAAATCATTATTATAAATTACAACTTTAAAATAATAAAAAAAAAGTTTAAACAGATTTAAATGCCTTTGGGCAATATTTCGTAACTTAAAGTGTTTTGGACAAATTTGTATAAAGGCAATATTTTGAGACACAATCTAGACTAATTTTAAATTCCTAATTTTAGTTCAAAGTCTTAGATAATCGGTGAAAATTGCATAATTTTTTCGTTTAAAAGGTTGTTTAAGATGTTGATTGCTGCATGTCGAATGTAGAATGTTGAATATTTAACTTTTCTGTTTGAAATCATACTCTCAAAAATCCCAGGATTCCAGAAGCAAGAACAGAAAAATGCTCCTGGAACAGAAAAATGCTCACGGAAAGGAAATCCCGGGACGGAAATCCCGGAATGCATTCCCTAGTCTTCACGATAAAATCATTTCGACTTACCATAATATTATCAAGTTTCTTAGAGATCAATTTAGCATAAACTTGTAAAGTTAATGCGCTTCCATTATTTTTACTTATCTTACATTCTGTAAAGTTTAAATAATTTTTCTCGGCATTATCGCAAATTATATTCGTAAATAAAAGTGATTCTTGTTTTGATATTATTAATGTCATATAATATTGAAATATTATAAGCCAGAAAATATATAATCTTAGCGGATACATGTTTAGTGTAAAACTAAATAATCCAAAGTTAGCAATAAATTTATTTAAAAAATATTGTTTTTAAATAATTTTAATTCATGCGATGCGTCTCATTGACTACTCATTAACTATATCGAAAAAATACTCAATTGTTTGCCAATTACTGTATTTTAATTGATTCAAAAAAGATTGTTTAGTTAATTTTATTTTTTCAGCCCCATTTCAAAATAATAGGAATATGTAAGCATTTAACTGGAACTTTATCAACAGTAGCGGTTTGAGTACAACACAAAAATAAAGGGCCTTAGGGACTACAAAATATACCCAGGAAAAAATTACACATTCCAAAAAGAAGGTGATGCCCAAACTTGCTTACATATCTCATTGCCAAATTTAGTAACTGCAATACCAAACTCATTCCAACGATAGAGTCTAAAAAGCAAGTAGTATTGTAATCAATTCTTTTAATTTAAACCAGAAAGCACGAACTCAATAACAAAGTAATTATTTACTTTAAAGAAAATAACAATGTTATTAACTTATATGTATAACTTTTTGTACTCAAGAAGTAATCATATACTTTTTCTTAATAAAAGGACGTTATTGGAAGTAGCTCCTAATTTTAAAAAAAGAAGTTATTCAATTTTGAAGAATTTATCTCATATATTTTTTCAAACAAATTTTTATTTGCAGGAAAATAATATTAAAAACAGAAATTGCATGTTGCCTAAATTTTGTTAAACTATGGTTAGGTATAAATTAGGGAAGCGCTCGTGAGCAGAAAATTGTGAGTGGAAGTTGAAATTGCTGACGTTATCGTGAGTGTAAAAAAAATTTCGAGGGTGATTGTGCGAGAGTCTTATTTTTGTTTTTCAATTTTAAATTTTACTTTTTTTTGAAAAATTTATATTTTCGTGGTTTATAGCTCCAAAACTATGACAAACCCATGTTATCATAACAATTCGATGTTTCACTTTTAAGGATTTTATTTCCGCATGAGTTTAGATCGTTAAATTTAAGTGAGCAAGGAGAATCACGTGTGAGTAAAAGTTGAATTAACTTATGGAACTACTTCTTTTTTTTCAAATGTAAGTACTTATTTTTTCTAGGGAACTATTTATTTATTTTTTTGTGTAAGTACTTCGTAGTTTTACAATGTAACTATTTCCTTATTAAAAAATGTATATAGATCTTAAAAATATAAAGTAAATGGTTCTTCGGTAAAAAAAATAATCAATTCTAAAGAATCAATTATTTTAGTCTCACGCCCTGTTACAGAGAAAATTCGTTTTTTAGTCGAACGATTCGTATGTGGAACAAACTTCCCGCAGAAGTCTTCCCTGTTACTTACAATTTAGAAAAATTTAAATCAAATATCCACAAACACTACTCCCTCTTTCCTCCTTCCCATACCTTATTTTCCTGATCAATACAATGCACTGCATGAGTAGGGGGCATCCCCTGAGTATTGGTTAAATTATAAAAAAAAAAAAAAAAAAAAAACTTCATAAAATGGTTTTTTCCTTTTTTCAAAATCATAAAAAACGAATTTGTTTTAGTTTTAAAGTGATTTCGCACATTTTAATTTTTTCGACTTTCATGATTAATAACAGCAGCAATTCTAAATATTTATTAAAAAATGTATTTCATTAAAGATTGCTTGGATTTTCTTAACACCCTAGTGAAGTTTTCATTTGAATGAAGCTCAAAGTAAAGCCGTAGGAATTTTTGTATCTTTAAAGATGCAAATTTTAGAATTGTTTTTGCCTAAAGTGGTTAAGGGTTAACAACCCAGTGTAGAAACGGTAATGACATGTCATTATTTTTCATATTGCTAGTAATGACACCCTTAACCTCTACATTGTTTTAATGCGGTGAATTGAGCCAATCCCATTTCATGAAAAACACCCCCACATCATAATGTTTCCACCTCCGTGCTTCACTGTGGCGGGTGTGTATCTGGGATTAAACTTTTCGCCTCGTGGTCTTCGAACATTGGCTCTTCCATCTGATCCCCGGAGGTTGAATTTAGACTCATTTGACCACAATACATTTTTCCATTGCTGTTGAGTCCAGTTCAAATGGGTGCGTGCAAAGTCAATCCGAGCTTTTCGGTTTTTTCCGACACAAACGGTTTTTTTTTGTACATCTATAACTTCTAAGACCATATTCTCGGGCTCTTCTTTTAATGGTGGGAAGACTGGCATCTATTAAAAGTTCCGTTTTAGCTTCTCTGGGAACTGCTTTAGGATATTTCGTAAAAAAAATCTTGATCTTCCCATTTTCTCTTACAGTTGTAATAAGGCTTCATCTACCTTTATGCGTTGTGTGGATGTTATCACTGTTAACAATGCGGCAAATCGTAGATTTTGGAACGGAGTACTTTATAGAATTTTTTTTAGGGAAAGTCTATTTTGAAAATCATTTAGAACTTTTGATTTAAATCAGAATTGTATTTATTTCCTGCCATTTTTTACAAAAATTATTCTTACGATGTTTATGTTTCCAATATCTTATTACAATTATTAAAGAATAATAATTATAATAAATTTGTTTAAAAAATGTTACGTCCTAAATCTCATATTAAAAAGCAATGCGATTACCATTATAGCCTAGCATTTGTAAGTATAAATTGATTCGTTAAGAGTAAAAATAATAAGAGTTGCTAATGTTTTGAACACCTGCATTTTGAATACATTATTATTAATTTTTTTGTTGTTTTAATTTAACGGAATTAATTTTTTTTATTTGTTTAACACAAAACAATGTATGAAGAATATGTAAAACATAAATTATAGTAACTGAGTGTGATTTGAAGATATTAAATCAATGAAAACAACAAATGAGATCTCAGTTCCTAATGTTTTGACCACTACTGTATATGTAAATAATTTATTGTGTTAGTCTCTTCTAAAATGTAAAAATTTTAATTTTTTAATTTTAATTTTTTCTTTTAAATTTTGGAATTGTGGGCTTGCTTACAGAAATCATAAATTCTAACATAAATTTCACATTATTGACTTAAAAGTCTATTTAAGTCCAAAAAATGATTGAATTTATTTTGAACAATGAAAATTTTGTATTTTAACAAAAACTGAAATGTTTACCTTCCCATAAGGATTACCCAAGTGTTTGTTCTACCAAGTGTGCTAAGTGTGACTGTTTTTAAAAAATACCGTATCTACAGTTACTTTTCTGTCCAACGATATTAAAACACTTATTTGATGTGTTTATAACTTCTTAACATCAAATCTTCTAAAGTTACTACCTATGAAAATATTTCTTATATTTCTTATTATTACCCAGCAAAATAAATTGGAAGTAGTGCTTTAAGAACCTCTTTAACTTGACTTTCAAAGCATTAGCATACGCACATTTTTTACTTTAATAGAAGTTATTGTTAACAACTGCCAAAAATGTTAACTTAAAGTTATTTTAAACAGCATTTGCATCATCATATAAATTAATTGGTATCTAAATTAATAACATCCTAAGAAGTACTTTTTCATAAGTTCATATATTCTTTTTTTTATATGGAGGTTGAGGTGGTAAGGGGCTGGATTTGCAATCAGAAGGTTGCGAGATCGATTCCGGGCCGGGGAGATAATTTTTTTTTTTAATTCTAATTAATTTTTTTAGTATTTTTTATTTAATTTAGTTTTTTCTGAGTATTTTAAGAGAATTAAGTAATTTAAAAGTGGCCAAATAATTAACATCTGGACTTTAATCATAAAGAAATCTTTTTTAGAAATTTGTTCTCCAGAGTTGACAAACAATTATTTGATAAAAATCTGTTTTTTGTCTTTGCGATGGAACTTTTTGTAAAACTTATTTAAAAATATAAAAAAAAAAACTAAAGTTTTATATTTTTTTATTATGTTGATTAGAAAATTCAAAGATGTATTTCACTGCTAAAAATTAGTTTATCGAATTTTTCATATTTGTTTCAAGATATATTGAAACGTGTGCAATATTCAAAAAACTAGGTTAAAAAATTTGATTTTGGCTTCAAAAATCTATTTGATCTTTTAATTTTATTGTTTCGGATCGCAAAAAATTAGCAAAACCGAAAAATATCGAAGCCAAATTTTGAAAGCTAGTTTATTAATAATAATAATTAATTAGTAAATTAATTAATAACTTTTACTTAATTTAAATATATCACTTTAATTTACCGATTCACTTTAATTTTACCGACCTCTTTCTCCAAATCTTTAGAAAAAAAATACGGGAAACATTAAAAGATCTTAAGTTCCAAGGCACACTCGTTTCATTGCAGGCTACTTGTCCCTACCTGTAGTGCAAATGGTAGCGCGGTCTACTTTAATACAGCAGATCGTAACTCAGATTCGTGTGTTCAATACTCGCTGGCACCAAAAGATTTTTTTTTTAATATTTAAAGAAACACCCCTAAAGTATGCTGCACATTTTTTTTAAATAAAAATGTTAGTATATATTTGAGACCTTCCATGAACTATTGAAAAATAGCATCCATGCACTGTTTAAAATGCTATTAAAGAAGTTATATATTCACTCCATCCGCCCAATTACACGACAATGTTAAAATCATTAATGATTCACCTAAATTTGCTCCACATCCGACTCAGTAGATGTGGTGTTTTTACTACTTCTTCCTCAGCTCTTGTTTTGCTGGGTAGTGTTTGGAATCATTTTTAAACTGCCGTCAATGATGCAAGATATGAAAACAAAGACTCATAGTAAGAAATATTTGCACAAGAAGAAACTTTTTAAGATTTGGTATCCCAATTAGCACTATTGATAGAACAAGAACTTGGGAAATCCTTATAAAAGGTAAAAATTTCAATTTTTGTTAAAATGAAAATTGTCACTATTCAATAAAAAATTTATTAATGGATATAATCCATTCATATTTTTTTGACTTAAATAGACCTTTAATAAAAAAAATATTCCAAAAGTGGAATCTTTTACATTACCCAGTAAAAAATGTTCATGTTTTTAGAAGCAGGATAAAACAAATGTGCTGATATAAGCGCTTACTTTCACATAATACTAAGAAGCCGCAAAAGAAACGAATAATTTTCGTATAAAATAATCAAAAAAAAATGTTGAGCTTACTTAACAAGGATGCAGGTTGTAAGCAGCTTACCCTAATCCCTTATATGGATGCAGGTTGTAATGCAGAAAGTTTCATATCATGTATTATAAACGATCTGTACCGATTTTCACAAGTGATGTGCGATTGTGTTTTTGAGTATGTAATAAAAAATAATTAGTCATTTAACTGTTTCTGAAGAGCTAGCACGTAGAGCGGTAAAAAAATAAAATGATTACATTATATGTTTAAAATTTTAACAGCAAAAAATTAATATCTGTTGAATTTTATGTGAAATAAATTATATTCATATAATTACTTTTATTTATCATTTATAATTACTTTTAGTCGTAATAATGTAGACATAAAATATGATTTTACTGAAACTCATAAAATCACAGCTTTTTATAAGCGCTAAAAGCCGCGCTTTCTTTGCCCAAAAGTAATGCTTCCAAGTGGGAATACACCATATAAAAATCATGGCATATGTAAGCAGGTTTGTAAGACACTCTTTTTGGCTTAAACCCTTACAAACCTGCTTCCATGTAAGCAGCGTTTTTTACTGGGTAGACCTTTCGAATACATTAGGTGTATGTTGGAGTATCTACAAGTTATTTGTTTTTATTGTATGTGCAATAAAAACTTAAGCTCGATATTACATCACTTATGTCTGTTTCAAATTTCAAAGATATGGAAGCATTATTATCAAAAATTTCGTGATATATCTCACTGTGCACTAGAGGGCTCGATAAAAGTTCATATTTTGTTTTTTTTTTCGGATATAGTGATAAATATAATTAATTCATAAACATATTTAAAAAAAATTATTTTACGGTTTAATACCAAATACTTGTACTCTTCCTGCATATGTATTGTTAACATTAATTTGGAATTGCGTCATATATTCTCCTAGAGGAAATGGTATATTTTTCAAATTTTTTGTATTAAATGTTAAATTTTTAACAAATACATCATGCTAAGAAGAAATATCAAAAATTAGTTTTAAAAAATTTTAACCAGATTGCAAATACTCAACTTCATATGGGCAGGAATGGTTGACATTGGAATATTTTATCATCGTACGAAATACCATAATCCAAAATATATTGTGATTGGGATGTTTTAGGAACTCAGAAATATTTATAGTATCATCGTATATAAATGCACGATACTTTTTATTGACTTTACGAAATAGTTTCGCATTGATCTGAAATATTATATAAGCTTTTTTGTAAGTTCACAAAAGATCGTAACTAGGGAATGCAAAATCCAGCATTTTTGCGTTTCCCGGGAAAGCTGACAATTTTTTCGAAATTATCGGGATCCCGGAATCATTCTTAAACAATAAATTAATACGTTTTTCATATTGAATCATAATTTTGTATGCAAAATGTCTTTTACGGCCTAAATATTTAGATTTCATTGAGTTGAGAGGCTCAAAAGTATTGTCTCTAGATCTTAGAGTTTGTTAAAACAAAAATCAGTGTAATAAATTAAAAGTATAAAATAATAAAGAAAGGTTTAAACAAATTTGAAAGTTAGTCCGACAGAAGAGTTCGTACAAAAAACGGCTTTTGGGCAATATTTTGTAACTTAAAGTGTTTTGGACAAATTTGTATAAAGGCAATACTTTGAGACACAATCTAGACTAACTTTAAATTCCTAATTTTAGGTCAAAGTCTTAGATAAACGGTGAAATTTGTATAATTTGTTCCTTTAAAAGGCTGTTTAAAATGTCGATTGCTGCATTTAGAATGTTGAATATTTAACTCTTTTGTTTGAAATCATATTCCAAAAGCAAAATTCACGGGATTACGAAAACAGAAAAATTCTTAGTTTCCCCGAAATCCTCAAATGGAAATCCCTGGACGGAAATTCCGGAATGCATTCCCTAGTCGTAACGATACTATCAATTCGACTTACCGTAATGTTATCAAGTTTCTTTGCAATCAATTTAATATAAATTTGTAAAGTTAATGCGCTTCCATTATTTTTACCTAATTTACATTCTGTAAAGTTAAAATACTTTTTTTCGCCAGAATCGCAAATTATTTTCGTAAATAAATATGATTCTTGTTTTGATATTATTAATGCCATATAATATTGAAATATTATAAGCCAGAAAATATATACTCTTAGATGATACATGTTTAGTGGAAAACTGAATAATCTAAAGTTAGCAATAAATTTCTTTAAAAAATACTGTTTTTAAATAATTTTAATTCATGCGATGCGTCTCATTGACTACTCATTAACTATATCGAAAAAAATACTCAATTGTTTGCCAATTACTGTATTTTAATTGAAAAAAAGATTGTTTAGTTAATTTTATTTCTCTTTTAGCCCTTTTTTCACAATGATATAAGTATGTAAGCATTCAATTGGAACTTTATTAGCAGCAGCGGTTTAAGTACAAATGTGTTTTTATGGTGGGAAATGTTAAATGAAGTAAAACTGCGTACCACGATTTATAAAATTATTCTTTTTAAGCCAAGCGGCCTAAATTCTCAAAATTACATTAAATTGTCCGTTACACAAAAATGAAGGAACTTAGGGACTAAAATATATATCAGTTGAAAGCTTGCATATACAGGGTGATTCAGTCACGACCCGCCAAATTTCACCAGGGTGTTCGTTGTCTCATTTTATGAAGATATGTCCATTACGACCATCCCCGGAAATGCAAGTGTGCGAAATGGCAGGGGTTTGAAAATTTTCGGATTGGTGGTCGGAGGGTAGTAGGGTAAAATTGCTAACTTCTGAACCAGTGGTCAGATTATAAAGGCATACAAATGAATATGTGCTTTTATTTCACTTCAAAAAAAAAAAACAAAACTTTTTGCATTTCAGTCAAATGGTCATAACTTTGTAAAGGTAAGACCTCTGTGCTTCGAAAAGGACATTTCGGAAAGGTAAGAGGCAGAACTATCTTCGAATAGAAAAAAAAATAGGAGTTACTTGCCATCTGACTGAGCAAATTGAGGTTATGTGCACGTTCCTATGCCTTTTTTTTAAATTTTCTTTTTTTAAAGCTCGTTATCTCGGTGACTTCACTTTATTTTTAATTTTTCTTTAATGATTATGAAAGCGCTTCTAAAGACCTTTCAAAAAAGCCAAAAAACAAAAAAATCTGACCACTGGTTCAGAAGTTAGCAATTTTACCCTACTACCCTCCGACCACCAATCCGAAAATTTTCAAACCATTGCCATTTCGCACACTTGCATTTCCGGGGATGGTCGTAATGGACATATCTTCATAAAATGAGACAACGAACAGGCTGGTGAAATTTGACGGGTGTGACTGAATCACCCTGTATATGCCTCTAACTATTTATTTTTGTTTTTTTTTTTTTGCTAACATAATTTTTATTACAATAAATAATAAAATATATGTTTCAAAATACAACTAGCAAAATATAATTTATTTACTAACTAGTACTTTATTGTTAATAAAATAGTTTGACTATAAGATATATCAATATGGTTCACACAAATACATCCTTTAAGTGGATGCCCTAAGCAGGTCGTTAGGTTTTATGCGTCTTAGACGCCGGATTTCCCCATTCGTATCGATGAGACTAGATGCCTCTTCATTGACGTGTGTTCGTAATCTATCAGCATGGCTATTAGCAATTTTTTTAATTTCTTCGGCAACTGTGCTTATACCCAAGTCACGGAGTAAGTCCTTGTTTCTAACGTACCATGGTGCATTCACTATGCATCGTAGAATTTTATTTTGAAATCGTTGGATTTGAAGTATTTCATCTCTGGCTGCGCAATTTTGTGTCTAATGTCATCACTAAGTACTTGGCTGAATTAGAAAAGGGGACTATGACATCATCTATATAGATTGGATGGTGTTGAATTTGGTTCTACGTAAAGTCCACATGAACAGAACAGAACTATTTATGTATTTTATTTAAACTTCATAAAATGGTTTTTTCCTTTTTTCAAAATCATAAAAAACCACATTTTAATTTTTTTCGACTTTCATGATTAATAATAGCAGCAATTCTAAATATTTATTAAAAAATGTATTTCATTAAAGATTGCTTTTATTTTCTTAACACCCTAGTGAAGTTTTCATTTGAATTAAGCTCAAAATAAAGCCGTAGAAATTTTTGTATCTTTAAAGATGCAGAGGACATTTAAGGGTTAAGAAAAGCGCACACAATTATTTTAATATTTACTATCTTTAATTTTTTTTTAATTTTTAATTTATAATCCAATAATCTAAAATTTTAGAATTGTTTTTGCCTAAAGTGGTTAAGGGTTCACAACCCAGTGTAGAAACGGTACCGTGAAATAACTCCCAAATGAAATTACTCCCAAAAACAAAATTAAATAACTCCCAAAAATTTTCCTTATAAATTGGGATTTATTTCATTATGAAATAACTCCCAATTCGTTAGGACTTATTTCACAATCTTCTGTTAGAAATTATGTCATTATGAAATAACTCCCAAATGAAATAATTCCCAACCAGGTTTTGTTGGGAGTTATTTCACTCCTTTTTTGGCATTGGGAGTTCTTTCACTTTTGTTGGGACTTATTTCATTTTTAAATGTGATTTTATCGTTGGGAGTTATTTCATTTTTGTTGGGAGTTATTTCATTTCTATTAAAATTACATTTTGGTAAATTTTATGCATTTGTAACGGTTCTTAAAATTGTCGTAAAGTAAATAATAGCAATACAATTAGTTATTTTACCAAAAGAAACGCAGTTCTTGCTAGAATTTTGGTAAGTAAAGATCGGTATTAAAGTGATTAAAAATAATGGCAAATCTTGAGTTTGAATAATGAGTGGCAAAAGAAGAAATAGTTAAGTGTTATACGTAAAAGTCGGAAATCAAATTTATTTAAAAAATTCGGAAGCTAGAGGAGGAAAATATTACACGTGTTACGACATAAGGTCCATGGACATTATATTCCAGTGTGGAAACAGATCAGTAATATTGAAGTTTCATTTGTGTCGCACGCAGAAAAAACTTTATTTCACGAAGCCGCCTGCCGCGTTCTATGGAGGAAAAAAAACCCTAAGAGCGGCCGAAAAAAACCCAGAAGAACTTGTTTTTCAAATCAGATGTCGAATCCGTTGAAATCTTACATTTTTAAGACATCAAGTAATTTGTAAAAACAAGTTTTTCTGTGTGGCTTTTAGGGGTTTTTTTCCTACGTAGAACGCGACAGACGGCTTCGCGAAATAAATTTTTTCTGCGTGCGATTATACGATTTATAAATTTAGTTTTATTTTGTGATATACTACTAAAGAATATTTTAAAAAATTGTATTGATATACTAAATAATATTCATGTTTTTATTTTAAAAAGTCAGGACGCTATGCCACATTTGAAAGTGACATAATATCCAAAAAAAATAATGTCGTAATGTCCATGGACATAACGAGATTTTCCAAATTGTCATAAAGTCCATGTACATTATGACACTTTTCGAGTGACATAACGTCCATGGACATTATGTCATTGGACGTTATGGCATGCCACCTCTGGAAAGCGGTGCGTACGATTCGCGTCCTGCTGCGCGGACGCGTTTCGGGTAATGCGGCGCCACCGTGATTCGCGTCCTATAGGCGCGGCCACTGCAGCGAATCGCACGCGCCGCACCACCTCCACCCCTATCCCCTAAAGAACAAGTGCATACCTAGTCATTGTGCTAGTAATGCGGTGAATTGGGCCATCACATTTCTAAATTTTAGTAACTAAGTGTGATTTAAAGAAAATAAATCAATGAAAACAACAAATGATATCTCAATTCCAAATGTTTTGACCACTACTGTATAATCACATATGATTCTATTAGAACTTTTTTCGTCGGGTACTCAATAAAAAGTTTCAATGCTACTTTAGGTTTAACATAATAAAAAAAATAGTAGCAGCTTGTCGCATTTTTGCTGTAAGCTAGAGTAATAAAAAAAAAAACAAATTTAACGCCCTTTTATACGAGTACTATTTATTTACAAGCCTCCAATTAATATTTCCCCCTAAAGTCATACCATCTCTATGGTAATTAATATATTTTGCGGTTATTTTTATTATATTTTTTTTAAAAAAAACCTTAAGTAAACATTTTGTAAAAATAACTTTTTAATGGAATTTTATTAACGGATCTCATTAACATAACTTTTTATGAATATGCATTCAAAAAATTGCAACAGTTTGTGTGGGATTTTTATAAATATTCATCAATAATTGTAATGTACACAGTGATAATAAAAATGGAAGTTACAGAACGAAAACATCTGTAATAACATAAAGTTATTTTTATGATAACAAAATATTTAATTGTGAGCGATTTTGAAAAAAATGTGATAATAATAGTGGGCCATTTTTATATCCTGTGTTAACAAGCGCCTTTTACGTGTCTTTAAAGACTAGTGTATTTTATAAGTCTTTAGATAGAACAACAATTTAACAGCGCTATAAAAAATAAGTTATCAAAACTATCACTCCACAGTTGCTATATAATGAGTAAAAAAAAAACTATTTTTGGCTTAGCGCTTTTTTAACAACATTTGAAAGTATATGGGGGGACTAGGGTGGTCTTTCGTTGTATGGGCGAAAAATAAAAATGAGATTTTGACTGTACCCCCCTCTTAAAATATTTGTTAGGGTGTCAAAACACGCCACGCAAAAAATTAGAGTTCTATCATAACGGGAAGATGTCCCGCATCGCCCTTGAAAATCGGGCCCCTTGGAAAAATGGGCATAATTTAAAAAAAAATTAAAAATTTTTTTCTTCAAAATTAAAAAAATATAAAATAATTTTTGTGTTGGTTTTAATCATAGCTACTCAGATAAAAAATATTACTTTCCCAGAAAATCGCTAACTTACCCTAACTTTGTGTCAAAAGAATTAACAAATATTTTGGGTGTAGCTCAAAGTGACTTTTTTGCATTTTTGAAAATTTTATTCAACAAAAATAAAAAACCTAGTGTTTGCTGTCAAGTATTTTATTATACACATCTCAAGTATTAAATAAGCCAAGTATTACGGATATCCGTTGGCAAATTTATTTTTTAGAGCATTTTGATTCTCGGGGATTTCAAGGTTTTTTTTATTTTAATATATCTTTACTTTAAAACAAGGTTTTAATAATATTTCATCAATATTATTGTATATGCTCTTTTATATGATTGTAATAACTTTATTATAAAATACTATTTTTTCAGTTGATAGTTAACCCATGTTAACCTGGGGTCAAATACGACCCACGAAAGAAAAATGCTTTGTGTCAAAATTTATAAACAAAATAAAAAAGGAATAATTCAATTTATATTTATTCTAAAAAATTTTCGTTAACCGTTTCTAGTCTTCGAGTAGGTCAATTTAGTAAAAATTAGAACTTAAAACTTTTCCACAATAATAATTTGAGTGAAAAAAATTTACACTATTAAATTAAAAATATCTTTTTTAAAAATACTCCTGAATATGTACAAAAAAAACAATTTAAATATGAATACAAATATCTGAATTTATACTAACTAATTAATTTTAAAATGTAAATAAATTACAATTAGAAACATAAACAAAAATTTATTTTGTCATCTTTGTGATTTTTGACTCTTTAAAATACGAGGGTCAATTGTGACCCCATGAAAACACAGGTTAACTATGAACACGAAAAATTATACTTTATAATATAGTTATTACAATTATATAAAATAGCATACACAATAACATTGATGAAATATTACAAAAATCTTGTTAAAAAAAAAAAAGTATATACAAATTTAAAAAAACGTTGAAATCCGCTCCGACGTAGTCTAATCTGGAGATAAAATTCGCGATGACTTTTTCCAACATTTGTGGCCGTATATTGGCAATATGGCGGCGAATGTTGTCCTCCAATTGGTAAATTGTTTCGGGCTTATCGGCGAAGACTAGCAACTTCACATATCTCCACAGAAAATAGTCCAGCGGAGTTAAATCGCACGATCTTGGAGGCCAATTAACGGGTTCGAAACATCAAACTATGCGGTTAGCCAACGTTTTATATAATAAAGCAATTGTGGAACGAGCTGTGTGACATGTTGCTCCGTCTTGTTGAAACCGCAGCTCCTGCACATCATGGTTGTTCAATGGATGAACGAAAAGTCAATAATAATGGCTTTATAGCTGTCACCATTGACTGTAACATTCTGACCAGCATCGTTTTAAAAGAAGTATGAACCAATGATTCCACCAGCCCATAAAGCACACAAAAGAGTCAGTTTTTCTGGATATAACGGTGTCTCAACATACACTTAAGGACTATCATCACTCCAAATACTGCAGTTTTTTTTTATTGGCGTATCCATTTAACCAAAAGTTACCTTCATCGCTAAACAAAATTCGCTTATGAAGTGCGCGATACGTATTTCGCACAGAACCATGATTTTCAAAATAAATTTGCACAATTTGGAAGCGTTGTTAAGGCGTCAGTCTATTCATGGTGAAATGCCAAACCAAACTGAACATAAATCATTTGACAGCTGACAAAATGGCAGCCAGTTAAAAAAGTGTTGCCAACTTAACTGTATAAAAAACGCCCTTTATTATTGGTGTGCCACTCCAAAAAAATTGCACAAAATCAGGTAAAAATTAACTTTTAGGGGCTGCCGCAAAAAAATGTTGGCGCCGTCGACAACATTTTCCTTGCTCATCTTATAGCGGATCGCCATATGTGCCAAATTGATATGTTAAACAGACAAAGTTAATAGTTTAGCCATCCTTCTTAGTCTCCTATAGGAGAGCAAATACCGTTAGTTGGGCATTGCTGTGAGATACTTTTTGTTTTTGCTTTACAGCTGGTTTATAAAGCTCCATAAGTATTTTACAGTTTTTCTCAAAATTTTATTTTTTTTCTAAAATATTGTCATTTGTGAACTTTTTGGACGTTTTCTGAAAAAATTTCACTTTTGTTTTTAAAATGTATTCTTTAGCCAAAGTTTTGGTTGATTATATTTCAGTATATGGTTTTAATAACGTAACGAACTAGATCCAGATTTGCCAAGAATATTTTTACGGAGAACTATTTACTACTTATTCTATGATAATATTTTTACTGATGTAGTAATTTTTTATTTGAATCACCTTTTTCACCACACGAACCAAGAATAAATTCCGACTTATCCTGTTTCACTTATAAAATTCTTTTAGTTTCGCATTTTCAATCGTAATTAAGATGAATATAGAAATAAATAAATATTAACCGCGATATTTCAAAAAGTGTAAATAACAAAAATTAGTTTTCCCAAGATTTACCGCATAGTTCTATTACACTTTCGAGTAGTGTCATCAATAAAAAAAATAAACTTATCTTATAGCTGAGAGGCATATATAACTATAAGAACTTATTTATTTTAAATCTTTTAAATGAGAATTATCAAAAAATTTAAATGTTGTTGATTTTTCAGATTAATTGCGAATATTCAGTAAATGATTTGTTTAAAATCGGTCATGGAAAATCGATATAAAATGTTGTCAGCTAATTTTAAAATTTCCAATTTTTGTTTAATTTCTTTAAAACAGTGAGCTGTAGGCAAATTTATACCAAAAAAAATAAAATTTTTCTCATTCTGCCCTAGACCGATATTGCTCATTTGCAATAAATACCAATCAACTTAAGATAATTAAAAAAAATGTAACCCTCTAACTGGCAAACGATGTTTTGCAATGAAATTCATACCATGTGATCCGCTTGAAAAACAAATAATAAGTTCTTCAACAAAATTGTTTATCGTAGCCTAATTTAGGCGACATAAGCCAAAATATTTTAGGGTGCATTTTGAAAGCTAAAGTATATTAAAGAAAAGTTTTGGACTAAAATATATTTCTCTTACCAAGATATAACCACGCTCGAAAAACTATTTTTTTCTGCTCCTATTTAAGAAGATATCGGGATTTTCGCTTTTTGGAAAGAGCGAAATAAGCGAAAAAGTATCTAAACTTCAATTTATATTGTTTTAACTTCAGCGCTTTGATATTATATTGATTTATAAGTTAAGACGACGTCCTTTAGAGGAATCCCGATAAAGTCCTGTGAGCCCGTATACTAAAGTAAGCACCTATTATTAAAGATAGACCTTCAATCATACTTATATTTTATTATAAAGAGTTTTTAGTCAACTTAAATTGGTTTTTTAGGTTTTTGAAAACTATGTTTTTTCAAAAATAATTATTTTTTGAAATTGTACGAAATTTTGATTTTGAAGCTTTCTCGCGTCCATACCGTGGACGGCACACGAAAAATGTTATATTAATTTCTAAGTATAAAACGCTCATTTGATGCATTTGTGGTAAATTTTATGAAGGCTACCCTGAGGCAGCCTTACCTGTTAGAGGGTTAAGTGTGATCAAAAATGTATGCTTTAAAGGTTCAATTTTTCAGGGGTTTGTGGGAATGTACATTAGGGTTGCAACCAAAATGAGGCCCTATCACCACGCTGTAGCCGATGTTGTGCTGAAACCGAAAAATGTTTCCTCAGGTAATTTCGGAACAAAAACGTTCCGCGTCCGATTTCTGAAAGCCCTTTAAGATTTTTATTTTTTATTCTTTCAAACTTTTTTATTTTTTCAAAATTTTTTATTTTTTCAAAATTTTTTATTTTATAATTATTTAACTATTAACATTTCTTAATGTAATTATATGATTATAATCAAAATCACAATCTAAAAACTATCTTTGTTAAGTGCTGGCGCGTTCCGCACAAATGTTGCTGCGTTGTGTTTTTCGTCACTAGATTTTTGCTATTGTTAAAAAAGTTTTCGCACCATGTTTAATAAAGTTTTAAATCAATAGGTGACAAAAATAAATAAATGTTAGTTAAAAAAACAGCGAAAATTCAAAAAAAAAAAACAAATGTGTCTTATCATGGGATCTAAGGTGACAATCTATGTCGACAGTCAGGCAGCGCCCAAAGCACTGACAAACTACACGGTGCGCTCGCGCCTGGTCGCACGATGTAGGTGTGCTCTGAGTAGGGTTGCCATTCGTACTGTTTTAAACAGTACATGAACTGTTTTTTGAAAAATGTACTGTTTTATTCACAAAACCTAAAACAGTACGCAAAAGTACTGTTTTTTTGGATTTGTACTGTTTTTGTACTGTTTTTTGTATATTTTACATATTTTTATATAAACAAGTTTTTTTTGCGTGTACAAAGAATATATATTTTTTTATCCATGTTTTTTTCGTGTGTACAATAGTTTTTTATATAAATTTTTTGAATCTCCCTGTATTAATTCCACTTCGTTTCTTTGTACATATATAAGTTTGGTTTGTTTACTTTTCAAGCAATGGATGTTTGTAAACACAATTTTTTTTATGACTCTGCCCAATGCAAAAAGTAATGGCGTCCAAACTAATAATTTTAGCCAATTTGACAAAATTTAGTCAATTTGATGAAATTTAGTCAATTTTACTTCTTTAGAGGATGTAAACTTGACGAAATTTTGTTGACTTGAATAAAATTTGTTAAATCTTAAAAAAAAAAATTGACAAAATTTTGTTAAAGATCTGCAAAATTTTTTTGTTAATTTTACCTACGCTATTTGGTTCGGTGTATTAACTTATTTGAAGTAAATATGTGATGTATTGAAGTAAAAGTTATGTTAACAATAAATACAAAAATGTACTGTTTTTTTTTCATCGATGTACTTTATTTTCACTTTTCAAATATGGCAACCCTAGCTCTGAGGGAGCTCATGGTGGCAGTAAGGGACGGGGGGGCGGGGGGTAAAGGCCCCATTATGTTACTACTTTGAGGTTATACGGAAGGGATTCCGCGAAACCGTTAACCAATCATGGAGGGACAGAATGGATTGCAGGGTGTCTAGGGCGTTATGGCCCGCATTGGACGCAGGGGCAACCAAGGTTCTTTTGGGACTGGACAGGGAAGGTCTCAGGACCCTTACGGGGTTCCTGACCGGTCATTGTTCTGTCAGGGCTTTCACAAGCAGATGGGACAGGGACATACCGGATTTTTGCAGGTTGTGCGAGGACGTTGAGGAACTGGAGACAGTTGAGCATATAATGTGCCACTGTTCTAGGTTGCAGGGTCTCAGACAGAAATGGCTAGGAGATAGATTTCATGACGAACTGGATACAATCCAGTAGATTTGCTGAGAATTGTCAGGGAGATAGGACGGCTGTTCCTAGCAAGGGGACGATATGAGCTGGTTTCTGGAGAGTATATATTCTTTCTATCTTTCTTTATATCTATCTTTCAATCTATCTTTCTGTCTATTTCTATTCTTTCTTACCGTTTTTCTCTGAAGGGATTCACAATGGACCGTATTGGTCTCCGAGTGGAGTTGTGCCCTTGGGCACATAATCCTTCCTAACCTACCTACCTATCATGTTTTTACAATAAGCCCTTATTATCGATCTTTGATTTTTTGTAGCATCAGTTTTTTAGAATTTGTCCCTAAATTCGGAGAATTTTGTTCTATATAATACGTATTGTTACTATTCTTATTGTTACTGTTTTTAGCACACGAAAAAGAAAATAGTTAAAGCCTTTTATTATACTATTATTAAACGACAACAACAATCATAATAACTAGGGCAAGGAAGTTCATTTAAATACATGTTTGTTGTCGTTACCAGGAGCTTAAAGTTAACCAAATATTTTTGGGAATCAACAAATTTGCAACAAAGTAACAAAAATATTTTAATGAAAACAGCTTTTTAGGAAATTTATAAATTTTGTCTTCAAATTTTTAAATATATTTTTGATACAAATTTTTTATTACGAAGACAAAAATAACAGAAAAATACAATTGTTAACCACTTTCTAAGACAAAACTTATTTAAATTGTATAAATAGTTTTGAAAACGTTTAAAAAATAAGTAATAAATGCATATTTTTAAATCTTAAGTGCATAGTTTACGATTTTTAATACATAAATTTGTGTTCATAAATGCTTTAACTTCCGAGCCCCTGATAATAACAATGTCTTAAATGACATTGCAGTGAACGACCTTATTGAGAGGTAATTGTACTTTTATTTCAAAAACTAAAAGACAAAAAATCCTTACACAAAATGCTAAAAATACCAGGAATAAAATCGGTTTAGTAGTTTTAAGTGTGGGAAATTCTTTTTATAGATAACATGTGTTATAAGACCATTAGCAATGCAACACTCACACATTTTTTATAGTAACTGGTTGTTGTTCATTTGAAAAATTTATTTTAAACAATTTCATTTAAACAAACAGCCAATAAACGCAGATGAAATTTATACACACAGAAAAACATTTAGTGATTTGCCAACTGAAATTCAGTTATTACGACTCAAATTCGGTTATTACGAATTCAAGACGGTTGGCAGAAGTTTACATTAGTTTTTATAACAAAGTTCGGTTAACTCAACAAAAATTTAGTTAATTAAATATTCAGAAATGTAATCTAAATATTGTTGTATGAATTAAATTTATAAGTTGCTACCATTAAAACACACTTTTTAATTCGGCTGGCACTTTATTTCTCTGTGTGTACCAATTGTTCGGCACGAAAAATAAACAATATGTCCTTCTAAAATTGTTATTTCGTTTAGAGTGAAACTCAAAAACTAAACTAAACTAAAACTAATCCATAAACATAAATTTGTTTAGTCATAAATTATTCCCTTTACCGAGATATTACTGCATTCTAAAAATTAAATTTTGTGTGCTTTTACTTAAGAAGATTTTGTCGATTTTAGTGAAATTGAGCCAAAAACCACATTAAATTCAATATAAACTAATTAAACTATAGAACAATTACAATTAAAGAGAGACTATACTTCTCTCGGCCCTCTTAATAAAAACTGCCCAACTCAGTAAACAAAATTTTCTCTTTCAAACTGAGTAACAAATAAAAATCTTTAATGATTTCTAGTATATTTTGTTTATAGAAAGCAAACTTTCAGCATATATTTTTTTCCAAAAAATGTTTTTTAAGAATTTTTAAAAAAATATTTTTAAAACTTTTTCTATTAATTTCAATTTCAAGTTAAAAAGTGCCAAAAACGTCAATTTAACAAGAAAATTTAGGAAAAAAAACATAAAAATTTTATAATTTTGACACAGGAGTATTTTAGCACAATATTTGTGTGGTAATTTAGCATATGTTTTCCCATAATAAACATTATAGTGTCCGACCGAAGACTTTGGCCAAAAAACGATAATTGGTCAGCTTTTTTTTGGTATTTGGAGGCAATGTGCACAAATATTGCGATTGAAAACATATTTTTTGAGCTTTTTTAATTCGTTTTTGAGTAAAAAGTTTAAAGAAAAAAAAGAAGTTTAGCTGTAAAGTTAGATACAAAAATCAAACTTTTTTCAGTTGTAGAAAATTTGTCAACACAATATAAATTACTCTTAAAAACACTGCTTTGTCTCTTTGGATGCATACTGAGGTGGGCAGAGCTCGTAAACAAAAAAAAAAGGAGAACGGGTTGAGTACGTAGGAGTATTATTAAATATTTTGGTTATACTACTAAATATAATCTTTCTGCTCAATTTCATAAAAATCTGTCCATACGATTTCAAGTTTCGACATTGTTTTTTACAGGTTCCCTATTTGAATCTTGTATGTCCTTGGGACAAAATTTGAATATGTTTAGTAAATTTGAATATGTTTGCAAGATTTTTAAAAATTGTGTTCAATTTACAATATTTATTTTACAATTTTGAAATTTTCCAGAATTTTAATTATAACAATTACTCGCTTCTGAACAGTGCCATGTACTCAAGAAATTACTTCAAAAAATATTTTCTGAATTTAGTTTTCTATTGCAATATCTTAATTTTATATAACAAAATACTAATTTGGCTTATTTATGGACAATTTAATTATTTTAGCCGTTTACGTGACTCACAAGTTTTTTAAATTCTTAATATTTAAAAAAAAAAAATTCAACTTAAATTTCTTTAAATTACACGCCCATTAGTTTGGTTTTAAATAATTTCAAATATTTTTGACTATTTTTAAATATTTGAATATTTTTAACAACAAAATAATATGACTGTAGTATTTTCCATATAAAAAGCAACTATAATTGTGTAAGAGAAAAACTTATTATTTTAAGAGAAAACTTCCTTTCAAATCTATACATATAATAACATGGCATGACATCAAACAAATTAATATGATTCTGACCATCAATTATATAAAGGGTCCGTAAAATAACTTTTATTTTTTTGAAAATGCTATAAAAAAAAACTACTGAATATTTTCTCAAATTTCTTTTTTTATTTGAAAGTACAATCCTTCCGGTTAATAATGGAAAATAATTTCATTCAAATGGCTGCCTCGGCTGGCCATGCAGTAGCCTACACGATCGGTAAAATTTTTAAGCACATTATCGATTGTGTGCAGCTGTTTTTCACCAATGGCTTCACGAATATTGTCCTTTAAAGCGTCAATTGTCTCTGGCTTGTTGGCGTAACACTTATATTTGACGGCACCCCACAAATAATAGTCCAACGGTGTCAAATCGCAGTTCCGAGGTGGCCAAACGACATCAGCTCTGCGGCTGATAATGCAATCTTCAAAAAAAGGGCGCAAAACATCGAGTGTAGCTTCGGCTGTGTGGCACGTAGCGCCGTCCTGTTGAAACCAAATGTTGCCAATATCCTCCTCTTCAATTCTTGTGAACAAAAATTCGTTCAACATGGCCCGATAACGATCGCCATTGACTGTAACGGCCACTCCTTGCTCACACATTCTGCAACATTACCATGATTTTCAAAGTAATGTCGCAATATTTCCCAGCGTTGTTCAAGCGTATACACAATCATATTCGTTCAGCGGAAGGATAAAACTAATTATCTGTCAAATCAGACATGAGCTAAGTGTTACCATTCACGAAATAAGCACTAGTTGAAAAAAAAAACGTTAGATGGCGGACCCTTTATATTTCGGGAATGCTGGTTTTAATGGTGTACTTTATTTTTTAATGTATGGTATAGTTTTTCCGTAAAATTACTTTAAGATTTGGCGCTTATTCCTGCTCTTTTTTATATAAAAAAATTTGCAAATGCAATAAATCTGATATCCACCATTAACATATATTAACATTAACATATATTTGATTAACAAAGCTTAAAATTAAACTCGCTGTTAAGCGGTGTTTTCTAATTTTTACGGTTTTCGCGAATTATATGCACTCATAAAAAAAATTAGTTCAAAATTCTATTAAACGTATTCTTACTAATTTAAACTAATTTTTCTGTTGTTATCGTTTAAATCAGTTATTTAACTAAAGTAGTTAGTTATCTCGTTTCACCTTAAGAGCAAATTTCATCCGTATTTGAAGTAACATTCGAAAACAAATTTAGTAATTCGTGAATCTTAAATTTAGAAATTTTGCAAGTTAATTTAAACCACAATTGTTTTAAAACCATTATTTTTTGCGTTTCCGCTATCTGCCTCACTTGTAAACGGCGTTATTTACTCATATTTTTCATTTTATAATCAGGAAATAGGCTTTATCAGAGAAACTAAGCGAGATAGAGCAAAATGGACCAGTAATCGTTATCCCTTAAATATTAAGTCTTTATTAACTACCTATACGCCCGGTAATATATATATTTACCTACCTCTGATCGTATCAGGAAAAACATTTTTACCAAGAAATTTTCTGGTTATTGAGCTTAAAAATGCTGTTGATTTGGCTAAATTCTTAGTTAATTTAACTGCAAATTAGCAGACTGTGATTCTCAACATCATTGAAATTCTGCTGGCGTAAATTCAGTTACTATTTTTTTTTGTCGTAGCTGCATTTTCAGCTATTTGCACGGGATTTTTTTATAAGTGTAGCTTAATAATTAAACAAACTAATCAAATGGTCACGTAGTGGAAAGAGCCACTGCAGAGGAGTTATATTAGCAAGAAAAAAGTATTTTATCACAGCGTTTTTTATGGAAACTACGCAATTTGTCAAAAATTTTACATGTCAAAATAGCTTTCAAGGCTGACCCCAAGGGCCAGTTTAAGTATGTTATGTAAATACATTTTAAAAGCATGTTTCCATATTTTCAGCTAAAAATTTTTATATATGCAAAAGTTTTCCTCACAAAAGCCTACGTTTTGGTTAATATTAATCAAAAAAGTAGGGGTTTTGTTAAACTCTTTTGCAAATATAACAATTTTTTAAAGATTTTTTACACATATCGCTCATTTACTTCAATAACGTCATAACTCAAAAATTTTGATTTTGCAGAAAACTAGTTTAAAGTTTTCCATTTACTCCCACCCCTTGAAGAAAATAATAATGACATAATTTTTCTCAAGTAGTGAGTATACAAGATATCAATACGAATTTTTTACACAATATGGAACGTGATATAACGAATAATTCTGCGTCAATAACTCAAAAATCATGTTTTTTGAGTTGTGATTTTCTTGAAGTAAATGAGCGATATGTTTTTCAAAGTTATTCACATATCCCACAAAAAGTTTGACTTAGGGTCCATCTCGTAAAGCTACATACAAACAAATAAAAACCCATTTCATTACAAAAACCACCGATTCAATAACTTTAATTGCTGAAATTCCGCCAACAACGAAAATTGCTAATTCAATTAGAAATTGAAAGCTCTTTGATTGAATTATTTTTCAATTAAATAATAACTCATTTGAATAAAAAGTGATAAATACGCTTCCCAAAATCGGTTGGTTCGAAATCATAATTAAAATGTTGCTTTTACAAATGAAGGCCTTATAGTAAAAACATAGTAAGCCACCTTTAGTTTGTTTTCGCCTTTTAAATGTTGATAAAATTCAAAATTATGACTTTTACAGGACATTTATACTCTATGTATTTGGTAATAAGCATTTCAGCAAGACTTCTCTCAAATATTTATCAATAAAAATCTAGAAGACAGCGAAAATACGTAAAACAATGACTGTGGCTTATCAAGTTTTTACAATAAGCCCTTCAAATATAAAACAAAAATTTTTAATAAATTTAAGAGAAGATGAACAAAATCTTGTGGGGATCAGCGTTAGAGGGAGGGTCGCACTTTCAAGCTAAGCGACTAAGTCATCTTCAGTAGAATTCTATTCCACGACCGCCAAGATGGGGGATTTCCCCATCGAACTAAGCGACTAAGTCATCTTCAGCCTAATTCTATTCCACGACCGCCAAGAAATTAAATTTTTTTATTTTATTAAGTTTACATTCTCTCCCCCAGAAAACAGACTCGTTAGTAGCAACTGTTTTTGTTGCTAATCGAAAGATTCGGTTATTGCGACCGAATTTTTCACTTGTGACAACAATCATTCGATTAAAAAGACAAAAACTCTGGCATGACATATGAATACGGAGTCTGTTTTGGGTGTTTATTTACAGTATATTTTCGTTTATCTACGAAATAATTTGTTCTCTTACCCATTGTATTATTTACAGTGAAATATAAGGAGTACAAACTTAAAGACCCTTGAACAATTTATACTTCGTTGGTATACCAAAAGTTGTTAGTTTGAACGCAGAGTGATGATGAAGATGACAGTTATTTTGTACATATCAATTTAGTTCATACAATGAGTTTCAAGCAATTGTATTACGACAATTTCTGTTATTTTCTTACATTTTTTATTTTATTTTGCAATTCACAATGACATTACGATACATGCATATGAAGTAAATAATAGAGACGAACTTTAATAGAAAATGACGTTACTTTTTTATACTTAACCGTTATACATACGATACATACATTCATACATAATTTTTTTTTATTTGTTTTTAAGGAAGAAGAGGTCCTTGTCACGAAAACAACAAATGCTTACACATTGTATTTTATTTATTTGAATTCGGTAAATAATCTGGAAAGAATAGGGTAAATTTATTTTTAAAGCATGAAGAAGGACCGCATATAATACCGCATTTTTAACAAAAAATATCAGAGAACTGATTTAAGTATACCATATTGATTTTATAAAATGAATTGCCTTTTATAAAATGTTTTGTTTTTAAAATGATTTTAGATTTAGTTTGTTCCGCGCAAAAATAAAGTAAAGTAATTATTAATATATATTTTTGAAAATCTATTTATAGACACATTACTTTGTGATTTTTTGTACGCATGAGGGTAAGGTGTATATTTTTGATATAACGAACGAAAACACGAAGCACAACAACTCATCTACATTTTAAGCAATAAAATATTGTATGTATCGATAGCTCAGTTGGCAGAGTTCTCGCCTAACTATTTGTTAAATATCAGAGACCCCATTGTCGAATCCCAGCACTACCACGTAATTTATTTTATGAAAAAATAAAAGTTATTTATTTAATTTAAAAAAAATATCTGTAAAAATATGTTTTATACATTTTTTTTTATGAAAATCTATATATATACACATTACTTTTTCCCACCATGTAACCATATAAGTAACCAGTTACTTTACCCCCTAAAAGGAAATGAGTCCACCCATTACTTTTAAGCTCATCTCCTGTAAAATTCATCAGTGAAGTAAGATGTAATATAATGCGTGCAGCCCTATGTCGATACATTCCTTTACCCATGATTTGGTAATGTGTGGTTTTTCTGGGTAAGCATATTTTTCACAAAATATTAATAATATATTTACCACAAATGCGTCAAATGGGCGTTTTATAGTTAGAAATTAATATATTCCGATAGCAAAATAAATTTGCTAAATATTTTGCGAAGAAATTTTTAGTGTGCTGCACATTGGGTTGAAATGGCTCAAAGTGGCGCTTAATTGAATTTTAGAATTAAGTTTTTGCCATAATGATTGGTATCGAATAAAACTAGATAAAATTCTACATCACTATTTAAAACCATCTAAGTGGCTTACTTCATCCGTAGTGAGCTGTCAACGTTAGCTAATTATTGCTGTTTTCTTAAAAAGTGAAAAAATTGAAATTGATAAAAAGCAGTGCTTATTTTTTTTAATTTTAAATTAATTAAGTTAAACTTTTATGATGGAACCTTCAACTTCAGGTATTTAAGTGTACAAAAAATGATTTTGTGTTTATAAAAATATGTGTGGAAATATTTGTAATATTTTTTTAAAAAAAGCTCTAAAATCGGGGTATTTTCCATATATGATGGACCAGAAGTAACAAAGTAGTAAAGTACCGGCTTTGAAGTTGTGTTTTTTGAAAAGTATGGGATTTCTACTTGATATTACGAACAAAAAAGTTTGCCGTTTTGTTGCCCCGTTTTAAGATATTAATAATTTTATGTAAAAAGTCTTGTTTTCAAAATTCCTTTATTTATTTACTATTGTCTTACTCTCAATGTTAGCTATTTTTGTTGTTGTTGATATTATTGTCAATTTATTTTGATATTTAATAGAGATGGCTGCATGAGTGGCGTTTGATCACCTATTTTCACGAGGGTGACCAATTTACCAGAAAAGAATAAAAAATTAACACTCAATTCCAGCGAAAAAAATAGGACTTTCTAATAATTTACCAAATTCACGTGATGGTTTTACATCTTATACTAATTTACCCGTGCCGAGATAGTCACGCCTATATAATAACTGTTTTCAATCACGTACTTTGGGCAATCAACTTTTTTTACCAATGCGTTTGACGTTTAATATTTTTTGAAATTAAACTGATTATCGTAATTTATAAATAAATAAATAAATTTAAGAATGAAAATAAATTTAAATAACAAATATGCAGGTGCTTGTGCAAATTTAAATGTAACTGACACTAATAGAAAACATATGATTTTCTATTGTTGATTTACTTGAATAAACGTCACTACATTGCTAGGTCTGTCAAAAAACAGAGTAGTATTTGGAAGATGACAAAGCCAATTGTGACAATTTTTTGTTGTTGTTTTTGTTTTTTCTTTGATATTTTAAATTTTGAATCTCGCTCCTAGACGAGGACAAGAAATTCTCATTGAGTTTGTGATTTAACATAACAAATATCTCTAGAAATTCTAATAACAAAGTCCCCTGAAGATTTCCTTGGGCAGGAATGAAATCCGGATAGGGACACGCCTACATCAGATTGCTTTTCACAATTTGTTAAATAAGTTTTGGGACTTTAGCACATTTAATTACTATAAATATAAATAATAATGTTTGCGAATAAACTGTTTCACGCGCCCATCTCTATTGCCGTTATTTTTGTGCTTGTTTTTATGTTTTGTTTTTCAGTGGTGTTTTCTGCTGTTGTAAAATTTAAAGTATTTAAATTTTAATTTAATCACGATTTTAAAAATTATAGAGAGTACTTTGCTCGCAAATGCAGCCGGGAAAAGTCCAATGAAGATATTTTCAATAGGTTTCTGCTAAGTATGATAATTGGGATATTTGTGATGTATTTGAAAATGCAGAATAATACAAATATGTTAATATATTTTTTATTAAAAATGTAAAACGAAAACAAAGATTCCCCAAAAAGTTTTAAATTTTTTTTTTTTTCAGATTAATTTTTACATTTACTGAATTTAGTGAAAGCAAAAACTGGATAAAAATGTATACTAATAGGAATACATATTATTAACTTATTCTTTGAATTTATTTTGATTTCAAAGTTGCAGCGAAAATTGTGGATCATGTTTTACCGAAAAACAAAAAATCGCCTAACAGGTTAAAAAAATTTTTTTCTTCAACCTGTGTTTTTTTATTTTTTTATGACTATTCATTACCAAAAAATTATAATATTCTCTTTTGTGACTTTTTTGAAATAAATTTGTACATTTATGAGATTTTGTGAAAAACAAAAATTGGATTTTAAATTAAATTTAGACTAATATAAATACATACATACAATCTTTGAATTTTTTAGTAGCACATTAAGTATGCTTTAATTTTCAATTTCATTCATTAGTTTATCGCTTTTCATTCCAAAGTTACAGCATAAATTGTAAACTAAGGACTTTTTTTCCAAAAAACAATAATGCGCTTAACGGGTTAAAAAAATTTTTTTTTTAACTTTTTCTTTTCTCAAATACTGTGTTTTTATGTGCTTATAATAACTCATCAATAAAAATATATAATATTTTAAAACTACGGCTTCTATGAATTAATCGCCACTTTGGGTACCATCGAACCAACTGTGTGCCGTCTACGGGTTGGAAGCGAGAAAGCTTTAAAGTCAAAATTTCGTAAAATTTCAAACACTAATTATTTTTAAAAAAATATAGATTTCAAAAATCTAAAAAACCAATTAAAATTGACTAAAAACTCTTTATTATAAAATATAAGTAAGATTGAAGGCCCTTTAGTCCAAGGACTCACAGGATTTTAGCAGGATTCCTCTAAAGAACATCATCTTAACTTATAAACTAATAGACGGATTTCTATGAAATTTTGCAGAAAGAAGACATTAAGTATTAATAGCAGAGCGTTGAAGTTTGAACAATATAATTTGAAGTTTAGATACTTTTTCGCCTAATTTGGCTTTTTCCAAAAAGCGAAAATCCCGATATCTTCTTAAATAGGAGCAGAAAAAAAAATTATTTTTCGAGCTTGGTGACAAATTGGTAACAGAAATATTTTTTAGTCTAAAACGTATATTTTATATGCTTTAGCTTTCAAAATGCACCCTAAACTATTTTGGCTTATATCGCCTAAATTAGGCAACAATAAACAATTTTGTTGAAGAACTTATTATTTGTTTTTCGAGTGGAGCACATGATATGAATTTCGTTGCAAAATATCGTTTGCCTGTTAGAGGGTTAAGTTAATTGAAAGTAACAAAATAATCTGATAAACTCAGCTTAACTTTTACTTAATATTAAGTAGTAGCCAAAAAAAAAATCATTAAAAAATGTTAAATTGTTTTTTTGTTTTTTTTTTAATGCGAATGAAAGTTTGCCCTTATGAAATCAGCAATGTACAATTTGTTAGCAAAAGTTTCTGTTGATTTTAGCAAAATAAACTGTTATATGTATTTTACTTAATTTGAAGTGAATATAAAAAAATTTAGTTAATATTACAGTTTTTGTTTGCTATTTTAAGTCTACAAATATTTAGTAAAAGTTTTTGCTAATTTTACAGAATAAAATGCTATTTTTAATGAACTAAAATGCATATCGAATATAACTAAAACTTTGTAAAGTTAACAGACTTATGTTTTCTGTTCCTATTTTTGTTCTTATTTAGCAAAAAAAAAACTGCTAAATTTAGCAGTTTTTTCTGCAGTGTAATTTTTAACTTATTTTAAATAGACTTTTAAAGTCAACAATGTGAACTTTATGTCCGAATTTATGATTTTGTGAAAACAATCACACAATTCCAAAAATAAAAATTGAAAAAATGGGATTTTTACATTTTTTTTCTGCCATGTCCTCATTTAAAGCGGAGATTGGAAGAGACTTACCAAATAAATTAGGTATATGTTGGAGTATCTACCTAAGTGGAGGCTTGTACAATTTTTAACTGAGGGTTGAATTTGATATTTTCTTTAAAAATTTGGCAATATTAGAAGCGGGTCTGGTTAAAAGGTTATACAAATCAAAAATTTGTTTAACACCACTCGGTTTCCTTTAAAAATACCTTTCAAAAAAAAAAATTGCAAATATTTGAGTATTTTTTAAATTTTTACTTTGAACGAATGTAGTTTTTGAGTTGAAAACAACGAGATGTCTCGCCTGTTAGCGTTGGAGCCCCAAAATGTCATGAATTAATTGTTTTTACTTAGTGCCTCTTCTTATCTTAAAATTTTTGGCAAATCTTACCAATTTAAATGCATGCACTTGTTTCGAACGTTTTTACTGCTTCCCATTTTCTACCACGTATGTGTTGTCATTGCGCTTAAAAGAAGCCAAATTCCGAGATTTTTTTTTCTATATAAATTTTACTTTTAATAAATTAATTAAATGAATTGTAGTTCGATTAACGGTTTTGATCAAAGTTTTAACAAATTTTAATCAAAATTTGTTTAAATAATAAGTAAGAGTTGAAAACTTATTGCTCAAAAGTAATCAAACTTTTTTTAAATCACTACAAAAAGTGATGCAAAAAATCAATGAAATTTGGCCTTTCATTTCAGCTTATTACGAATATATGCCTACACTGATAGAATTTTCCTTCATAGTATTAATGAAACGATTTCATTAAAATCGATTCATTGGTTTAATGAAAAACTTCATTAACTGAATGAAAAATCATTAATATTGGTGTTTTTTTCATTAACATTTTTTAGGATTTTTTCATAATTTCATAAAAAAAATTCATTAAATCAATGAAAAATTTTCAAATTTTTTTGAATAAAAATTTTGACTTGAAATAAGAAAAAAATTTTTTTTTTTTTTTTTTTTAAAGAGAAGCAACTCAGGAAATTCTTCCTATTAATTAATGTGTTGCTTTCTTTGGAAAGGGGATAGTGGAGAGATGAAAGGTGGTGAAAGATGAAGGGCTTCAAACATGGCAACACTGTAAATGCGCGAGTAGATAAGTCTTAGAACAGTTGTTGCTCGCCACCTGATGGGAGTTGACGAATTTATTGGAGCTTTTTGTTTCATAGCCCTGATTCATTATTTTACTTCGGTAGGGTTAAGTGCTATGGAAACACCGAAGGTGGGCGCAGCGATACATATAAGTGATAGAAAACTCATACATATTATTTTTCTAAATTGATGTTGTCGTCACCGGGAATCGAACCCGGGACCATCTGCGTAACAGTCCAACGCGCTAACTATTACACCATTATTACAACGCCCACATGATTTAATGAAACACCTTTCATTGACTCAATGAAACGTTTCTTTGGGGACTTTTTTATGAAAAAATTCATTGGATTAATGAAGGAATTCATTAATACTACGCACAAATTTCTATCAGTGTATTGCGAAGCACTAAGGAAGCGGTAAACATTTTTAATGTCTCTTTTTCTGTGGGGAATGTGTTGTTAGTGCGCTTAAAAAAAGCGATTCAATAAGCCAAATTCAGATTTTATTTAAATTTTACTTTTAATAATTTATATATATCTTAATTTTCGGTGGTGCAAAATTTTTGAATCTAAGTTTTAACAAATTTTTATCAAAATTCGCTGAAATAATAAGAATGTAATATTGAAAACTTATTGCTATTTCAAATCACAACAAAAAGCATTGTAAACAATCTATGCCATTTCTGCTCTTTAAAAATATATCTCTCATTTACTGCAGTAATGTCGTAACTTAAAATGTTTGATTTTGTAGAACACGAGTTTAAAGTTTTCAATTTAATTCCACCTTGAAGAAAAAATAAATACATAATTTCTCTCAAGAGGTGAGTATACAAGATATCAATACAACTTTTTTACACAATACGATACAACTTTTTTACACAATACGACTTTTTTACACAATACAACTTTTATACACAATACGATACTTGATATAATGAATAATTCTGCGTCATTAACTCAAAAATCATGTTTTGTGAGTTGTGACGTTCTTGCAGTAAATGAGCGATATGCATTCGAATATCCATGAAATATAAGAAAATTGCAAAGCTGTTTTTTTCTCGCTCCCCGAGCATTTCATGATAGATTGTGTGTAAAAAAAAGATGTGCTGAAACTTTATAAATAATGGGTTTTCCTTAAAAAGTGTTATTAGTGCTGGTAAGCAAAATAAAACAACAATTATTTTCTTCATAAATACTTTTGACCTACATATGAAAAATAGTGATGTTTTTCCCGATCAAAATCAAAATTTTTAAAAACAATTTTTGAACGACTTATTAATTTTTGTGAGGCGATAAATTTGTTAGCTGTACATCAGTTAGCAGAACATTAACTGCAGATTTAGAAGAGGTTTGGTTTTTTTTTTCAAACGAAATGACAAAAACCTTACAATGACATATTTGTCTATTGGTTTTATCTTCTGTCGTATAGTCTAGAATACTATTTTTTCTACAGTTTTTAAACATTTTTAAAAGTCACGATTTTATTCTCAATTTTATTTGTTTTTAACCAAACAGTTGATTGGTCAATAATTAACAGATGTTATTTTCGTTCGTTTAAAGATGATGAACATTTTTCTAAATTAATAGAAAATTTTGTGATAATTTACGTTGAATGCATGATTTTAATTCATTTACTGGCTATCTAAGGCCTTTGTCAAAATTGTTCGTGCCCTTGTAGTGTTAATTGTAAATATCACTTACTTTGCTCCCCAAATCAAAGCAAATATATCACGTTAAACTTATATTTACTTTTTTCATTTCAGTTAACCGAAATTTACCTGAGAACCTTTTCTATTTTTAGTGTGCTGTTTATGAATCATTACCACAGTTTCCAATTAAACACTAAAAATAGAAAAGGTTCGTACGTAAATTTCGCTTAAAGCAATGGAAAAAAGTAAATATACACTTAGAATGCAATGTAGGTAAAGACCACAGCAAATGTAGTTAAAAACAGATTAAATTTCAGTTAAAGAACGGATGACTTACAATTCAGTAACAATCAACTAACATTATCATTTGTTTTTTAATGTTCAAAACATGAAACACAATTGTAGTAAAAATCAACCACATATGTTAGGAAAAAATAAGCAAACATTTATTAAAAATGTTAAGTTTTCTTTGATCTTCTTTTATTTTATTCTTTCTAGTTTAAACGAGCTTAAGATCCGTTATTTAGTAATTATTTATTTCCAATATTTCGTCTCCACATTGTATGACTTCTTCAGGGAACAAATATTACAATTTAAAAAAATTAAAAAAATCTTCAGCTCGTTTAAACTAAAAAAAAAGAAAGCAAACATTTATTTTTTTTAAATAAAACAAAAAACAACTGTAAAAATTAATGTAAAATCATAAAACAGTCATTTGATGTGGGTTGGTTTTTTAAATGAACTACAAGGTTAGTAAAAAATTTAATTTGTTCTACAAATGACTGACATTTACATTACAAATAAAGAAACTGTATTACAAGCCAAACAACTACTTATTTTTAAAGCAGAATTTCTCTGAGTGTACGTTTAACATCACATATTTGCTTTGATTTGGTGAGTTAAATAAGTGATATTTACAATTAACACCACAATGGCACGAATAATGTTAAAGAAGGCCATAACTGGCCAGCAAATGCATTTCATTCATGCTAATGTCTAATAACTTCTTATGAGTTTTTTTTATTAGCCAAGGTAAATTATCACAAATAAATTATAATTTTTCTATTAATTTCGAAAAATTTTCATGATATTAAAACGAACGAAAAATAACTTCTTACATTCAAATTATATTTCAACAATAAAAATTCACTATTCTTGCTGTTTTTTATAAAATTTAATGAAAAATTAAATTAAATATATTTAAAATTTCATACGACTAATGAAAAAGTTGCATTAAAAGTAGTTTCCTTAAAGCGATGAAGAATTTTTATAAAGTTTAAGAAGTTGTTCATTTACATTTTGAAGAACTTCATTAGTTTAGTCAAAAAATTTCATTAAAAATCGTCCAATAAAGTCTATCTGTTTTTTGTCCCTAGCCACACTTTCTTCGTCGATTCGACGAACATTTTCGTTTACATTTTCGTATGTAGCTTTTTTGCTGCTGATTGCAGTTTCCTAAATTTTCGCATAGTTCTGGCAGTTATAAAGCTCTTGAACTGTGCAAATTGTGTGTAAGCGTAATGTTTTTATTTGAGATAGACGTGGTAGAGAAGATTAAGCATACTTTTCTAAAAATCATAACTACATTGTAAATTTTTATTGAATTAGACTGCGCAGTTTCTGGTAACACAACCTTCATCAGTAATCCTTTTGACAATACTGTAATTATTTGTTATGGTTTTTATGTTTGATTGCATCTATATGAAATTTTTTTATTTATTAAATGCAATCCTGACCGTGGCTTGAACCTGCTTTCATTTGCCACATGCACTTCGCACTACACTTTAGACAGGCGTTTTATAAGCTTGAGCTAAAGTCAGGTTGATTTTTGCTGTGGCTTAAAACCAGTTTCAATTATACGGGGTTGATTTTTACATTTAATTGTAATTGCAGAAGATAGCTAAGACAAACACCACAATAATTCACAATTGTTAGAAAATCATATGTAATCTAATTTCCACTATTTCCCACATTTTGTGAGTTGGCGACAACTATGCTGTATTTTTTGTACATACGGTAGTTTGGCTATTCACGTAATTAGGGAAGAGTTGCCAGGGAGCAAATTTTTGATATTTTTTATTTGGGATTTTTGAATTTTATTCATCGTCTTCTTAGACAGTGTGCAATTAATACTATAATTAATATGCACATATTTTTAATTGTTTGAGATAGGCGTGGTAGAGAAGATTAAGCATACTTTTCTAAAAATCATATACATTGTATACATTGTAAAGTTTTATTGAATTAGACTGCGCAGTTTCTGGTAATAATATGGTTTCACCTTATAACACTGAATAATAACAAAAATAAGTTAGTTCTATTGTTTCAAGTGTAAAAGTTGATATTTAATCAAATACATATATATTATACAAATAATATACATACTGAGAACAATTTAGCTTAATTTGCCAACTGAAATTCGGTTACTACAACTGAAAGTCGGTTATTTTGAATTTCAGTCGGCTGGTACAATTGAACGTCAGTTCGGTTAATTCAACTGAATTTTTGTTGCAACACCCAAAATATTCAGAAATCTAATATAAATATCGTTACACGAACTGAAGTTATAAGATGTTACCTTTAAAATACACTTTTTATTTCGGTTGGCACTTTATTTCTCTGTGTGTAAGATGCTAATTTTTGTGATTTTCGGAGACTCTAAAAAAAAGCAAAACAAAACTTGATATTGACTTTTCATATATTTTAGGTATAAGTTGTATAAAAATTAAAAAATTTAATGTTAAATACGAATAAAATCTAAATAATTTTTTCAATCAAATAGAAATTTTTAAGTGTTTTTGTAATGGAAGTGACTGAGACCGCACTAAAATTAGATTTCGACGAAGAAAGTATTTAGTGTGTACAAAATGAAGATGTGCCCGTTTTTCTCTTTACACATACAGGGAACAGATTCTCTAAAAAAAAACGATATCGTTTTGTTCAAAACGATTTCTAAATTGCTATCGATTTGACGATATGACTTACTAAAACTTTAAACTTAACGATGAAAAATTTTTCTTTTTTAACAAAATTGTTAACATTTTTTTAAAACTTTTGTATGGTCGTAATTTAACTTCGAAAAGTGGACGATTGTAGTCGATCGTCCTACAGAAGCAAAACTGTTTTTAGCAAAAGTTTTTTTTTGAACAAACGTGAAGTTCAATAACAAAGAATTGTATTTAATGGACTGGCAAAGTTTTCTTTATTATGTGTCTATTTATATACCTTAACTTAAACTAAATATGCTTATTCATTTATAAATTAAACAATAAAGCAACATAATAATTTTACATACAAAAATTACTAATCATTTGTGCTTCCGCAAAATTATACGTTAAGAATTGTCATTTGTTTAATAACCAAATGCAAATGTCATAGCAATTGGCCAGTAACCCTAGCAACACTATAAATACTTTAATTTAATTATTAAACAATAAACTTAGCACAAATTGCGAATATCAATGTACATAAGTGGGCACTTTCTTAGGGACAACCTTTTTTTACAATGTATGAAACAAGTTATATGAAATACTTATTTCAATTAGCAAAAAAAAAAAATCAATTAGGATGTGTCATCTTATGAACTTACATTTTTTTTATACATTTTAAAATAGAAAAATTAACAAGCAATTTGTATCTAGTTTAATTATTGACTAATTAACATTTTGGTTAAAAACAAATAAAAATGGCAATAAAATCGCGACTTTTAAAAATGTGTATAAACTGTAAAAAATATACATAATATAAAACAAAAAAATATAAAAATATCTCATTGTAATGTTTTTTTCATTTCGTTTTGGAATAGACGATATATGCGGGAGCATCAATAAGTCCGTGACTTTTCGAACTTCCCTCGTAGTTATATGAAATGCAACACTGTTCCCATCAATTACCATCTGCTAATAGACTACTGTCAAATCTTGAGCAAGTTCCGTCATTTACTTTGCGTTTAACATCTGTTCAAAACATACAATCTCGTGGATTTTTTTTTTAAAATAGAAAAAGTGAGTGCTCATTAAATATTATTTTATGGGAAAAAAACCGTCAATCAAACCAAGGAAAAGCTTGATAAATACTATGGGGCCAATACACCCGAAAATGTCGAAAAAATCCACGATATGGTGTTGGCCGATCGAAGAGTAAAAGTGCGTGAGATTATTGATGCCATATGGCAGTGTAATTTCGATTTTAAATGATCAGTTGGGCTTAAGAAAGCTGTCTACAAGATGGTTGCCGTCATCGGTTACCTTCAAAGGGAAAAACAATAAACGGCGAATATTATGCTAACTTTTTGGAATGATTTAACGAGGATTTAACAAAAAATCGACCCCATATGGCCAAGAAATGCTTATTTTATGAACCTCGAAAAATCCTTTTTTTTTAGGGATACAAAAATTGGGGGAAACGTTGGACTAAGTGTATTGAGGTAAAAGGAGATAATGTTGAAAAATAAAAAAAACTGTGTTTCATTCAAAAAGTCACAGACTTATTGATCCGCCCTCATACTTAAGAAAAAAAAACAAACTTTTTCTAAAACTGCAGTTAATATTCTAAAGGGTCCGCCAAATAACTTTTTTTTTTTGAAAATGCTATAAAAAAAAATTACTGAATATTTTCTCAAATTTCTTTTTTTATTTGAAAGTACATTCCTTCCGGTTAATAATGGAAAATTTCATTCAAATGGCTGCCTCGGCTGGCCATGCAGTAGCCTACACGATTGGTCCAATTTTTAAGCACATTATCGATTGTGTGCAGCTGCATTTCACCAATGGCTTCACGAACATTGTCCTTTAAAGCGTCAAATATCTCTGGCTTGTTGGCGTAACACTAATCTTTGACGGCACCCCACAAATAATAGTCCAACGGTGTCAAATCGCACCTCCGAGGTGGCCAAACGACATCAGCTCTGCGGCTGATAATGCGATCTTCAAAAACAGGACGCAAAACGTCGAGTGTAGCTTCGGCTGTGTGGCACGTAGCGCCGTCCTGTTGAAACCAAATGGTGCCAATATCCTCCTCTTCCATTTTTGTGAACAAAAATAAGTTCAACATGGCCCGATAACGATCGCCATTAACTGTAACGGCCACTCCTTGCTCATTTTCGAAGAAAAATGGCCCAATTATGCCTCTGGACCAAAATCCGCACCAAACAGTGACTCGTTTTGGGTGTATCGGCTTTTCAATGTATGCGTGCGGGTTTTCTGTGCCCCAAATGCGACAATTTTGCTTGTTTATATACCCGCCAAGATCAAAATGAGCTTCATCTGAAAAGATGATTTTTTTTGGCAACATTACCTTACCATTACATTACAAAGTAATGTCGCAATATTTCCCAGCGTTGTTCAAGCGTATACACAACCATATTCGTTCAGCGGAAGGATAAAACTAATTATCTGTCAAATCAGACATGAGCTAAGTGTTACCATTCACGAAAGAAGCACTAGTTGAAAAAAAAGTTAGCTGGCAGACCCTTTATTAGCTGATGTGTAGCAAACAAAATTATCGCTTCAAAAAAATTAATAAATGCCGATCGCAAAACACATCACGATTTTTCATATTTACGTCAACAGATCTATGAGAAAAATATTTGCTATTTTATTTAGTATAATAACTTTTAATAAACTTTTTAACGAAACACCATTATTTAAACAGTTTTAAAACAACAAACCTGTTAGTCCATTTTTTAGGTGAAAAGTCAATACGGAATGGCCGGTTTGCGCGATGGAGCACCAGTTTTTTCGCAGGTCTAATTTTATCCACCCAATGTACCACAAAATGCGTTGGGAGCCAAAATAGGCTTTGCTTTTTTGGGTACTCTTCTATGCATCTTACGAAGCAATAGGACAAGCAGTAGGGATGCAGTAAATGGTTTTTACTGTTTCTGTTTTCCTGCAGGGATTGCTTAAATTTTAAACAAGTTGCAAAACACTGTCATAATTTAGAGATTCCGTTTATTTTTATTTCTTTTATGTCGTTTTTTTTTATTATATTTGTTGTAGCTTTCTTATATTTTTCTTTTACATTCTACTTGAATTTTTCCTAATTTAAAAACTAGAATGCAATTGACGTATTGACTGCTAAGTTAACAGTTTTTTCTACCAATTTCCGCTTACGGTATTTGATAAACGTGACCGTCGTCAAAACTAAAAAAAAAAAACAATTTCTGAAAATAAACAATTTGTCAGGGTCGTAGCAAAATAACTTATTTTAATTTTTAATGTGGTTATATTGATGACAGGTAATAAAATCAGATTATCTGTTTATTCAGCACCTTAAATTTATACAATAAATTTATAATTTCCAATTTAAAGTGGAATAAATTTATGTCATACAGAATAATTCCTTAAAAAACTTAATGCTTATCAATGACAACAAAATGGAAGCGACGCCTTTGACTCTCTGTTCTCTAGGAACTACGAACACAAGAAATAGCAAAAGCATCTGTTTTTTTTAATATTATTTTCTCAAGCAAATCGTGTTCAACATAATCCATTTGATTATTTCTTTAGCAAATAAATATGTATATGAAAACACACACAAATCTAAATATACTCTCTTATAAGCCTAAAGTCATAAGTCAGACCACGATTTGACAATACTGGAAAAACCGTACACTTATGACTCGATTTACACGATATTTTTTTATTTACACAATTTCACTTTTACACGTTTTATTTTTTTCGTTCATATCGAGGGATGTGGAATTAACCTCGACTTATACGTTTTTTTTTTTTGTAAAAGTTAAAATAATCTGAAATTGCTTAGTGTAATAAAACAATATAAATTATCTCAAACGCGTTTATGCTCGGAAGTAATACAAATTTTCATGGAAAGATTTCGATGATTTTCTTATTTATTTTTTTTATCAATATTCAGAAAAAAAAACTCTGTATCTTGTAACCTATTAGAGTCATAAGTGGTTTAATATTTTAGAGAAAAGTAAACCATTAATCTAAGGCATTGTTTCTAGAAAATTTCTGTGCTCAGTATTACGAAAATATGTAAAGGCTTTCGAATTATTTGTTTTAAACCTTTCACGACCGAACTTAAACTGCTAAAGAACTTACAATTTTTGGCTTATTCGGGTTTATCGATCCAATATTTCCTAAGCAAGGTGTCGTCAAAAACATTTTTTTTGCAACTTCATGGGATATACATACACTCAGGGAACTTCTGCTTTAAAAAAATGTAGTTGTTTGGGTTGTAATACAGTTTCATTATTTTTAATGTAAATATAAGTCATTTGTAGAACAAATAAAATTTTTAACTAACCTTGTAGTTCATTTAAAAAAACAACTCACATCAAATGACTGTTTTATGATTTTACATTCATTTTTTACAGTTGTTTTTTGTTATTTAAAAAAAATAAAAAAAAAATTTTGGTTTATTTTTTACTACCATGTGGTTCATTTTTACTGCAATTGTTAGTCATTTTTTGAACATTAAAAAACAAATGACAATGTTAGTTGAGTTTAATGAAATGTAAGTCGTCCTTTTTTTAAATGAAATTTCATTTGTTTTTGACTACAATTGCAGTCGTCTTTACCAACATAATTTCCTAAGTGTATTAGTGTTTTTTTTTTTTTTTTTGGTTTTTGATTTTGGGATATCATAACTTTTTAGAAGGTTTTTGCGACATAAAAATAATGTCGTTTTTATTTTTGAAAATTCCAACTCTTTCAATTCTCGCGCGGCGGTTAAAATTGCGAATTTTGGGTAACTTCTTTTGTAGAACAAACACCGCTAAATATATTTAAAATCTGACTTCACAAATTGATTCTACATGAAAAATTAGGCTTATAATTATTTTTTTTTGCCGTTTTATAATGCACCGAATAGACATTAGGGTGGTCGGAAAAAAAAGGATTTTTTTTTTTATTTCTTTCATTTAAAGAGGATTCTTCCTTAGGAAAAATGGTATACAATACTTATTTCTATTACTACCCGTTAAAAAGTTTTTTTTTTTTTTTTCTTATGACCTGTTCCACGATCTCGAACGAAAACCTAAGCGAACGCAAGCTAGTCACTCGAATTCGAATCAATTTGGGTTTCTCTATTTCGAAAGCTATCGTTCGCCTATACTTACGTGTGTCAATTTTTGTGTTTTACGTATTTATAAATCATAGTGGTGCCAGACCGGATATTTTAAACTTATATTACAATTTCCTTTAAAAATACCAAAAATACTACTAAATTGTTTGAAGATAAATACAACACTACTTAACAGTGATCAGCTGTATATGACAAATAAATAATTAAAACAAATAAATAAAACAAAAGAAAAATTAATAAATCAAAAGAAGAAAATCAATAAAGTACACCAGCGTTTTCAGCTGTTCCATTGTGGATTTCATTAAGCTGAAATTTAAAGTTCTTAAAAAACTACAAATATTCGTGTTATTTTATTCCTACCTTTTGTTATCTATTCTTTTTTTTTTAAATATTTATAATTTTTTATTTTATCATTCATTCCAGCAAAGAACATTGAAAAATGAGGATTTTTTTTTAGGTTCTCCGATTTTTTTTTATATTTTTTACATGAATACTCTATAGTCCCACTTGCACATAGCCTTCACCAGATCTCAAAATTTGTAATAACTCGCGATTTTATGCACGTTTTTAATTTTCATAAATTTGATAAAAATGCTAAAAGTGCTTCACTTTAAAGTGCCATAACTTTTTTATTGTATATCGCATGTTATTAATTTAAACGATATTTGGACTATGCACTTGTCTACTTTATAACTGAAGGTTTTTAAACACAATTTTTGTTAAAAAAGTGCATACGAAATGCAAATGCAGTTTTCTAATGTATTTTTCAAAACTTTCTTCCCCTACGATTTTCAAAAAAAAATATAGTTTACTAAAATATGGAATCTTACCTAAATATACAAATACCGTTATCGTACAATACAATACAAATATCGTTTAAATTAGTAACATGCGATATGCATGCGATGGCACTTCAAAGTGAATCGCTTTTATCATTTTTTTGATATTTATGAGAACTAAAAACGTGCATAAAATCACGAGTTTTTACAAATTTGGAGATCTGAAGAAGTAAATGTACAAATAGGACCATAGAGTATTCATGTACAAAAAAAAAACAAAATCAGAGGACCCGTTTTCAGATTTTTTGCGTTTTCTCATGGAATCAATGATATATTTTGTTACTCGAAATGAAAAAAGCAAGTGACTGGTTTTGACATTTACGTTCGCAGCGTTGACAACTCGTTCGAAATAGAGAAACCAAATTTTGTATGAAAACTGTTACGTTTTCATTCGACTTGTACTTCAAGTCATCGTTCGCATAGAAATTTAGTTAGAGAAACCCAAATCAATTTTCGTTCGCTTAGAAAGCGAAAGAAAGCTTTCTTTCGAAATCGAGAAACAGGCCATTAATTAATAATCATATAATTACAAATTATATAATATTACCCTAACCGAGCACTAACTAATATGGCCTTCGTCGCGTTGTAGCGAAAACAGACCAGTGCCTCTGGTGGGAATCGAACCGAGGAATCGAGCAAGTACATAATAATTGAGCAAGTGCATAATAATGTTCAAGTGAATGCAATGCACAAGATGACGTATAGTGATTCCTTTTTTTCTAAGTCGCTGTTTATAATAACTCTTCAGAGTTTAAAAACTCTAGTTATATTTGGAATAAACATTTCATTTATGCTTTTTAATGCAGCTGAGTGGGCAGACCAGAAAATTTTTTTAAATGCAATTGAAACCTCCAGAAATATCCAATCAACAAGCATTTACATCGAACAACTTGTTGGTAAAATTTCGCGGTTGAACACTTCTGGTTTAGTAAAAATAGAGATAATTTTAATTGTTTAGATCTATCAGCAGTTAAAAAAGGGTAATTAATCAAATAATTTCTATTTTTTGTTTGTAATAATCATTATAATTGTTTTGCTAATACAACATTTTTACTTTGTTTTTAATAAATAAAATTTTCTTTGCAATAAAAATTACAAAACAAAAAAATGTTGTTGTTACTGGCAAAAAAAAGTTAAGGCTTTATAACTTTTTAACGGGTTGTAATAAAAATAAGTATAGTATACCATTTTTCTCAGGACAGAATCTTCTTTAACTGTGTATATTAAAAAAAAAATAAAAATTAATGAATAAAAAAATCGATTTTTTCCGACCACTCTAATGGCTATCCGGTGCAATGTAAAAGCGTAAAAGACTGCTTAAAAGCCTAATTTTTCATGTATAATCGACTCGTGAAGTCAGATTTTAAATATATTTAGCGGTTTTTGTTCTACAAAAGAAGGTACCCAAAAATCGCGATTATAGCCACCGCGCGGAAATTAAAGGAGTTGGAATTTTTCAAAAATGAAAACGCCATTATTTTTACTGCCGCAAAAACCTTGTAAAAAGTAATGATATCCCAAAATCTAAAAGTCAAAAAACACTCTAATATATATACCATTGGTCGTCAACGGTCAAAATTAGTATTTCTTCACTAATACTAATTGTAATAGCGAATAACCTGTTGAGCTTATTTCTAGTATCTTGTTTACGCCATATGACACATGCTTTTCAATAATTTTGCTTTGATAAACACGAGTGTGTAAAAAAATTTTGAATAGCTTGAGTCGTAAATCGAGTTTTGACTATATACCTAACCTCAAAGGAAAAGCATAAATATGATGAAAAACTTCATTGATTTTCGTCCATTGTAAGTAACACCTCATAAACTGCATAACTGTATCATAAAAGTTCAAACTGAAGGCAAGCTTCATTATATTTATGAAATGTTTCATAAATATGAAGGTGTTTCATAGCTGTTCATGAAATGTTTCATAAATATTATAAGACGATTTATTAAAAAATTTCTTTCAATAAATTTTACAGCTAACGACGAAACTTTATTTTTTATATATTATTTTTAAAACCCAATATTTTTGCAACTGTAATTCAAAATATATCGATTAAAACTCAAAATTTCAAATTAAAACTCAAAATATATCAATTTATATTAATTTTTATTAAAATAAAAAAAAAAAAATAATGTGATCAAGATTATTCAAGTTCAAGATCATTTATTTTTGGTAAACAAAAAACCGTTCAATGTTTATTTATTAATTAAAAAAGTTTTCTATCCGCTAATTTAAAGCAGACTTTATCTACCCAGCAAAAAATTTCCAAAAAGGTAAGCGGGTTTGTAATCAAGCATTTTGGGCAGAACGCATTCCTTACTAGATTACCTACTCGATTCTTTTAACAGGGCGTGAGACTAAAATAATTGATTCTTTAGAATTGATTATTTTTTTTTTTACCAAAGAACAATTTACTTTATATTTTTAAGAACTACATACATTTTTTGATAAAGAAATAGTTTCATTGTAAAATTACGAAGTACTTACACAAAAAAAAAAAAAAATAAATAGTTCCTTAGAAAAAATAAGAAGTACTTACATTTAAAAAATAGAAGTAGTTCCATAAGTAAATTCAACTTTTACTCACACGTGATTCTCCTAGGTCACTCAAATATAACGATCAAAACTCATACGGAAATAAAATCCTAAAAAGTGAAACACCGAATTGATATGATAACATGGGTCTGTCATAACTTTGGAGCTATAAACCACGAAAATATAAATTTTTCAAAAAAAAAAAATGCAATTTCTGTTTTAAGTATTATTTTCCTGCAAATAAAAAATTGTTTGAAAAAATATATGAGATAAATTCTTTAAAATTGTATAACTTATTTTTTTCAAAATTAGGAACTACTTCCAATAACGAGTATATGATTACTTCTTGAGTACAAAAAGTTATACATATAAGTTAATAACATTGTTATTTTCTTTTAAGTAAATAATTTCTTTGTTATTGAGTTCATGCTTTCTGGTTTAAATTTAAAGAATTGATTACGATACTACTTGCTTTTTTGACTCTATCGTTGGAATGAGTTTGGTATTGCAGTTACTAAATTTGGCAATGAGATATGTTAGCAAGTGTGGGTATCACCTTCTTTTTGGAATGTGTAATTTTTTCCTGGGTACTGACATGTAAGAATGATTAAAATTGCATAAAAAACAAAAATAATTTTTTAATTTTTCTTTATTTGCTATTATTTTTTGTTTACCGTTATATGTAACTATATTTATGAAATGCTTACAAAATGTTTCTCTTAAATCAATTAAGTAATCTCTTAAACTTTACACAATAAAATATCAGTTTTCACACTCTTAAAAACAGTTATCTGCTTAAAAAAAAATGTTTATAATGTTAGAAAAAATAGCAAAAATTGTATCTGTTTAATCCCATATTTTACATATCCTAGTTTCATTTAGATCTGAGTGTATGCACTACACACAGAAGAAAACTTAAGCTATGTACAGACGGTTGTCAGATCTTACAATATTGTCAGAAAAATGTTCAGAAAATGTCTAACAACAGTGTGAACTTACAACTTTTATCTACGTTGCCATTGTCAGATAATTGCCAGACATTGTAAACTATTTTTTATTGGCAGATGTGTTTAAATTAATGCATCTGACAATGGCAGCATTGTCACAGAAATGTTTCTATTGGCAGCACTAAAAAAAAAAACAGAAGTTCATATTAATAATATTAAAAATCAAAAGTGAAACAAAATAGGAAATCAAATTAAATAAAAAAATTGATCCCGACATTTCAATTAATGAAACCTGAGTCATAGATTGCAGCTATGAGCCAACTGACTTGATGTTTCCTACCCAGTCGCCAAGAGCCTCCCAGTCGCCAACAGGCTCTAAAGCCGGGAAAAAACCAACACCCAAACAAAGATCCTACCGCAAAAAGGTGGATTCCGTGTGGTCACACGTAAGTATTATCAAATGTATCTAGGAAGTTGAGGTACGGCGAAGTTTATGGGATTCTGGTTGCGCTGAGTATAAACTTCCCAAATATATTTTATGGTAAGAGGTCGCAGATGCCATCCAGATAAGTGTGAACGATTGCAAAGGAAAATGGGCAAATCTCCGCACCTATTTCAACTGCAATTTGCAAAAATATTTTGTCTTCATCCTCGCTACTTTCTAAAACATATGCAGCTAACATCGTTGCAATTGCTTTTTTTCTTCCATGACAATTAATATTATTACTTTTTCAATTTAATTAAACACACAATTGATAATCAATAATTTCTTTCAAATGCTTTGACAGTTCTGACAATATCTAACAAGAGATCTGGCAATTTTTGCCATCTGACAACCGTGTAAACTGACAAATTTCGTTGACAGATAAATTTATTTAGTTAGTCTCTTTACAGGAAGAAGAAGAAGAAAACATTTTTATTGAAAAATTTTACGGACACAAGGGATACACCAAACTGCCGCAGTTTCGTCCCCCTCCTGGGACTCGTCAGTGGTTAATTTATGTGTCAATTGAACAAAGTATTTTATATTGTTAATTTTGCTCTATATGAAAAACTTTTTATTTTTTGGTGTCGTACTGTGATTTGAACTCACAGTCTTAGCATCAAGCTATGCATCGTAATCTCACCTCTTAACCAGTTGAGCCACAGCGTTGACTGCGACTAAATTGGAGTTTGGTCACACTACGTACACACAAGTATTGTTTTGATCAGAAGGGACAGAATTAGCTAATACCAATGCACAATTCATTTCTCAACTAGAATGCTTTTTCTTCTTAATCCTATCTCTTTTTCACAAGTAATTATCACGTTTTATGATGCGCTTTATTCACATACAATACGATTGTCATTATCTGACGGTTGCAAAACACTTTCTAAGATAAATTTATTGTTTGACAATTGTTTGACAATGGAATTGAAAGGTTTTCTTACAATCGTAAATTTAACTTTTGCTAAACATGTTTCATTGACAGTACATTGCCAGCACATTGCCAGATCTTACAATATTGTAAGATCTCACAACCGTCTGTACATAAATTTAGCCATTTGAAAACAAAAATTCGGTTTGCTACAACTGAAATCCGTTGGTAGAACTGAATATTGGTTTTCAAAACAAAATTCGGTTAATACAACTTGATTCTAGTTACAACACAAAAAATATTCATTTGACTATGGTTGTGCTAACCGAAGTTTTTGGTTATTGCCACAAAAATACACTTTTCAATTCGGTTGGCACTTTATTTTTCTGTGTGTAAAGATACTTTTCTTGTGAGAGCTAAGGAATACTTTTCTTGTGAGAGATCTATTTTCTTAAAATTATAGGGCAAACATTTTGAGGTTTTTCTGTTAATGTAAAGTAATGTCAGTCCTGCTTTACAAAAAAATCCTAAAACTTATAATGTTGGTTCAATGTTAAAGTGGGTTTTTCAAAAAACACAAGACCAGGGTGTGCACTATTATATTCTTTGGAAAATAAAAGATTTTGTGTTCTTGATGGAGGGGTGTTTAAGGCCCATATCCTACCACCCCCCTCTTCCCCGCCAACTACCTTGTATCCGCTTCTGTGCCCTAGGAAAATTTGATACGCTCGTGAAAATATGTACCAAAAATGATGAAGAAATGTTCATATTTTTTAAACTTTTTAGACCATGTTGGTCTAAATGGTTGGTATGATCTGAAAACTAAATATTTCCTTTGTTAAAAAACATCACGCTAGAAAGAATCGTCTCAAAAGTGTACGTAATACAACAGAAAATATAAATGGAACATTCGTTGTCAAAGGTTTTAATTATGATTTCTGAATTAAAATTTGTACTACATCCAAGGAAAACTTCCGTTGGGAACCTACACAAATTGCTATAATTTTATTAATTCACTGGAATTTTAGTTTTAAGTGCACAATATCAATTATTAACAAGATTTTTCTAAAGAATTCGGGGTTCCCACCCAAATAGGACAAAAATACAATTTATTTTTAACAATTCGACTATTTTAAAATCCTAATATATTAAAATGTTCCCTGTAAGTTGGCAATAACAATTAAAAAGGGTGTTTTTTGAAGCGGTTTAGAACTTTGAAATGGAATAAAACCAAGATTAATTTAAATTGAAATGAAATTTACTTCATTCGAAAGATAATCTTCTGGCATTATCATTTAAATATGACTTCTGGCATATGACCGCCACGGCTGGCTCATACGTTGCCTCATCTGGAGGTCCAATTTCCGACCACTGTTTACAACATTTGTGGCCGTATATTGACAATAACGCTTCGAATGTTACCCTCCAAGTAGTCAATCGTTTCGGGCTTATCGCTTCACATATCCCCACAGAAAATAGTCTAGCGACGTTAAATCGCACGATCTTGGAGGCAATTAACGGGTCTGAAGCGTGAAACTATCCGGTTACCAAACGTGTCCTTAAGTAAATCAATTGTGACACGATCTGTGTGACACCTTGTTCAATTGATGAATGAAAAAGTCAGTAATCATGCCTCTATAGTGGTAACCATTGACGGATAGACTGATTGGGGTCTTCCTCTACGCTACGCTCTATAGCAGCAATGATTACTTCTTTACGTACTGTACGACGTCTCTGTGGATGCATATTATTATTTAGAGTAAACGTGGTGGGAAAACGTTCCATAGTTAATCGAATTAATTGCTCTGATGGACGATTATCGAGACCGTAAAATGGACGTGGTGCGCGATACGTATTTCGAACAGAACCATGATTTTCGAAATAAATTTGCACAATTTGTAAGCGTTGTTCAGGCGTCAGTCTATTCATGTTAAAATGACAAACCAAATTTAACATAAACACTTGACAGCTGACAAAATGGCCACCAGTTACAAAAGTGTTGCCAACTTAAAGTTCTATGCCTGTATAAAAAACACATTTTATAAAAGTTAAAATATTCAAACTTAACATCGTACAAAATTTTTTTTTTTATCGAATGATAATTACATAAACCGATTTTAAAAAAGCTTTTAATTGATATTCAGTTATGATACCAAATGATGCTAAATTTATTCAAATAATTTGGGAAATCATAACCTCAAGATATGTGCATTAATATTTCTTTGGCTTAAATTCAAACATATAAATACATTAAAAAAAAATCTTTGTGTGAAATTTCTCAATTATATTAAAAACATTAATATTACAATGTTTCAATGTAATAATGAAGATGGCGGGTAATTATGTAACTCAAAGGTGTGTTTGATCTACAACTTCTTTATTAACCTTTATCAATCATGTTTATAACAGAAAATAATTATAATACCGTCAGAACCACTGCAGCGTTGAAATTGCCAGCCAAACGAGAAATACATAAGAAATTAAAATCCAGTTGTGCTTTCCGTAGAAAAGCTTCGTCAACAAAACTAAATTATTTGCTTTCATAAAAATTCAAAGACCGTAACTTATTATTAGCAAGAGAAGTACAGCAAACCAAGAGGATGTACTTAGAAAATTACGAAGGTAGAGATGACTAAATATGGCAGTTAAAATGACTGCAAGTGTAGTCAAAAAGTCGATGACTTCATAAAAATTACTGACCATGTAGTCATTTTTAACTATTGATAAAACAACTGCAATGGTTGTAAAAATGACTGTCGACGTGGACAAAAACAATTAACCTTGAAATGAATGCATAAATCATAGAAAACAACAATAAAAGCAATGAACATAAAACGACAACATATGTTGTAAAAACTACTGCTTTTAAGAGTTATCCCAGCAAAAAATAGTGCTTCCAAAAAGCGCTTGTGGAAGGCCTTTCTTTGAACCCGAAGCGCTTGCTGAAGGCCTTCCAGAAGGCATGATTTTTGTTCGCGATATCTCACTTGGTAGGTCTCTTTTAAGCAGGTGAGAAGCGCTTCTATCATGTGATCTAAAAATCACATGATATAAGCGCTTCCGGAAGAGCTTCCAGAAGAGCTCTCCGAAGCGCTTACAGAAGAGCTTCGAGAAGCGATTCTTCCTTCAGGGAAGCACAATATAATGCCTTCCAGAATTGCTTTATTGCATGCAAAACGGCGAAGCGCTTCTTTAGAAGCACTGAAAAGAAGTTACTGCTTACCAAATCGAAATAATTTTTCCGGTATTTTAAAAATATTTTTGTAATAACAAAAATTTTTTTTTTTTCTTTTAATTAGAAAAAAAAATTTTATTTCAAACAGTCTATTTAAAATCCAAAGTCAAAATTCCAAACGGTATTCCTGTTATGACACTTTTATTTATTGGAGATACAATGAAACTTTCCCATTATTATTTGCAAACTATGAATATATAAATAATAGCAAATATAAACTAAACGAGAATTTTTTAAAACTAGACATAGTCTTCTATTTCTAAATAGCTAACAAAAAATTGGTAGTTGTTTATAAAAATACTAAAATAACTACTCAACACCACTGTTACTGAAGTACAGTATTTTTTGTTAGTTATTTTCTGAAATGACTGTCTAAATTAGTCGTTATTCATTTTCCCATAGAAATATTACTACATAGAAGTTAACACAACTACTACTATTTACTACCCGAATGGCCCATATGTAGTTATTGTAAAAATATTTTAAGTGTATGCTAAAACGTTCATATCTGAGAGGTATGGGAAGAGGATAATACATTTTGTATTAAAAAAACGCTAAGATTATCCGATAATCTACACTTTTAAAATTTTCTAAAAAATATATATTATTAATATAATATATATTATTAATATTAAAATATTCTTTTAGATTTTTTCAGATTTTGTGGACTTTTTTTCATATGATGAACTCTTAGATTTTAATTACTTTTCCCTTAGCAAAATACTTGTGGTTTTAAGGAATTTTTCCGATATTGTAATCCACGTAGTTTTACAGATAAAAAAACCTATCAGATTCTAATGACTATTTGGTATATAAAAAATACCTCATACTTAGAACTTTATCGTATGGAAAGACGAACAGATTCTGAAAGATTTTTTCTTAAAGAAACACTAACATATTCAAAAGATTTTTTGCTTGCGATATTCTCTTAGGTTTAAAGACCTTTTCCAATAAAAATTATGGAGAACTTTCCATTTAGAAATATCTCAGGTTATGAGTATTTTTTAATAATCGAAGAGATTTTTCTTTGGGAAAAATTTTTTTCAAACAAATGTTTTTTTTTTCTATTGGGAAAATTCCATCAAAACTATTCGCTAACAGATTCTGAAGATTTTTCAGTAAGAAATAACTTTTAGTATCAAAGGGTTAACTAAAAAAAACATTTTGTAATATCTGGTTTTTTTTTGTAGGAAGAAGTTCTCAGAATGCCAGATTTTTTGGGAAGAAAAAACTCCATAAAAAAGTTTTTAAAATCCAATGGGTTTTCTATAAAAACGACTCTAGCCTTTTTGTGAATACCAAAATCCGATTGCTTCTCTAACAAAAAAAAGTTATTGAAATCAGAATGTTCTTTAAATTAAATTCTTTATAATCTGTGTTTTTTTTTCAGAAAAATACTTTTATTTCTGAAGGTTTTTTTGCTCATTTTTTTAAGGTTTTTATTTATTTTGTATATCGTCACCTAAAATGCAAAAGGACGTAACTAACATAATTACTTTTTTATAGGAGAAGCAAAAAACCTCCACGGAGGTGGAGGTTTAATCATATTTTTAATCATAGAACCAAAAAATGTTGTTAAAAAATGTAGTCCGGTGCAAAAATATATCGGTTTCGAATTTTATTTGTAAAACCGCTATTTTTATCGTAGAAGTTCAATATTTTTTTCTAGGCATGTAGTTTAGTCAAATGAAGCATAATCACCAATAAACCGGTTTCTGGAAACTTTGTTAGTTACGCCATTTTTTAATTTAGATGACGATATGTATCTATTGATTTTATATTCTACTTCCAAATTATAAATTAATAAAAACAAATTTTCAAAATGGTTGAAACGGTGTTATTTTTAATTTGATAAGGCAATTCGATAATGTGTACCGAATGTTAAATTCGATAGGGTTTACCAAATGTTAAATTCGATAGGGCTTACCAAATTATTTCGGATGATCTAACTATTTTACATTGGTCTTTTGTAGTAGAGTAGATGTAATTAAAAATTTCAGTAGCTGCAACCGTATAATGTGATAGTATATGTATCTACCCTAAATTCGGTCGACAAATTCTGTTGACACAGCAAATCTGTTCTCTGTATGTAACATTGTTGAAATAATTTACAATTTAGAGAAACAACATCGGTGCAAAAAGGATGGAAATAGAAATGTAAAGAAAGTAAAGCTTAAGTTAAGTGTCATTTTTCCATCTATCTTGCTGTTTATTTCTATTCTTTCTTACTGTTTTTCACTGAAGGGATTCACAATGGACCGTATTGGTCTCCGAGTGGAGATGTGCCCTTGGGCACACAACCCTTCCTAACCTAACCTAACCCTAACCTAAGTGTCAAAAAAGTATTAAGTTTATTAAATATTTTAGGAACTCTGTGATTTGAAATGAAAATAGTTTAGACAATTGATTTACTAACAAATCGCTTTGATTTTTTTTCTCCTATAGGCAAACTGAACAAACAATCAAAAATCTGCAGAAAAACTATTTATATTTGTAGAAAATATGATTTATTTTATACTTTTTCTAAAAGTTTGTGAAATTGTTACCTTTAGTTCGGTCAAATTAGCCAGAAAAATAGTATTCAAATAACAAGAATTCCGGCTGAGCTAAATTTAGGTACACGACTAATAGTTACAGAGTCACCTTCAGTCAAAAGGTTATTGCAGATAAAGCAAAATTGTGAACATTTTTTTTAATATACATATTAACCGCGACAACGTGTAATAAGAAAAACTAGCAATAAATTCAATACAAGTGAACGTTCAGCACTCCAAGCAAACAGAATAGAATATACATGTATAGCTAAGCTCGCAAAGGCCACTCGAAAAAAGCAGATAGATAAGTACCGCCATGCGAACAATAGAGTAGAATGATGTTGTTCAAGGTCATGCGGGTAGACTGAAAAAGAGATTGAGTTTATTTTGAGTTTATATTCTCAGAATTGTATGGTTTATAGGTGCAAGAGACATATAAGTATTTTTACTTATGTAAAAGAACAATATATGCGTGGTATAAGCGTGCATATTATATAGAATATAATTCCTTTAATTTTTAGAATCGCGATATCTCGGAAGTGGTAACTGGAATAAAAAAAGTATGAGACAATTTTTGTTGGTAATAAAGGGTCACCCAAATAATTTATTTTTTTTTGAACTCCTGAACCAATTGGACTTTGTATGGCGTCATACCAAGGTCTTTATGCAAAATTCGTCTCAATGATGTCTCCGAAATGTTCAATTGCTGAGAACTACGGTGAATTGATGTTGATGGCGCTTCACGCACACTTTCTGCTACAGCAGCAATATTCTCGGGTGTACGCACTGTTTTTGGCTTTTCACTCTTTGGTTTATCGATGAGGATGCCAGTTTCTTTTACTTTTTTCGCAAGATAACGAACATACGGACCATATTCGTTCAGCGGAAGGATAAAACTAATTATATGTCAAATCAGACATGAGCTGAGTGTTACCATTCACGAAATAAGCACTAGTTGAAAAAAAAAACGTTAGATGGCGGACCCTTTACAATTTTTGTCCGACCATTTTTTATAAAACTTAACGTTTACGAGAAAAATCTAAAAAAAAACGAACAATTTTAGCTTGAATAGCTTTTTTCGCAGGTATATGATTTATGGGGACTTCTGGTGTTTTATTTGTAATGGTGTTAAAAAGATCTTTACCAAAATTAAGTCCTTTCGGAATTTTTGTTATTTGAAATCTATATTTTGACCGGATTACTTTAAAATAATTTCAGATTTAAGGAACTAAAATCCACACATGTACAAAGAAATTATTACGAATTGTCAGCTTTAGAGATAGAAAGCAAAAATTATTTAATTTGAAGTAAAAATTAATTTATTTTTATTAGTTTTATGTTGATGAGTTTTTAATTGGTATCTATTGTGCTGTTGTCTTCTTGAGTTTAACATTATTTCTCTCAAAATAAAATATAATATTAAAAAACTATAATTTTGCTGTCATATTATGTTTTTTTTTCGATTTACACGATTTTTCCCACAAAAATTTTCTAATTCGATTTAATCGACTTTTTACGGAACCTATCTATAGTGTAATTCGAGTGATAGGTGTATATAAATAATCTGCTAAACAATGAAATTTTGCAAGTAAATTGCTATACTCATATAAGTTTTTTGTACTGTGCAAAGTTTTTCTTTTTGTGTCAGCAGTCTGTTACCAAAAAAAAAATATATATATTTTAAAACATCATGAACTGAATGCGAAAAGAATCAGCAGAAAAAACAAAAAGTTTTCGTAAGATACGTGTTGTGCATTTGTATCCTTTTTACATTTTACCATCATAATAATTTTGAAGAATAAAATTTTGTGCTTGCATTAAATTTAATCAAATTCAATATATTAAAGCCTAATTTTCATAATGTCCCTTTAGCTACTTATATGGATTTTAAATGACAGTTTTGCTGTTCTTTCCTATATTTAATTTGAATATACATTTTTGGAATTTTGTAAATTTTGTAATTTTTGTATACCAATAATTCTGAAAACTTACAAAAATTTATAATAAAAATTTAATTTTAAGTAGCACTAGCCCTGCTGGAAAAAATGGGTCAGTTGGGAAATGGGACCTGTCCCGTGATATATGAAAACAGAAATAGGATCGGTTTCTAAAGTAGCTTCCATGTGACCGGTTTAAAAGTCTATATAACGTGTTGGGTCTGAAAGTACCAGTACTATGGTACACAGAGGAAATTTCTTGGACTAGTTTTAATGAAATTGTTTCACTAAATTAGCGAAGATTTCTTCACTTGAAGAGTTCCAGTGACATATCATAGATCTAATGTAACATTTCATTGATATTATGCATACAATTCGCTCAGTGTAGGTGAAAACAGGATTGGTTCATAAAGGACATATCACGTGATCGGTATAAAAGTATATATCACGTAATATGTCTGAAAGTACTAGTCTCGTAGTAGGTGAAAACAGTACAGATTCCCAAAGTTTCTACCACGTGGTCGGTTTAAACGGGTATATAACGTGATGGGTCTGAAAATGCTAGGCCTATCGTAGGCGATAAAATACCCGGTTCCTAAAGGACCCAGCCAGAAATTAACAAACATACAAGTATTCTAAAAGCACTACGTATGGTAGTTGAAACGTTACCAAAGCAGCATGTTTTTAATGATTATAGTGTTCTCAGGGCACTCAAATGATAACCCAGATTTACGGTCTCATGTTGGTATTTTAGAGTATCCTTAAAACGTTACAAAAACCAAACATAAAGTAGTTGTAAAGCGCTACGTCTTTTGTTTTTAAAACGCTTCCAAAACATGTGAAAACCCAAAAGTATTATGATTTTAAAGTGCATTTAATGCAAAAATTGACTGCTTTCATAGAATTTTAAATACAAAATGTGGAATAATTTTCCAGTACTCCAAATACCGAAAAGAAAGTAATTTCCCAGTGCTAAAAACACATTAATTATTTTTTTATATTTTATTAGTAATTCATTTTTTTTTTAAATAATAAAGTAAAAAAGTTATTACATTAAAACGTAATTGACAAATACGTTGAATTTTCATGGTGTAGGGTTCTGACGACCTTTTGCGCCTAGTTTTCGACAAAATGGAACTCCGGTTTTCATTTGGAAATTGCTTTAGGAGATGGTCTGTAAAAATTAAAACGATTTTAATTTAGAAAAATAAGTATTTTAATACAAATTAAAATTTAATTCTTTATACATTTGCGTTGCACTAAAATTTTGTTTGGCCACCCCTTTATTTGGTTTGCCACAACCACTAAATAAAAGCTGGAGTTCGTGTGACATCAAAGCGGTTAAAACCCCTCCAATGGCTTCATAAAGTCCTTTGGTTCTGGTTTTGAACGACATTAGTTCTCGCTGTTAAAAATAAAATATTAGTAATGAAATTAAAGTGTATGTATTAAAGTATATTACAAAAGATGCAGCTAAATCCTGATTGTTTTGTATTTTGTTGTCAAATTCGTTAAAATCTTCCAGCGCATTTATTGGTGACACTTAATTTAAATTTCTTTTTATGTCTGCTATCGATGCCGTCTTGTCGGTTTTTCTTTGTGCGGTCAGTTCAGACAAGACGTCGTTCTGCATTTTGTTAATGCTATAGGTAACCCTTTAAACAACTGTTAAAGATTTTAGTAGTTTTTGTTAGTTGTTTTTGAAAACACCTGTGAAAATAATTGTTTTGCATTATTTCATACAAAAACAACTGTAATTACAGTTAAAAACAACTACTACTGATTACTACACAAACAACTGTCATGTAGTAACTGTAAAACTTTTTTGAGTGTATCCACATTTAAAAGTTTTATTGACTACACTATTTTATCAAAATTCCACAAATATCATTTTTACTTCAAAAAACATCAGTAAAGTTTGTTTAAAAAGTGCTATTAATGTAATTTAAATATGTTTTTTTTTTTCAAACGTTCTCAGAACGTTTTGGATTTGGTATATTGTATGCTTTGATAGTACTTAGTTTTTTGAACCATCATGAATTTCTGGCTGGGTACTTATCACGTTACCGGTTCAGAAGTGTCTTTCATGTGACTGCTCTGAATAGGCGCAAATATGACGGGTTTAAAAATAGATAAAAATATAACAAGTGGTTAATCGTGTTGTTTTTAATATTATTTTTTAATTAAACTAATTGGTATCAAATTAAGGTATATTTAACCGTGTTCATATAAGGACCACTCTAATATTTGAATGGGAATTTTCGTCCGACTAATTAAGTAAAGTTATTTTCTGATCGCTAATTACATTTAGAAATAGAAAGTTTTTGTAATAAGGAATTAATATTTCAATAGAGTTCTGTAATATGTGCTTTTGAGTTAGTTTAGTGAGATGTTCTTTTTGCATTAATTAAGTAAATTGTTCTTTTGCATTGATTCTGTGTTATGTTCTTTTGCATCAGTTCTGCGACATGTTCTTTGGGGTTAGTTTCGTAATGAACCCCTATTTTCTTGAATGAATTGTATTTAATTGAATGTACTTTTATTTCAAACATAGTTAAAAGTTAATCATCAACTGTGATACATTAAGAAAAATTCCAATCTGTGATATTTTATTTTAAAATTTATTTTTAATTATAATTTTGTTTTTATTGCCGTACTGATTGTTCGCTTTTTACTAATTTTATTTAAGAAACTTAAATGAAAGCCTGACAAAAAAGATAATGTATTCAATAAGATCAAATCCCTGAAGATGTTGGAATAATCTCAACGAAACTTCGAATTGAAAAATTAAATAATCTTTTATTTGCATTTTAATAAAATAATTTTAATTGACTTTTAGGAAAATATGTTTAATATTCCATTTTTTTTAACATTTAATGTTCAGAACACAATATTTCATCAGTAGTTCTGAATTTCATAAATCTGACACCAGATACGAAAACAGAAACTAAAAATACAATAACGTGTAATATTTTATGAAAATTGCATAAATACAATTTCGAGGGATCCAAAATTGGCACAACAATGGGTATACTTGGCAAATTTGGACATAAGTGCATGTTTTATAATTGTATTCATTCTTGTGCATTTTAACGTATACTTTGTTATTTTTAGAGCATACACTGACAATATTGTTACGTTAAAAACTATAGAAAATACCTATTAAATTAAATTATTTAATATTCACACATTTAAATAAACTTAGATTTAAAATAATTTCAGTAATCAAATTATCTTTGCGCTGAAGAAAATGTATTGTTTAGAATACAATTTCACAATACATTTATAATGATCAAACCATGTTTGCCGCAATCATAACAACTGCATTATAACCATATTTTAGTCCTAGTTATAATAGTATGATCATGGATAAGAATTTCGACATCATTTATTACCATGTTATGATTATTGCAAACATATTATGATTATTTCGTACTACAGACCTAAAAGCACGTGCACTTAAGCAAAAAAAAATTGTCAAAAAACAAATTTTGCTTAGAACACCAGGTAATAAGTTACATGGATGAGAAAAAAACACGAGTTTCGCCAAAATGTAAAATGTTGACCCCCTCTAACTCAGAGAGTTCTTGACCGATCTTGTTGAAAAATTGTGTCTAAGCTACTATCCAATAGGGCTAACCCTGGTGCAAATTTCATCCCGATCCGCAGATATCGGTTTCAAAAGTTGTGGCACTTGAAATGCAACGCCAAATATGAGAAATATGTTCATGTCCATTTTCAACCGGGTACATAAAAAAAATTTAATGCGATTTTCAGTTTTAGGAGCCCTAATACACAATGAAAAAAAAGGCGCACGCTTGTAGCAGTTTTGCTGTAAACTAGTGTAGTTAGCACATCTTCCTAATAAAAATGTTATGAATAAAAATTAGAAATAGAATTAAAATAGTTGCAAACCCAGGAAAACTTTGTTAATGGGTGCAAAAAAGTAATGCATTACCTTGTAATGTTTACTCCTTACCTGTATCATTACATTATAGTAATGAGTTACATAATGCATTACTTTGTAATGAATACTACTTACATTCAGCATTATTTCGAAACATAGAGTAATGCGTTTCCAATAGTTGGTTACATAATGTATTACATTGTAATGTAATACTCCCTGCCTTCAACATTATTTTAAAACATCAAGTAATGAGTTACCAATAATTGGAAACTCATGGATTGCCTTGTCATGATACATCATTACCTACTACATTATTTCAAATCATAAAATAAATACTTACCGATCAGTAATTGCATATTTTTTTAAAATCTATATTTAAACACATTACTATGTGATCTTTTGTAAGCATGAGGTTTTCCCAACCCGATAACCATATAAGTAACCTATAACAGTCCACCCATTACTTTTAAGCTCCTCGATTGTAAAATTCATCAGCGCAGTAAGATGTATTGTAATGCGTGCAGCCTTATGGCGATGCATTATTTTATTCATTCTTTGGTAATGTGTGGTATGGCTGGGAAGTAATATAATTTGACTATTAAATAAATTGAATATGTTTGTAAGTTAATTAAATAACAAAAACTTTAATTATAGACATATAAATAAAACTTGGTTTAATAAAAGTTTTATCTACTACCCTAACAACTTGAGTTTCGTACTGGTAATAAATATTAATGTGTTTAATTTTAAATGTATTGTAACTTCCACAAAAATAAGTTCATTCTTACAAATTTGGGCTTTTTGGAAAGCTTATTCTACGACTTCTCAAAAACAGTTTGCGTTAGCGCACATGCGAATTCAAAGGAATTTAAATATTTTAATTGATATACAAAAAACAACGATTTTTTAATTTAATTACTATCAACGATATTTAATACTGAAAATGTAAAATAACAAAAAAATAACTTTAATAGAACCACAGTTCAATGAAAATCGGTACCAGGTGAATTTTAATGATTTTGAATGCATAATGTAACAATGACATTTTTTTTTCTGAGAAATATCTTCGAATTTGTGTTACTTTTAATCTTTTACGCCTTACTTTTTTATTTCAAACCAAAATGCCAATGAATAGGAGCAAACAAGATTTATCTTAAGAAGGAATCACTAGTGTATGCCACATCGCCGTTTAAAGTTCTTCAGAAAAAAATAAAATTTGTGATCAAATTCTGTTAATATGTGTCTGAGAAATAAGTTTGAATACCTCGAAATAAGAATCCATAAAAAAAATTATAAAGATATCAAAGTTGAAGATTTGTAAGGCGAAGTTATTAAACATGTTATTTTTTTTTTCTTTTTTTTTATTAATGGGAATCGAACCCACGACCCCAGCACTGATAAGCCAGCACGCTACCAACTAGCCTACCGGGGCGTACAAAGTTAATACTTTTCGAGTAGTATTTAAACAATCAGAAGAATATAAATATTCAAAAATGACAGAAAAATAAAAAATTTGGGCTCTCATTAACTTTTAAAATTATAAATAGAGGTATTTTTACAATAATGGAGACTGTAACGTGCCGTTACAAATAGTACTTACAAGTATGCTTATAACTGAATACCGACTTTTTGGGAAGATACTTTTTCACATACCGAATACATACAACTACTAGTACACATACCCAATAGTGCTGTTATGCTAATAATTCTCACTGAGTCTATGAAAAGTATTACTTATAGTGTGAAAGTTGGTACACTAAAGTAAGCTTGAATCCAGTTGGAGTTTCAAACTATACTTCGTCCTACCAGCCGAATTATAGCAGATAAGCCGACAAGATTCCAGTTTCCGACACGTGCCGTAGCGTAGACCAGTAGATTTAGCGTTTTTAAGGCAATAGCCGAGATCTGTAGTATTCATCTCGCTATTTATCGTTTTCTTTAAGGCAATAGCCGAGATCTGTAGTATTCATCTCGCTATTCATATTTCTAAGGCAATAGCCGAGATCTGTAGTATTCATCTCGCTATTTACCGTTTTCTTTAAGGCAATAGCCGAGATCCGAAGCATTCATCTCACTATTCATATTTCTAAGGCAATAGCCGAGATCTGTAGTATTCATCTCGCTAGTTATCGGTTTCTTTAAGGCAATAGCCGAGATCCGAAGCATTCATCTCGCTATTCATATTTCTAAGGCAATAGCCGAGATCTGTAGTATTCATCTCGCTATTTATCGTTTTCTTTAAGGCAATAGCCGAGATCCGAAGCATTCATCTCGCTATTCATATTTCAAAGGCAATAGCCGAGATCTGTAGTATTCATCTCGCTATAACCGAAATCTCACGCACTCGTCTCGATATCTGTTGCATGCCTCGTAGTTAGCGCCTCTCCTAATCTTCGAGATCTTTAGAATTCGTCTCGAAATAGTAGAAGTTGCTACTATTTTATCTCGCAGGTCTCCCATCCTCCAGAGCCGAGCCGAATATCTCCAGCCCTCGCTAAGGTTGCCGAAGACTGCCGACCCGACTGCCGTTAAGGGGGTTATACCACCGATTACGCCCGAGCACGATAGATCACCACCGATTACGCCCGTGCGCGATAGATCACCACCGATTACGCCCGAGCACAGCAGATCACCACCGATCACGCCCGAGAACGATAGAATAACTAAACCCTAAAGATAAGAGAAATTATAGTTATAAGGTTATTTTGGTTAAATAAAGTTGTGTGCGCAACACGATTATATTGTTATTACAACTCAGAAAATCGTGTGTTTTAATTCAAAGGAAGCAGACCTTTGACGGACCTGGACAGACTGAGTAATACCCCAGCTGAAAAGAAAACTGCATCACAAATGGCGCCCGAGCAGGGACCCGACTCCAAGAACGCAACAGGGGAAAACCCCAACGAACAACCCCCCAACGGACTTGGGGCGGGTGACGCACACAACACAACAACAACCAAAACCTTAACGAATGATACAACTAACCCACCATTGCTCACTACGGAGTCCTTGGGATGGATTTACCTCCTCAAAAAGGGACAGCTGATTGCAGAATGCTCTAAAAATGGGATTGTCACCGAAGGGGCCACGGTTGATCAACTAAGACGACTGCTCAGCGAGTTGGTCCGAATGAAACGACAGAGAGCTTCGTCGGAAAATCTACTTCGCGCTCTGGAGGAAGAAGTACTGGAGGAGGAGAGGAAACCAGTAACCGAAGAGCAGTCGCAGGAAGTAACGATTCGGGTACCCCAACCAGGAGACCTCTCTCGAAAACTGCAGACTAGTGAGCCGAGTGACATGGAGGTGATGAACACCATCCGACGGTGGAACTTGGTATACGATGGAGGCGACAACCTAATGGAGTTCATCGAGCGTCTGGAGGAGCTTGCCGAATGCTATGCGATCGCTCGCGATCGACTATTGTTCTCCCTTTTAGAGATTCTTAAGGGCCGAGCACTACAATGGTATAGAGTGAAACGAACAGAGATAAAAACATGGGAACTGTTCAAGAGAGAGGCCGGTAAATTTTTTTTGCCTATACGGTACTTAACTCATCTGGAGGACCAAATATACCATCGTAAACAGGGACCTCGCGAAAAAGCAAAGGACTACATCATGTCGTTGCAAACCCTCATCCGTCAGCACCCCGAGTTGCGTAAAATAGATCATACAGATCGTATATACGATGGGTTACGATGTGAATACAAACTTTACGTTCGTCGCAGTGATTTTCGAACCTTAGACGAGCTAATGCAGTTAACCGGCGAGTATGAACTACTGAGACGAGAAGAGTCCAGACAGGGAAGACCCCAACCGAGCCACAGCATAGGGACCACCAGTAGCACCAGCGTCTATAACCGGGACACACATTGTTGGCGATGTAAGGAACCTGGGCACCATCGGCATCAATGCCGAAATAGGGGGTTACTATTTTGCTCGCGATGTGGCACTCAGGGGGTGATGTCACGCGACTGCTCCTGTCGGGTGATGCCGGAAAGAACAAGGGGTGACGGCCGGTATTATTTAACTATTCAGGGTGAACACCTTTGAGGTCAGAGCACTGATTGATACCGGATCCACCTTAACGTACATTGGCGAGGCGGTCCGAAGTCACTTAGAGAGAATGAAAGTACGGCCCCGAGCACACCAGCGAACAGTACAGCTAGCGGATAGCTCATGTGTAAGGAGCGTGAAGGTTTATCCAGTCAATGTCGACGTAAACGGCCAGCAGACAAAGCTATTGGCATCTTCTCTGCCAGATTTGGCCGAACCGATCATCCTCGGCATGGATTTTCTACAGCGGCGAAGGGTGAAACTCACCCTGGATGGCATTCCATTGACACCCTCAGACCCATACCCCGCTTCCAGTTCCGCCCCCGCCCTCCATGCCATTACCGGTCGGGAAGCTCTAACCCCAGCCCAGGCAGAAAGGTTGGAGAATACCTTGAGTGCAGCACGAAAGGCGTTTGAGTCCATCAAGGGACCATGCCATATAGGTAAGCATGTGATATCCATGCAACACGATCGGCCGATAAAACAACGGTACTACCCGCGCAACCCGGCGATGCAAGCGGTGATGAATAAAGAGGTAGACGAATTGCTGGAGATGGACCGAATTGAACCGTCACATAGCCCATTTAGTTCACCGGTAGTGTTGGTTCGGAAGAAACAAGGGACATGGCGGATGTGTATTGATTTTCGCCAGGTCAACGCGGCGGCAGAACCAGACGCCTACCCACTCCCCCAAATCAATGCTATTCTCGACCAACTTCGTGAAGCGACCTACATCTCAACTATTGACTTGAAGAATGGGTATTGGCAAATACCGTTAGCTCCCAAATCGAGGCAGTATACGGCCTTTACGGTCCCAGGGCGGGGTCTCTTTCAGTGGAAGGTTATGCCGTTTGGCCTCCATTCGGCACCTGCAACGTTCCAGCGAATATTGGACCAGGTCATCGGACCCGAACTTCAGCCCAAAGTGTTCGCATATCTGGATGATATAATCGTGCTAGGGAGATCGTTTGAGGAGCACCTGGAAATTTTGCAAATCGTTTTCGCCAGATTACTAAGGGCAAATCTACAAATCATTTTCGAGAAATGCGAATTTGTCCAAACTAGTCTTAAGTACTTAGGGCACGTTGTGTGCTCCGAAGGTATACACACCGACCCGGCCAAAATAGATGCAATGAGAGAGATGGCAGCCCCAAAAACGCTGAAAGAACTGAGACGGGTGCTAGGGGTGGCCTCATGGTATCGTAGGTTTGTTCCCGGGTTTTCGGCACTGGTCGAGCCAATGACTAGGTTGCTGAAAAAGAAAACGACCTGGGTTTGGAACCATGAACAGGAAAACGCTTTCGACATGCTGAAGCGAAAACTCACTGAAGCCCCCATATTATGCTGTCCTGATTATACGTACCCATTTTTTCTCCAGACCGACGCCAGTGGGGATGGACTAGGTGCGGTTCTGTTCCAACGACAAGGCGAGCAAGAGAGAGTCGTCGCGTACGCCAGTCGCACCCTTAGCGACGCGGAGCGGAAGTATTTTGCCACAGAGCAGGAATGCTTGGCAGTATTATGGGGAATCCGGAAAATGAGGCCCTACCTGGAAGGATACCGGTTCACGGTGATCACGGACCATCAATCGCTTAAATGGTTACATTCCATTCAAAACCCATCTGGCAGACTGGCCCGATGGGCACTCGAAATGCAACAATTCGATTTTGAAATCGAGTACCGAAAGGGGACACTTAATGTTGTGGCTGACGCTTTATCCCGGGCACCCTTACCAGATAGAGGGGAAGGGTTGGCCGCCCTAACCTCCAGCCAACCTGTGGACTGGTATACGAGGGTGGAAGTACGCGTGTGTGATGGATGGGTACGATTGCGGTGCCTGGGACGAGTCAAGGAGTTTCACCTTTAGAACGGGTTTTTCTGTATCTTAATGGGGGTATTTTATGAATTGTATGTAAATAATAAGATTTGAATTGGAATTGGAGGAAAATATTTTTTGTAAATAATTAGAAAATAAGGTTTGAATTGAAACTGGGAAAATATATAGGAAAAAAAAAGGAAAAAAAAATAAAATAAAATAAAAAAAAAAGAAAAAAAAAAAAAGAAGAAAGAAAAATATATAAAATAAAAAAAAAAAAAAAAAAAAAAAAAAAAAATATAATAAAGAAATGGGAAAATGAATTTTACAAAAGTAGGATAATTAAACGCACTTATTGTCGAGCCGAAGCTCCTTAGAGTTCGGTAAAAGTTACCTTCGGGTAGTGCAGATCAAAAGATCGAAACTCGCATGGTGCATGGGGAAAAACTAGATAGTTTTTTTCAAAGTAGGGGGGGAATGTAACGTGCCGTTACAAATAGTACTTACAAGTATGCTTATAACTGAATACCGACTTTTTGGGAAGATACTTTTTCACATACCGAATACATACAACTACTAGTACACATACCCAATAGTGCTGTTATGCTAATAATTCTCACTGAGTCTATGAAAAGTATTACTTATAGTGTGAAAGTTGGTACACTAAAGTAAGCTTGAATCCAGTTGGAGTTTCAAACTATACTTCGTCCTACCAGCCGAATTATAGCAGATAAGCCGACAAGATTCCAGTTTCCGACACGTGCCGTAGCGTAGACCAGTAGATTTAGCGTTTTTAAGGCAATAGCCGAGATCTGTAGTATTCATCTCGCTATTTATCGTTTTCTTTAAGGCAATAGCCGAGATCTGTAGTATTCATCTCGCTATTCATATTTCTAAGGCAATAGCCGAGATCTGTAGTATTCATCTCGCTATTTACCGTTTTCTTTAAGGCAATAGCCGAGATCCGAAGCATTCATCTCACTATTCATATTTCTAAGGCAATAGCCGAGATCTGTAGTATTCATCTCGCTAGTTATCGGTTTCTTTAAGGCAATAGCCGAGATCCGAAGCATTCATCTCGCTATTCATATTTCTAAGGCAATAGCCGAGATCTGTAGTATTCATCTCGCTATTTATCGTTTTCTTTAAGGCAATAGCCGAGATCCGAAGCATTCATCTCGCTATTCATATTTCTAAGGCAATAGCCGAGATCTGTAGTATTCATCTCGCTATTTATCGTTTTCTTTAAGGCAATAGCCGAGATCCGAAGCATTCATCTCGCTATTCATATTTCAAAGGCAATAGCCGAGATCTGTAGTATTCATCTCGCTATAACCGAAATCTCACGCACTCGTCTCGATATCTGTTGCATGCCTCGTAGTTAGCGCCCCTCCTAATCTTTGAGATCTTTAGAATTCGTCTCGAAATAGTAGAAGTTGCTACTATTTTATCTCGCAGGTCTCCCATCCGCCAGAGCCGAGCCGAATATCTCCAGCCCTCGCTAAGGTTGCCGAAGACTGCCGACCCGACTGCCGTTAAGGGGGTTATACCACCGATTACGCCCGAGCACGATAGATCACCACCGATTACGCCCGTGCGCGATAGATCACCACCGATTACGCCCGAGCACAGCAGATCACCACCGATCACGCCCGAGAACGATAGAATAACTAAACCCTAAAGATAAGAGAAATTATAGTTATAAGGTTATTTTGGTTAAATAAAGTTGTGTGCGCAACACGATTATATTGTTATTACAACTCAGAAAATCGTGTGTTTTAATTCAAAGGAAGCAGACCTTTGACGGACCTGGACAGACTGAGTAATACCCCAGCTGAAAAGAAAACTGCATCACAAGACAAATGGAGTATACTTTTTGTTACTAATGAGCTTCTAATTTTATTTTTTTTACATATTTTTTACTAGTCATAATAATGCTATTTTTAATACTCAGGAGTGAGATCGAAAAATAACCCGACACACATTTTCACTCACAACTGCTTCTGTGTACGAAACTAAACTTTTTTTTATGTCAAGTTAGCCTTAAGCAGGTTTTCAGATTATGTGTGCAAAATATTAATGCGATCGGCTCATTATTTACCTAACAAATGCAATCTGAACAGAAAATGAGTTATAGTTATTTTTTGTTATGTTTAGTGTACTAATTGATACACTAAACATACTAAGTAGCTAACGACGACAGCAATTGTAGTCAAAAACAAATGAAATTCCACTTGAAGCAAGGACGACTAACATTTAATTAACAATTGTATTGTAGTAAAAATTAAAAATTAAAGTTAATGGTAATGGTAATAAGAAACAAACATTTACTTATTTTTTTTTGTTTAAATAATAACTCTAATAATCGCCATAGGGCTTCATGCATTACTTTACACGTTACTTCACTGATGAATTATACAGGCGATGAGCCTCAAAGTAACTCATTACCTGATTACTTTTAGGGTTATATGGTAGGAGAAAGTAATGTGTCTATAAATAGATTTTCATAAAAAAAAAATTCATAAAAATTTTTTTTTTACAGATATTTTTTTTTAATTAAATAAATAACTTTTTTGTTTTTATTTAATAAATACATGGTCATGCTGGGATTCGAACCTGGGGTCTCTGGTATTTAACAATTAGTTAGGCGAGAACTCTACCAACTGAGCTATCGATACATACAATATTTTATTGCTTAAAATGTATTTTATTGGATCGTATTTACGTTCGTGGTATCAAAAATATACGCCTTATGCTTACAAAAAATCACAAAGTAATGTGTCTATAAATAGATTTTATAAAATATATATTAATAATCACTTTACGTTTATAATTCATGCATTATGTAATTGATGATCGGTAAGTCATTATTTTATGTTTTGAAGTAATGTAAAATGTAATGAGGTCTCATTACAAGGTAATCGATGAGTGTTCAATTATCGCTAGCTCATTACTTCTTGTTGGAAAATAATGATACAGGTAAGGAGTACACATTATAAGGTAATGCATTACATTATCGCACCCATTACCAAAGTTTTGCTGGGGTATGCGGTAACGCACTACTTATGACTATTTTATAGAGCTCTTAATATGAGCTTTCCGAAAAGTCCAAATATTTGGGTTTGAGTTATAACAAATTCAAAATTAGACACATGAATAGTTATTACCCATACGAAACTCAAGTTGTTAGGGTAGTAAATGTGTTGTTAGTTCTATAGCTGTCTTTCACTTTAATATTGCTGAAATTAGGGAACAAAAATACCACATATATATAGAATAGAAGGCAGGAACATAGAAAAAAGCCAACAAAATAATTTAATTAAAAAACTTTAGCAATTAAATGCAAACCGAATAGAATTGCCTTTAGTGGATTTTGTTTTTATACGCAGACTTTCCGTGTAATATCCAAATGTAGAGAACAAATCAACATTTTTGTTAGCTAGAGGTTTATGCCCACAATGTTAATAACAAAACCAAATATTAAATTTATGAATACTAAAGTGGTCCAAAAAATATTAAAATTCAAATTTTGCGATCTGCACAATGTAGTCAATAATCCTTTTTGTAATGCAATTTATACCACGTATTCAACACGAATAGTAACACCAATTTACCAATTTTTTTTTTTTCGTTAGGCGCCATGAGCCAAAATATGTTTAAAGTGAATCTTAAAAACTAATCTACAGAAGTGAATTTGTTTAGGCATACATTATTGCTTTCACCAATATATAAGTTACAGACCGACAATTACATTATGAAGATATGGCGATTTTCTTTTTTTCTAAGAACACAAAATTGGGTGAAAGAGTGCCTTAACCCAATAACGCTCAAATGAAATCTGATGAAGAGAATTCAGTGAAAATATATTTAAAGTGGGCAGCACTCGTGAGTACATGTAAGTACTTTTTACACCTAAAGATTTAGGACGAAAAATATTTGACACTAGAACTAAAGTATACTTTTCTAAATTTAAAAGATACGCCAAATTCAAGTCTGGTTTCAAAATCGCTCTCATACATCAGGGGTTCGAGCTATATTGCGAGGAAAAGTGTCGTTATTGATCAAAATTCTTCGCCGATTGCATATTCTAAAACTAAAAAAAAGGTAAGAGTAGTTTGTGCAGGTGCCGTTAAAAGTATTATGTAAAATGTATTTCCACTAATGTGTAAAATCAGAGCATTTTGATTAAAAACGACACTTTTCCACGTATTATAGCTCGCACGCCTGATGCTGGAAGTGATTCTGAGACCAAAATTTAGATTCAGCGTACCGTTTACCTTTGGAAAAGTATACCTTGGTTCTAGTATCAAAATTTTTTCAGCCTGAATATTTAGGTATAAAAAGTACTTACATGTACTCACTAGTGCGTCAAATACGATAAGCTAAAATCAAAATTGGGAAAAGTATAGAGATATATTTGTTAATTTGCCAAGAAGCAAAAAGTGAAAGAGAGCTTCACTAATTGAACCGTTTCGAAATTCTTTATTGTAAAACTTGATTTAAGTGGTTTTATTATGGCATGAACAATATTATTAAAAATTTAAAAAATTAAAATTTTTCCTTTGTTTGTTTTTTTTTCTCATTTGCTGTCAAATGATGTGAATTTAAACGAAAAAGAAATTAAGTGATAGCAAAAAACTTTTGTTTTCTGGTTTCTGGATTTAGTTCGCTGCCATAAAATTATTTTACTTAAATTTAGGGCAAATAGTTAAAGAGAAAATCGCAAAAATCAAGGTGTTCTCATATGGGAACAGTAGGCGTTAATGGGTTAACTTCAACATAGATTGCTTAAAGTTAAAGGCTTTGCTACTCCCACTAAATGTATTCTTTCTGTTAAATTTCACAAAAATCCATTAATATGTTTTCATATTAAGGCGATATTTTTTAGAACTATCCTATTGGAAACCTGTATGTCCTTAGACTAAAATAAGAGCTGTTTTTAAAAGCTTAAGCTTCAATCTTACTCTGCGTGCATTAACATTACCCAGGTAGAAATTTGGGATGGTACAAAAAACGAAGAGTTTTCAAAACGTTTGTTTTTGATGGTACTAAAATAAAAGCGTTTCCAAAGCGATAATTGCAAATAATACGAAAAAAAGCATTTAAAAAACATTATTTTGGATTGCTATTCGAACGTTCGGACAAAGTATTTTAGGAATACTTTTTATACAAAACTTACAAATATTTGTGAAATAAAAACACTGTAAAAACATTGGTTCAAAGCGTTTTTCCAACGTTTGTAAAAAGTACTTTAGAAGTTCTTATCGTACAAAATTTACAACGGTTTATAAAATGAAACCAATGTAAAACCATTGCGTTAAAGCGTTTTTCTAACATTTGTCAATAGTACTTTAGAAATACTTTTTTTTTTACAAAATATTTTACTGATTAAAAAACAACACTGTCATAAGGGGGTCTATCTATATGCGAACTCGGTTTCTTATGCAATTTGTTTATATAATGAAATATATCTATTTTCCAATAGAGGGGCTTTTTATTTTCATATTTGAATATTCGATTTTTAATTTCATTGATTTTATTGATATGTTTTTATATATCAAATTTAAATCTATTTTTTCTTTTGTGGTTGTCACAATATCGTTTCGTCAAAATTATGTTTTATGTTTATATTTTTTATACTAAATCACATTTCCCTTAATTTAAAACCCTGAAGTAATACTTTTATGTTTCAAGCTTATTAATTTATATTTTGTTACTTTAAAATATATTTTAATTAAATTCAATAAAAATATTATTTTTCAAAATGTAAATATATAAAATTGTTTTAAATTATTATTCTGATATTTGTGTTGAAAACAATGACAAAGTACTTTAATTGTAGCTTTTTTAACGCTTAGAGAACGTTAAAACTGTAAATTGGTATTTATGAACAATTCATAAAGATCTTTAAAATTTGTCTTTCGAGCGTTTTGACAATGTTCAAAATTACAACCCTCAAAGCGGTTATCATTTGGGTCGTTTTCATAACGCTTAATAACTGTAAGCCAAAATGTTCTGCAAATACTTATTTAACGATTGAAAAAGCATTTCAAAAATTTTGTTTTGCAATGTTTTGAGAACGTTATAAAATACCATCCTCAGACCGTAAATTTGGGTTATCATTTTGCACATTCTCAAAACGCTTTAAATTTGTAATTTGGTATGTTCTGAAAACGCTTGTACCATCATGAAAAATGGTTTTAAAACGTTTTAAAGATTGTATTTTTCTACCTGGGTAGTTTCTAGTTAACTAATATATGTTTTTAAGATTTTTGAAATTGTACTCGGGTTAATATATCGGCCTTTCCACTACAAAAACTGATTTAAATTATATTTTGCACACATAAACTTCTCGGATTAAACATGGCTTTATTAGCGATATTCCTTTTTTGCAAAATAAAAAATATGCAAAAAGTGTGTAAGTTTAAAATATATCGGATCATTATCATTTAAAATGTATTCCAATAGTACACTCCTCTACTTTTATAATGCGTACTAATGTCTTTTCAAGCGCCAAAGAAAATTGCATATTGTGTGCAATTTATTTTTAAAATGCATTTTTCTAAAATTTGGACACTCTCGATTTAAAAAAAGAATGTGTATTTGCAAAATATGGAGTTTTTACCAAAAAGTTACACATCTACTTTTTTGAAAAAAAAAACTTCTAGCACTTTTACATAAAAAAACAACAACAATTCCTTATTTTCTTATTACAATTAAATTTAAAATTAAGTGTTAAGGTGCCCTTTAAACATCTCTGTTTTAAAAACTATACATTTAATTTTTATGATTTTTTTCTATATGTGAAATACAAAAGAATTTACTGAAATATTCTGTTTTAAAAATATAATTATTAACCCTTCCATGCCCACGTTTTCTATCGAATATCACATTTTTTATAAAAAGTAATATACACAGAAAAAATTATCAATCTAAAATGTCTAATTAAAGATTTGATTTGAACTAAATTTGTTTCTTAACAAATATTTAATTGAATCATTTAATATTTTCATTGACTTTTAAATATATAAATACATATTTTATTTTAGACGCAATTCTCAAATTATTTTTTTATACACTGCAGCTTAAATATAAAATACCAAATACATTTGTAGTTTCCAAATAAAAAAAGCACACACAAAAACATACAAACAGACGCAGCATTAACAAAAACACACATTCCAATGTATCGTTCACATACTTTTTTGTCAGTATCATATTTTTTTGTAGAAGTTATTTATAACATTTTCTCCTTTTTAGTTTTCAATAAAAGTTTTAATTGATATTATCATTGCCGTGATAGGGGCAAAATCAATTAAAATATTAATTGATTCAATACACTTTTTAATTGTTTTTAGTTTTTTCTGTGAGGGGTTGAAATAGATAAATGTAATTTTTTTTTTCCTTTTTGGTGGAATTTCGGCAATTAAAGTTATTGAATCGGTGGTTTTCGTGATTGAAATGGATTTTTATTTTTTTGTGTGTTACAGCAAGCAAAAATAAAAAGCTCCGTATAAAGTTTTTTAAATAAATAATAGTAAAGTGTTTAACCCATTTTGAGCCGCTGTTCGAATAGTCGAACAGCAAAATTCTCTTTTTTCACCTCCATTTTTTATGTGATTACGTGTTCCCGACACACAAAAAAAGTTATGCCATATTAAAGAAAATTTAATTGTCTTTTAGAAAAAGTATATAACAATTATCCCCCACCCCCCCCCTGCTCCGCTCCAGGAGGTGTTGAAAAATACCTTGCATATAGACACTTTTTGTTTGGATAAAATGGAAAATATATATAAGTTTTAATTTTATAATAGTACTTTATTATTGTTCGCAAAGGTCTAAAATAGTCGATCAGTAAGTTTTTCCCGAGTTTTAGAATCCCCAGGTATATTTAGAGACGCGCCAAGTTCACTGTTCGACTAGTCGAACATTGGCCGTAGGCCACAACTTTATTATTATGTTTTGTCGTTGAGCATTTTAAGCAGAAAAAATAAATTCTTTGAATTTCGAATTTTTGAACATGCATTTCCACGAAATTTGTTTGTTACAAGCATCATAGCTTGCCATGGAATTTTTTTGTTGCAAGCTTGATCGATTTAAATTTCGCGGGCTGTTGTTTTGATTTAATTTGTCAGTTTTGATTTAATCGTGTAGTGATTCTTTCATTGCAGAAAGCGGTTATAAAAATAAAAATTTATGTGAATTATAATAACACAAAAATAAACTATTAAATATAATTGTAGTGTTTTTGCAAAATGATTGCATTCTTTTAAACGATACGCTATGCAAAAGAATGACGAACACTTTGCTCAAACTTTTAATACAGTCCTTTTAAAAAGATTCATTGGAATTTTAATATTGTCGAGCTACAATAAGCTGCCACAAATAGAAAGCTATTGGTCTACTAATCCAACACTTGGTTCTTCAATCGTGCAGCAGACAATGCCACGCTCGATGTTTAGAAAAATTAAACAGTATCTGCACTTTCACGACAATAATAACCTGGATCGAAATGACAAATATACTAAAGTTCGTTCACTTTTTGATGTAAGAAACAAAAAAATTATGCAGTTCGGTGTCTTTGAAGAGTATTTGTCAATCGACGAGCAAATTTGGACGTCACAGCTGTAAGATGTACATGAAAAACAAGCCAATAAAATTTGGCTACAAGACTTGGTGCATGGCTGCTTCTACTGGATATGTCCTCAACATGATGTCGTACGGTGGAGCTAGTGACAAATACGATAAAAATATAGGCCTGGGCGCTTCTGTAGTCATGGATATGGCTTGTAAATTGGAACATCCTTCCCGTTATTTATTTCGATAACTTCTTTACTTCTCATTTTTTGATGTGTTTATTGGCTGATAAACGTATATGCGCTACCGGGACTGTGCCGAGTAATCGCTTAGGACAGCTTGCACCAGATTTGAAGACGGGCAAAGCATTGCCTAAATGTAATTATATTTATACATATTGGTTATGTTATTATTTTTATATATTTTTTAGGTGAAATCGATTTAAAGTTTGATAAGATTAATAAGATTATATGTTGTCGTTGGCAATATAAGCGTGAGGTAACATTACTATCAACCTTCACCGGAGTTTACCCACTTACATCAACCACACGAAGACAACGACAACGAGAAGGCCAGCCTGGTGAAATCATTGTGCAGCAGCCCAATATAATCCGAAACTATAACAGTTTCATGGGCGGTGTCGATCTTCATGATAATGCTGTTTCCAATTACCGTGTTTCGATTCCTTCAAAGAAGTGGTGGTGGCCACTTTGGTTGGCCGTTCTAGAGTCATCTGTTGTGAATGCTTGGAAGTTAAATTGTTTAGTAAATAAGAAGCTTGTTCGTAAATATAATTCACAGCTGACATTTCGGTTCGACCTGCCCACAAACTTGTTACTAACGCCTGACGAGAACAACGACGAAGATATTGCGGAGGATGACATAACTAAAGATACATCATTTAAGATTCGCCCGCACCCTCGTGTGTCAGGTCATCACCAAATCATAACACAACCTGAAAAACATACCAGGCGTTGCAATGTTTGTCATAAGCCTACACAGAAAATGTGCTCCAAGTGCCAAGTCCTTTTCCACGAAAATAAGTGTTTTGGTGCTTTCCATAAATGGGAGCAAGAGTAATGAAAATTACAAAAAGTACATTTAATTACAATATATATAATAAATATTTAAAAAAAAAATAAACATTACAATCGCGTTTTTGTTCCACATATGATTTTTTTTTGTCGATACCTGGAAATATATGGTAGTATAAATTCTTTTTCTCGCCTACGGCCGTTGTTCGACTAGTCGTACAGTCGTTTCTGGGGAAACGGTTGGAGATACAAAACTTCTGACAACGGTTTTGTATGGTAATTGGTGCCTAATTAGACCAAAAAAGTACTTTTTAGTTTACGATTCGAACATTTTTGCATTCCGGCTCAAAATAGGTTAATATATGTACACAGAAAAAATTATCAACCTAAAATATCTAATTAAAGATTTGATTTGAATTTAATTTGTTTCTTACCAAATATTTAATTTAATCAATTAATATTTTAATTGACTTATAAATATATAAATACATATTTTATTTTAGACGCAATTATCATATTATTTTTTCATACACTGTATGCATAAATGGAAAATTTTCAGTATAAAATACCAAATACATTTGAAGTTAACGAATAAAACAACATACAAACAGAATCAGCATTGCAAAAAACACACATACCAACGTATAGATCACACACTTTTTTTGTGAGTATCATATTTTTTTTTTGTAGAAGTTATTTATAACTTTTTTTTCCTTCTTAATTTTAATAAAAGGTTTAATTGATAGTATCATTGCCGTGATAGGTGCAAAATCAATTAAAATATTAATTGATTCAGTAAATTTTTTAATTGAAACCCGTTTTTAGTTTTCTCTGTGTAGATAGAGACTATTTATTCAAAATATTAAAAAAAATAAATAAATAATTTTAAGTGGAATATAAAAAACTTGATGAATAAAAAGTTTGTGTTTACTTGAGAGAAGTGTTGTGAAAATCATTCACAAATCCAAGATGGAGTCGATAAAAATAAACAAACATTATTGGAATACAAACATCAAAACAAAATGAACTTCAAATTAAAGCATTATTGGAAGCAATAGTAAAACGTTATGACGACAGATTTAGAAAACTAGACAATATTCAAAAATTCTGTGAAAAAAATGTGCAGGAAGTAAAAAATCGTTATGGAAATGTAAACCAAGTTCAAAACAGAAACAAAGATATGATACAATTGAGAAAAATAATTTAAAAAGATGTAATGAAATAAAGAAGGTGATCAAATATACAAACGTCAAAATTGTCATATGCACAAACACTAGAAGGCAATATAGTGATGCCAGATGTTTCAAAAAATGGCCGCTTAATTATAAAAACAACAGAAAAACAAAATGTAGAAAGTAAAAAATAGATTTTAAAATTATCAATGTTGAGAATTGAAGAAATAACACAAGTTATTCAAAGCGAAAATATTAAAGAAAGAGAAAAGATCTGGAAAATTATGAAATAAAGGTCCCTACAGATATTGATTGGCAGATTGTAATAACTGACATGAATTTTAAAATATCTGACAAAGAATTAATAGATAAATTGAAAAAACAAAACAAAGTATTAAAAAGCAGTGAAATTGAATTGATACAATTTTTCGAAACAAAAAGGCATAACAGAACAATATATAATGCGAGACTTAAAATATAAAGGGTGTTTTTTATAGAGGTGTAGAACTTTGAAATGGAATAAAACAAAGATGAATTTTTTACAGGGACCGAAAAAAACAGTTATTTTCAAATTTTTAAACAAAAAAAGCAACTAGAAGTAAATGTCGGAAAACTGTTTCAAATATACCATTTTGATCCTTATACTAGTCTATAATAAAATGCATTGCTTTCTAAAATTTTGATTTTTATTTTTTCGAGCAAAAATAAAAGTTATTTTTTGATTTTTATTTTTTCGGGCAAAAGTAAAAGTTATTTTTTGATTTTTATTTTTTTGAGCAACAACAAAAGTTATTTCTTGATATTTATTTCAATTTCTTGAGTTGAAATTCCATAAGTTATAAATTTTTAGTTTTATAACGAATAAATAACAAATAACGTAGTTATATTTGTATGAACGAAATATATAAATTTTATGGTTGCCTTGTGTAATATTTTCGAGTTTTATAAACAGTAAAACTTATCTTTAATATGACGATTTTTTTGAAGAATTCTTGTTTTAAAAATGACGATTTTAGTTTCCAAAAATTGGCAGCACTGCTCGTACAAATATAGATGTTTGTCTTGTAGTTAGATACTTAAAAAATGTATAATAATATATATTAATACAGTTATCACAAAAAATAACATTGCAAAATATCACAGAAAAATCATAATAACAAAGCTAATAACTACGATTTTTTTTATAACTTCATCAAAGTACGCAAAAAAAAACCAAAAAATTACTTTCATACTTGCTCGAAAAAATAAAAATCAAAAAATAACTTTTATTTTTGCTCGAAAAAATAAAAATCAAAAAATAACTTTTATTTTTGCCAGAAAAAATAAAAATCAAAAAATAACTGTTCTGAGTTTTATGAAAAAAGGAATAATTATTACGGTCCCTGATTTTTTAAATGAAATTTACTTTATTCGAAAGATAGTCTTCGGGCATTATAATTTAAATATGACTTCTGGCATATTACCGCCACGGCTGGCTCCGACATAGTCTAATCTGGAAGTCCAATTTTTGATGACTTTTTCTAAGATTTGTGGCCGTATATTGGCAATAACGCTGCGAATGATGTCCTCCAAGTGGTCAATCGTTTTGGTATTATCCCCACCGAAAATAGTCCAGCGATCTTGGCCTCCAAGATCGTCCAATTCCTGTGCACGATGCCGGATAGACTGATTAGGGTCTTCCTCCACAGCAGCGATGACTTCTTCTGTACGTACTGTATGACATCTCTGTGGATGCATTTTATAATTTAAAGTAAACGTGGTGCAAAAACGTTCCATAGTTAATCGAATTAATTGCTCTGATGGACGATTATGTTCACCGTAAAATGGACGTAGTGTGCGATCGTATTTCGAACAGAACCATGATTTTCGAAATAAATTTGCACAATTTGGAAGTTCTGTTCAGGCGTCAGTCTATTCATGTTGAAATGCCAAGCCAAACTAACCATAAATCACTTGACAGCTGACAAAATGACCGCCAGTTAAAAATGTGTTGCCAACTTAAAGTTCTATACCTGTATAAAAAACAACCTTTATAAATTGGTTAGAAATAGGCATAGCCTTTGATATTCAATTTATAGACATATTTTGCTTAAATATAATAAACACAATGTGTGTGAAAGTACGTTTTTAATTGTACGCTCAAATAAAAAAGGTAGTAAAGTCAGCAAAAAATTTTGCTGAATCAGCAAAATTTTAGTCAGGAGGGTGCTTGCAAAAAAAAATTGCTAATGTCAGCAAAATCTTTTGCTGAAATTCAGGGAAATTCATATTAGTAGACTGAAAAAAACTCATAAAATTTGTAGAAAAATTTTTCTTTAGTTAATTTATTTTGCTGAAAATCATAAAACATATTTTTGTGATTCTTTTTAAAATAATTTATCCTTCAACTACTTACATCATTGTTCGTCTAAATGATGCTATCTTTTAAAGGAACGCTAATGCAGCAGAGAATTTATAAACGAAACGAAAAAATAACAAAACGTAACATATACAACCTTTTTTTGCAATAAGAAAAAGGAAACATAAAAATTTACCTAGATGTATTTATTTCGCTTTAGTCTGCAAACCTGCTGTATATTTGTTATCAACTTTACCACTCAATTTGACTACAAATACACGTTTAATCTTTTTTAAATTTATATATTTTGTTTTGTCTTTTATTTAATTAATAGACAGTTACTTTCAAAAGCCGATTGCTTCAATCCACAATTTTGTTTTATGTATGAAAAACAGATATAAAATGTTCCATGGTTGATTTTTTTTAAGTGTCTTACTAGAGTTGTACTTTTTAGTATAATTTTAATCGTCACAACTATAGCTTGACATCTAATTCATTCTGCGTATAACTTTTAATCTGGTTGTCGTTAACAGTATTGATGTGCTGATCAGCACAATTTTTTTTAGAAAAATAAATTAGTTAAACATTAGTAAAATATTAGTAAGAAATTAGTGCTGACTAAGTATAACTAAAATTTTAGTTTAAAATATAATTTTAGCAAAAAATTAGCTGAAAAATAGTATACCTGATTTACAAGATGTTTTACTGGCTTTTCTACTAACTTATTTTTTTGTGTGTAGTAAAACGGTTTAGTAACATTATAATTTTGTTGAAGATCTTTTTAAATGCATGCACCTACATTTAAGATGTATTGAAATATTTTCTGAATGCATGTAAATACATCGAAAATGGTTTTTATTCAATACTGTGGCTTTTGGTTTCTCAAATGAAAACAAATGCACTTTTAAATACATTAATTTCTGTTGAATTTTACCCAACTTATTGTGCGAAACTGTACTCATGCTATAAGTTGTGTAAATTTACTATGTATGTGTAAAAAAAATGTACAGCAACGTGGTTCATTACACATAATGTGTGTAAATTTGTTCATAATATGCGTAATAAATTTTTGTACGACTACATTTTCATATGCAAAAACCAAAAGTTTTCAGTATCTGCAATTTATAAAAAACAATTTGTCGCAGGATTTCAGAATTAGCCATTCTTTTAAATAAAATGTGTTGATCCATTAAACGGTTATTTGTGGTTAAGATTATTTGTTATGCATATATTAATTATAATTACGAAAAATAAAATAAAAAATATGTTGGTTGTTTTCTATTAACAAAAAAAAATAAATTTCTTTTTCTTTTGAAATTTTTAATTTTGACGGTTACTACTGTTTATAGGTAAAAATACTTATATATAAATAAAAAAGGTTTCCCAACATGTAGATTACTACCTTTTGGGTGTATTTTTACTACTGCATGGAGGTAAAAATGTTTATAAATTTAAAAACACGTTTTCCAACATGCAGATTACTTCCATTTGTATGTATTTTTGCAGACATATATGTGTAAATTAGCTATTTAAGCATTTTGTGTTTATATCTAATCATTTTATATAATTTTACACAAATTTTACACAAAAAATACAGGAAATGCACATGCATTTTTTAGAGTGCAATAAATTCTTTATTAAAAAGAAAAAAGTATGTATTTAAGATATATGATTGTATAAAATCATATATTATATAAAACATATTTGTCTTTGGGGTATTAAAATTGTATCACCGAATGGCCTGCTCCGAGTCTTTGGATACCCACCATCTGAGTATTAAACTTTACATTTCGCGTTTCAAGATCATTGCAAAGCCTAGTTTTCAAGAACAACGAGATCTTAAAATTGAAATTAGTGTTTGGTATCGGGTAATGGAAGTCGATTTTGAGATGCGATGCAAACATGCTAACATTTTTTCTAACACATTTAGATTTCAACACATGAATCATTAAAACTTTCTCTTATCGATTTTAAACCAAATATATTCCACATACCAATCTCAATTTTTGGATAATTGAGCCAGATTTTAAGATCGCGTTAATCTCGAATTTATTAAAGCATGCCAAAAAAAAAACGTCTTATATTTGTAATCTTGCCGGTATTTTGAAAGCTATTAACAAGTAGCAACGGTTTTCGCTAAAAGTTGAATAATTGAATTTTAAATCACGAATTAATTCAATTAATGATGTTTTTGTCAAGAACTTTTTATTTTATTTTGCTGTTCCAACTCCACTCTTTGCACAGATTCATTGCCATTATCTGAAATTAAAGAATTTTATTTAAAATGTTATATTTTATACACTGTTTATTTACTCACAAAATCAAATGTTAATACTGCTCTTAAATAAGGAAAATGATAATTTATGGAATTAGATGAGTTCTTTTAATTTATAGTATTTATTTTACAAATTTAAAATCTGAAATTGTCTTTTTCTTTTCAACTTTTGACGAAATTATTTGATTTCTCACACTACTCCTTTTCTCGGCTAGCCGCTGGAACCCAATCTTAACAAAAAGCGTTTTTATTGTCTAAAATTTGGCAAATGAGAGCGTTGATGAGAGTGCTATTGTGTTTCTCTTTTTACCAGAAGTTACCCTTACTTTTTCTTCGGGTAAAATTTTAAAACTAACAAATCATCAGCAGTTAGTAAAACACATGTTTTAAATTTTTTTAATTTCGATTCCAGGTTCCTAATCAGCATTAAAGTTTAGGTCAGATATGAGAAATTCGTTCACATAAGACGTTAGCGAGTTGCTTGTTGTCCGAAAATTTTATAATTTAAAAAAAAATTTTAGTTTTGTATAATTTAAACAAGAAAAAAAAACACGAATAACTAAACTGGTTTAAATTTTTTTTTTAATTTTGATATCATATTCCTTTCCTGTACATTAATTTAGACTAGATTGGAAAATTTTGTTAATGCACCCAGCAAAACTTTCTATTAGCCGGTAGTAACTTTGGTAATAGGAAATTAATTTCGGTAAGTGGTTACGTTCCAGCAACAATCCTATTATTTTAACAAGGGCATTTCCATTCTTGTAACACCTTACAAAACATGTATTACCTCCAGTATAAATGTAATAAGTTTTTTTTTATTTGTAATTTTGATTTTTTATTATTGGGTATTAAATTAAAATTAAAAAATATTGAACTTAAAATTTTATAAATGAAATTTTTTATAAGTTTTGGGTGAAAAAAAAAACTTTTTGTAATAAAAAGGTAATTTCATACTTTGCTATTACATATCATATTATTTTAACAACGGCATGTCCATCGGGATAGCATCCCAGCAAAAAATTTCCAAAAAGGTAAGCGGGTTTGTAATCAAGCATTTTGGGCAGAACGCATTCCTTACTAGATTACCTACTCGATTCTTTTAACAGGGCGTGAGACTAAAATAATTGATTCTTTAGAATTGATTATTTTTTTTTACCGAAGAACCATTTACTTTATATTTTTAAGAACTACATACATTTTTTAATAAAGAACTAGTTCCATTTTAAAACCACGAAGTACTTACACAAAAAAAAATAAATAAATAGTTTCCTAGAAAAAATAAGAAGTACTTACATTTAAAAAAAGAAGTGGTTTCATAAGTAAATTCAACTTTTACTCACACGTAATTCTCCTACGCCACTCAAATATAACGATCAAAACTCATACGGAAATAAAATCCTAAAAAGTGAAACATCGAATTGTTGTGAAATCATGGGTTTGTCATAATTTTGGAGCTATAAACCACGAAAATATAAATTTTTTAAAAAAAAGAACAATTCAAAATTGAAAATTGAAAAACAAAAATATGACTCACGCACAATAACGTCAGTAATTTCAACTTCCACTCACAATTTTCTGCTCACATGCGATCGTTAATTTATACCTAACCACAGTTTAACAAAATTTTGGCAACATGCAAATTCTGTTTTTATATATAAGATAAATTCTTTAAAATTGTATAACTTCTTTTTCAAAATGAGGAACTACTTCCAATAACGTCCTTTTATTAAGAAAAAGTATATGATTACTTCTTGAATACAAAAAGTTATACATATAAGTTAATAACATTGTTATTTTCTTTTAAGTAAATAATTACTGTGTTATTGAGTTCATGCTTTCTGGTTTAATTTTAAAGAATTGATTACAATACTACTTGCTTTTTTGACTCTATCGTTGGAATGAGTTTGGTATTGCAGTTACTAAATTTGGCAATGAGATATGTAAGCAAGTGTTGGCATCACCTTCTTTTTGGAATGTGTAATTTTTTCCTGGGATGCTACAGAGGTACATGTCTCTTCAAGTGGTCACAGGATAAGAGTTATTAAAAACTTTTTATTTAAATCTTTAGTTTTTAAATCGAATATTATTTTTAAATTTTTAAAATTTGAAATAAACATTAAATGCTGTATAGAATCAAATTAATGGTAATATACACTCATATAAATAAACCTCTAGAAATAGCAGAAAAAGTACTAAAAATTAGTTAAAAATTGCGTTACAAAAAAAAAATGCTATACTTAGTAAATTTTGTTTTGCTAAATATTAATAAAATAAAAACAGCAAAAATAAATATCAATAAGCGAGTTGAATTTTAGTTAGTTGAAAATAGCAATTTACTCAGATAAAATTAGCAAAAACTTTTACTAAATATTTGTACACAAAACCAACAAACAAAAACCGTAATAACAGTAAAAATGTTGCTATGTTTGGCTTAAATTTAGTAGAATGCAAATAACAGTATATTTTGCTAAAACCAACAGAAATTTTAGCTTCAAAACTATAAATAGCTGATTTTATATTACTGAAATTATAAATGTATACGCTTCCATATCGAGCACTGCAAACGACAAATTTAATCACAAAAGATAAGTTTATTTGGTTTTCTATCGCAATAGTTTAATTTGTTTTTAAATTCCACTTATTTGCCACAAATGGCGACATAATTTTTGTAAAATCAATAAAGTCCTAGGCACTTAATCTAAACTTTTGCAAAGGCTTTGTAGGGAGTACATTCAAGTTTATTGATTTTGAAAAAATTTCGGTTTCCGGATGGAAAAACTAAATAATATTGAAATGCTTTATTGGAAAAAATGTGTTTCCGGATTGGAAAATCCAAAAACCACATCAACATATAAAAAAAGCAACAAAGAATTTCTGGCGTATTTGAATATCTTATTATTAAATACCTTTGGTTTGAGTAAATATCTTAGATTTGAGAATCACGAATTTCTAAGTATTAGCTTAATTATTGTTCAAATGCGGATTACGTTATGTCTTACAACGTAACTACATAAAAAATTAGTTCAACTGAATTTGAACCCGTTTAACCGACTTTTGTACTAACTTTTTTTATAACTTTTTTTTTAAAGGGCTTATTGTAAAAACTTGATAAGCCACTTTGACTATTTTCTAGTTTTCGCTGTTTTCTAGACATCCATAAATAATTTTTCGGAAGAAGTCTAGCTTAAGCGCTTACCACATGTACCTAGATTATAAAAGTCCTGCAATATTCGTATTTCTATATGTTTACCAAATTTAAAAAGCGAAGATAAGCTAAAAATAAAATGTGGCTTATCAAATTCTTACAATAAGCACTTCAATTAATTTTACCTAACATAAAAACTAAATAATTTCAGGTGGAGACCTAGGGTAAAAAATATGATTTCGATAAAATAGTAGAAAGTAAAGAGTAATAAACACACTAATGAAATTTTAGTTAAACACAAGAATTATGTTAATGTTTTGTTTACACTAACGCACACGAAATAAAACTGAACCAATGTCTAAAAATAAAACCGGCAAACTATAACACAAAAAAGTATTTTTTATTTTCTTTTACAACACATGTTTATGATAACGATAGCGAAACAGCTGTTTATTATATTTCTTTGTTATTACGCAGTGTTATCTATTTTCGTTAGAAGAATATACACATCACAACAAAAGAAAGAAAAAATTAATTAAAGCGTTAAAGTTGGTAAAGCCGAATTTTGTATACCCTCTATGCATTGAGATAAAAAACAAAATTAAAACAAAATTAATGCGAACAAATTTTCGATGGGAAGAAATTTGTTAAACTTCGTCGAAAATATTAAGTCAAGTAAGTTATTTGGGCTAATAATTTTTTTCGCTAAATCTCTCTAATCTCTTAAAATCTTTTGTCGCGTGCCTCTTTAGTAACATTTTTTTTAAAGTTTTTTTGTGGTGGAATCTTTTAAAAGCCGGAATTTTATTTGTTTTACAAATGTCATTACTAGAAAAAAATGTGTCGACTTTGTTTTTGTTCTAATTTGTTTTTTTTTTTTAATAATGGGGTTAACTTAATTGATTTAAAAAAATTATGGTTAACTTTCTTGTTTTTAGGAGTTTTTTTCCAACCATTTAAACTTTTGCTATTTTGCCGATTAATTGAGTTTTTTCTTAAAAAAGTCCCCAAAGAAATGTTTTATTGAATTAATGAAGCATGTGCCATTAAAACAATTTTAATTAATGGTTTCATTGACCCAATGAAAATTACATAATGTATATTAAATTGTTTCAGTAATGCCATCATAAACGGTATGAGTTTCATGAGTTTAATGAATAAAATTCATAGTTTATATAATATATTCTTTAAGTTGTATTACAAAAAAATGCATTTCTATATAACACACTTTTTAAAGCGGCTGAGATATTAGCCAAATATAATTTATTCTGGCATTAAAAAAAAAATTAAAAAATTATAAAAAAAATTACACTAAACTAGTTTTTTTTTTGCATTTTACAAGTTAACATTTTGATTGAAAAAAAACCTAAATTTTTTCATTGATTTAATGAATTTTTTTTATGAAATTTTTAAAAAATAATATAAAATTTTAATGAAAAAATTGACAATATTTACCAATTTTCATTAAGTTAACGAAATTATTCATTAAATAAATGACGTTGTAATGAAATCAATTCATTAATACTGTGAAGAAAAATTCTATCAGTTTATTCATAATCTTTCTCAGGACAAAAAAATCATATTTGTTTTCTTTAGTGCTTTTGTGCATTGTTCTAGAAGTTTATTTTTTATTTTTGTTTATGACCCATTATCTTGGTTGACTGTATGGCTTTCCTGTTATAGTCTACAATACTTTTACTTCACTTGACTCTTTGACTAACAGATTTTAGGATTTTCGTCGCTAAGTTATGCTTTATGCGGCTTATGTTAGTTAAACGGTAGAACTATTCGTAGAGTTTTTTTTTATATTCTGTGTCCTGCAATTTCTTGCTATACACAGATTTAAATCAAACCAACACATAAGGAAAAACTCTCCCATACCCAGTGTAGAAATGCCTTACCATATAAGTGGTGGTTAGTACATATTTGGTAATGGCAATTGTCATTACAAATCTCAAAATAGTCATTACAAATAAAAATATGTGGTTATACTGAGAGAATTATCTTTACTTCAATAATGAAATTCTTCATAGCTTTAATGGAAATTGTCACTGGAACTTGTTCATTAAAACTTTTCATACAATCTATGAAACTCATTTCATTAAAGTCAATGTTTATGAAATGTTCTTAGAATTAATGAAAATCTTCACGGAACTAATGAATCATTCCGACAATTTTTTAATACATACAAACAAGTTTTTTTTTTGATTTATGAAAATTATAAAATTTTATGAAAAAATATAAAAAAATTAAATCTTTGAAATAATTTCATAGCTCTAAAGAAAATTGTTATTATTTATGAATTTTTTTTATGAAACTATTAAATTTTATGATACAAATTTAAGAAAAATTTCTTAATATTAATAAAATTCTTTATTGAATCTACGAAACAATTTTATGAAATGAAGGATAATTCAATCAGTGAGTCAAAAAATATAAAATAAAAAAAACTAAATTTAATAAAAAAAAAATGTTTTATTGGAAATACATTTTTTTAATAAAATGTGCTCACGGGATTCGAATCTGATCCTCCAGTCAACCGCTCTACCATCTGAGCAATCCGACATGTTATACTTGATAGAAAACATATTACTTTCCACATTACAAAAAATAAAAAAATAAGTAGTTATATATGTAGATCATTATTTTATATTGAAAATAATGAAAAAAATAAGTACTTATATGTAACGGATTATTTATTGTATAATTTATTAGTTATTACTACACTTAGAATACTATATAGGAAAAGATCATGTAAATGTAGTTAAAAACAAATTAAATTTCACTTGAAGAAAGAACGACTTACCTTTCAGTAAATTTATCTAACATTGTCATTTGTTTTTTTTACTGCTCAAAAAATGAACCACAATTGTAGTAAAAATTAACCACATATGGAGTAAAAAATAAGAAGACAAGAATGGAGCAAAATTGATTATTAATAGGTTTTTTGTTAAAGTTCTGCCTATTATATAGGCTCTAGCTTTTCTAAAACTTCGGGTTCTGATGAGATCTTTAGCCAGATCGAAATATCAACTTAGCTAATATGTTTGATTTGCTTTATTTTTGTAAATATACGGAGGTTGAAAGCTCGTTATAAATTGAAAATAACATAAAAATAATCTCGATGTATATAAAAACAAAAAACTAATATAACTGTAAAATAAACAAACATTTATTTGTTTTAGTTTTTAATAAAAAAAACTACTGTATAAAATGAATGTAAAATCATAATACTGTAATTTGATGTGGTTTGTCTTTTAGTGAACTACAATTGTAGTCAAAAATTAATTGTCTTTTACAAATTTATTTACAGCATAAGTTCCTTGACTCTTTTATCTTATTATTTGTGCTTAAGTAATGCGGAGAGTAGTAGGAAAGCTAATGACATGTCATTACTGTTTCTACTCGGAATAGCTAAAATAAGGGCCATCTACCAGAACATGATTCTCAACTTCATTGAAAATAATGCTCGCACAAATGCAGATAATGTTTTTTGTAGCCGAATTTTAAATAATTTGTACGAACTTTTTTTATTAGTGTTGATGCAACTAACTTACACTAGGGTTAATGTCTCCCCATACTTTAAACCAATGCGCAGATTGACTGTCCAAATGCGAAGCCCTTCGACCGTTTAACGGTCCTGAAACTTTCTGCCAAGTATTAACCTTGAACCGTTCTCTGACACTCTAGACAGCATGACAGGCCTATGCGGGTCAAGGTGCTTTGATTCATTTAGTCTAATCTAATATAGTTGTCGATTTTTAAGAAATAAATCATTTATTTTAAGCTTGCATTTTAAATTTGTTTAACTTACATATTAATATAATAAAATTTGGTTTAATTATGTTCAAAAACATTAAAAGAAGTCAATAATAAATGCATATTTTAAGTACATAAAACACGATTTTAAGTGCATGAACTTCCTAGTCTTAAAAATAACTCTTGTTGTTCGATTACTTTTCTATTTCGAGGAATGCGTATGATATTTTTCCCGAGCAATATCAAATAGAGCTGCAGCAGCCTCTGAACCAGTATCGTCAACTAAACTTCGAAAAACTCCTTTAGGCTTCTGTAGCAATTTGTAAGGATGACCTAACTCCACAGCATGACCAGCATCCATAACTAAAACACGATCACTGTCCATAACGGTGTGTAAACGATGGGCTATCGTTAATACCGTACACTCTGCAAATTTATCGCGTATAGTATTTTGTATCAGTTTATCAGTACTAAAAATATAACAATTACGAATAAAGAAATATTTTTAAACTTAATTATAAAAAAAAAAAAGCTGAGAAAACTTACACCGGATCTACATTAGCTGTAGCCTCATCTAAGATCAAAACTTTATTTTGTCTTAATATAGCTCTGGCCAAACATACTAACTGGCGTTGACCGACACTGAAATTTGAACCACCATCAGATATGGCACAATTTAAGCCACCCATTGATTTTGTAACATGTTCTTTTAGTTCAACATCCTCTAAAGCCTGCCACATCTTATCATCGGCATAAATATCCAATGGATCCAGATTATAACGTAAAGTACCAGAAAATAATACTGGATCTTGTGGTATAATTGATATTTTACTTCTCAGATCGTAAAGACTAATTGTCTCAATATCAATATTATCGATACGTATAGCACCTTCATTGTAGGCCAAACGAAATAGTGATTGTATAATTGATGATTTTCCAGCGCCCGTTCGTCCCACAATGCCAATTTTTTCTTTAGCCTCTATGGTAAAATTGAGGTTTTTCAAAACATACGAAGCATTTGGATCATATTTCAAATGGAATTTTATAAATTCCACTCGTCCTTTATTAGGCCATTCTTTATCTGGTTTTAAGTCATCAGCTGTTTCCGCAGCTGATTCTGATGGCAGATTAACATATTCTAGAACACGTTCTACACTAGTCATATGATTTTCCAATTCGGCTGATTGACGTAAACCCCATTGACACATGCCAACCAAGGCACATGATTGCAATATTGCCAAACCGACATCACCACTATTAAAATGGGAACGCAATGACAGAAAACTCAATGTTACAATTGCGATGTAACAGACACAGAGAATATCTGTCCATATGGCAAAGGCCCTATTACATGCTACGAACAAAAACCAAGCAGATGTATTGGAATTTGTATGTTCATAAAATTCATTCTCCAAAGCCGATTCTGCTTCTAGGGCTCTTATTGTGGTAAGGCCTTGAAATGTTTGATTTGTTAAAGAATATATTGGACTGCGTGCTGCAAATGAGTGAAATATTAACTTATTATTTATTTAAAATCGGATAGTAATAAAACTTACAAATTGACTCCAGACGTTTAATACTACGACTTGTACTGACATACACTTGTCGTATTACCACCAAACATACAACAATCACAGACGATGGTATTAGCAACCAATAGTTGACTATGGCCACAATTATCAATACACCAAATATATCAACTAAAAACTAAAACAATGAGATATTAGAAACATTTCAAATGATACATAAATATTTGTGAACGTTAGACTATCTGCTATCCAAAATTGAGCTTGGTATAAAGATTTTTATAATAGCTTAAAATTTAGGTGAATGGTATTGATGGTTTAGCCAATATGGAGGCACGAGTTGCAATACTATTTTCGGAGACGCTTAAAAATATGTGAAGAAGTGACGTTTTTAGGGTCGCTGAAATCGAATCATGCATTAGATGTTCCAAATTGCAGATCAAATAAGGCGGATGATAATTTGAAAATGTTTTCGGAATTTGATTTAAAATTTTCACATAATAGTTTTTGGGACCGCTGAATACGATTCATGACTTTATATTTTCAAAACTCAAAATTGCAAATTCAATATGGCTGGTAGGAATCTGGGATTCGATTTTCAAAATTCAAATCCAATATATCGGAATGTTTTTTTTAAAAGTTGTCGAATTGACATTAAATTTGGTTTCGGAAAGTGTTAAGGGTCGCTAAATATGAATCAAAAACTAGATTTTAAAAATTTAAAATGTCGGAAATAATACGGCGCATTTATGATGTGAGCAAGATTAATCAAATTCAAATCATTTGTTTTTCGTTTCACAAAACACGGTGCAATGTTGATTAAAAAATTACTTCATCCGCTAATTTAATGCAGACTTTATCTACTGATTGGACCTTACATGTTTCATTTCGCGTCACCGAAAATCTTCAGAGGACCAATGCAGAAGGATTAGAAGATTTAACAAAATTATAGTTTTTGAAGGAAAAATATCAACTCTTTACACGTACCCAGCAAAAAATAGTGCTTATCCAGAAGCGCTTCCGAAAGTCATTATTTAATTACGAGGCGCTTCCAAAGCAAATCCAGAAGGCATTACTTTAGTTCGCGATGTCCCACTTTTTATGTCCCACTTTATGCAGGTGGAAAGCGCTTCTTTCATGTGATATTAGAAGCAAAAAATTCATGCCTTCTTAGACAAGAAGAAGCGATTTTTTGTATGTTGACAACATTAGTGCTTCATAGTATGCATTCTTTATTGCTTCTTTGTAAGCATTACTTACTGCTTCAAAGAAGACATTTTGGGAAGCACAACAGAATGCCTTCCTTAATTGCTTTATTGTATGCAAGGCGGTGAAGCTCTATTTTGAAAGCATACAAATGTAGATACTACTTACCAAATCCAAATCCTGGGGTATTGTTTTATTTACCCGATGAGAAGAAAAAAACAAATTTTTAATTTTCAAAAGTGGTCGGCTTTGTACAAAATATTTATATTGGAAAGTTTTGGGGGTAGCTGAATACGAATCTGAAATCAGATTTTAAATATTTAAAACGGCCGATCAGATATGGCATATAATATTATTGAAGACGTTTCGATTTCGTGGTAAATTATTTATCGGAATGTTTAAGGGTTGCTAAAAACGATTGTGATATTAGGAATTTGAAATTAAAGATGGCTGATCTAACAACAATATTTCATAAAAGTCGAATAGGGTGAAACCAAATTTAAAAAATATTAATATTTTCTTCATAATTTTTGGTATATATTTTCTCTAACGCTATTTGACATGGGGGATCGAAACAATTATGTTCGAGCTAGGACCTTGCCTGATATGATTCTCCAAAAGAATAAAAATCAAAATTTTCGTTTCTAAAGCATTGCCATTTGAGCAAAGTAAAATTTACCGTGCTCGTCTAAAATGGGCATTGAGATTTATCTGAACAAAAATTAAGAGTAAAATTTATTATCCAAACGAAACATTTGGAGTCTTAAGGTATGTAAAGTGTCATACGAGAGCAGAAATTGGTTTGCATTATTCATAATTTGAAAGCAAATATTTGTTTTTTATATGGAAAAATCATAAAAACACTTTTAGCGCCGAATGCTCTAAAATGTAGTCGTTTTGAGCATAATTTTTTTTTTTTGAAAAGAACGCTGCTAAACAGAATTGCAGTTAAAATAAATGCAATGAAGTTGTAAAATATACCAGTGAGAAAAAAAATATAACAAGTTATATTTGGCCTAAAAACTGATGCAAAGATGACTTATGTTTATTTTGCTGTCGCATGAATAATTTTGAAGAATTATAAAAAACGCAGCAAAGAAATCGAAAAGGGTTCGTATCTATTGGCATTATGTTTTATATACTGAAAATATTTTGGAAAAAATTCACATTTTCAAAGGTGAACTTATAATTATTTCGCCCACTGTATCTAAAAACTTTAACTTCAATCTGAGACCAAAACTTTCTAATATTTTCGAACTTTTAATGAAATTCTGATGAGATCTTTAGCCAGATCGAAATACTAGTATCAACCTAGCTAATATGTTTGATTTGCTTTATTTTTGTAAATATACGGAGGTTGAAAGCTCGTTATAAATTGAAAATAACATAAAAATAATCTCGATGTATATAAAAACAAAAAACTAATATAACTGTAAGAAATTTGTTGTATTTAATGTGAGTAGACCAGGGATGGCAGGCAATACCGCTAAAATATCATTATCAATTCAAAACCATTCCAACTGGCTATCGTTATCCCTAAAAAACCGTTACCGAAATAATTGAAATACCGTTAAACGTAAAATACCGTTACCGATATAACTAAAATATCGATATACTTAAAAAACCGTTACCGAAATAACTAAAATACCGTTACCGAAATAATTGAAATAGCGTTATCTTTAAAATACCGTTACCGAAATAATCTAACAATATCTTAAAAGAAAAATCGCCTAAAATTGATATGTTTTACCAAATTTTGATCATAAAATAGCCAGTCATTTGAACTCTGGCATAATCGGGTTAAAAATATCGGTGTACATTACCTGAATAAGTACAACAACGATACCATTAAATTATGGTTACCGAAATAACTTAAATATCGTTAACGCTTAAATAGCGTTACCCTTACCGATTTGGAAGCTAACGCTTCAAAATTGTAGTAGATTTTTCAGCCATGAATTTTTAAAAAATCAAAACAACTGTTTTTTTTAACAGTTATTCTAAAAAAATCAAAAACAAAATTTATTAATAAGCATTTTATATAAAAAATACAGAAATAAATCAACTTTGTGATTTTTTTAAATTAAATTCGTAACTGTTACGATATCTGATTCATTTGATGCCAAAATTCATAAAATTTAGATTCGTTCGATCAAAAATTGCTTAATTGTTTAATCGAACAAAATTTAAACCCAAATAAACGACAACTATAGCATTAAGCGACCATCAAAACAGTTTGAAGCTTTTTGAAATCATCCGCTTTATTGGATGTTCCATTTTGAATTTAAATAATCTAATGCCAGATTCATGTTCAGCGATTAAAAAAATACACGAATACTAATTTTCAAACCGATTACATAACTCCTTAACATGTATAAAATCGTCTCTGAAATTAAAGGGTGTCCCAAGAAGAATGCAATTTTTAAATCTGGCAACATTCGAAGTGTCATTGTTTGACATTTGAACAATTGTTGTTGTTTGCTAGTAGAAGGTACGAGGTTAGTAAAAATGGAGCGCTACACGAATGAACAACGCATTCTCATTGTGAAATTGTTTTACCAACATGACAACATGAAAATGCTGATTTTGCCGATAAAATCATCTTCAGTGACGAGGCCCATTTTCATCTTGATGGCTTCGTCAATAGGCAGAATTGTCGCATTTGGGGTGAGGAAAATCCTCGAGTGATTCACGAGAAGCAAATGCATCCTCAACGTGTCACTGTGTGGTGTGGTTTTTGGGCTGGAGGAATTATTGGACCTTTTTTTATGAAAATGAGGCAGGTCAAGCGCAAACAGTCAATGGTGTTCGGTATCGTGAAATGATAACCAGTTTTTTCTTGCCTAGAATTGAAGAAATGAATGTGGAGGGCATGTGGTTCCAACAAGACGGCGCCACATGTCATACAGCCTGAGAAACAATTCAATTGCTGCATCAGTCATTTCCCGGTCGTGTTATTTCGCGTTTTGGAGATCAGAATTGTCCGCCTAGATCGTGTGATTTAACACCATTAGATTTTTTTCTTTGGCGTTTTTTGAAGTCGATGGTTTACGCGAATAAGCCGACGACGACACAAGCCTTAAAACAGGAAATCGGACGCTGCATTAATGAAATATCGCAATATTCATGCAAAACGGTCATTGAAAATTTCATTAAAAGATCGCGTGCATGCCAGCAAAGCCGCGGCGGCCATCTGCACGATATATTGTTCCATACATAACCTCATTCTGTCTACTTTACGATATAATAAAGTTTCACGATTTTTTTTTTAATATCTGTGTTTTATTTAAAATTTAAAAATTGCGCTCTTCTTGGGACACCCTTTACTATATCAAATTGGGCACCCATATCGGCGATAGTATTATTACCTCCATATTGCACCACTCGTTTTTACTAGTGGAAATATTCACCTTAATTTAAAGCCATGATAAAAATCTGTAAGCCAAGCTTAGTTTTGGACATTTAAGGTATATTCATCAAGTGCATTCCAATTAGACACTTACCGATAAACAATCGATTAATGTACGTGGTACATCGACATCCAATGTTCGTATATCTTTTGAGAAACGATTTAATATACGACCGGACGGATTTGTATTAAAAAACAACATAAACGTATTAGTTATTGCCCTAAAGAGTCGATCGTGAAGTTTTAATGAAATCTCTAGACACATATGAAAGAAACCAAAAGTACGCAACATATAGACTATTAATGTGGCGGCCAATATTGATAAATATACAAGTATAAGTTTCTGTCTTTCTTGATCATTGGAGATTTGATCATCATCTCCAATTAAGGATGAGCTATTGAAAGTATTGTTGTTAGTTTTTTCCAAGATACCAGTGGCAACTTTTTCTTCCCAAATAACCCTGTAATAAAAAATATAAAAAATTTGATATATAAATTTAACTTGAAAAGCAGGTAACAATCATAACATTTTTTAATATTTGGAATCGGAGATGAGAAATAGGATTTTTAATTTTGTACCGGCAGTTTAAGAAAACTAATATTTAAAATCAAAATAATGAAAATATGTAAAATTAATAAAAAAAAAAACTGAAAGATTTTTTTCTCAAAACAAATCTGTTAAAAAATCTAAAAAATAATTAACAAGTGAAAAAATAGTGAAAAAATCGATCTCAAAAATTTCAGGAAAAAAATTGGATAAAAAATTGTTTGTGGGAAAACTTCGTGAAAAATTTAAATAAATAATAATTTAACGGTAAAAAAAAGACCATTTCATTTTGTTATGGTTTTATTGGGTTCCAGAACTATGTTTAATGAGTAACAAATGGAAGGAAAAACTGATATATGGGCTATTGTCAAAAATATTTAAAATTGGGAGTACATTTTTTTTTAACTTTATGCCACATACATAATATTTGACACGATACTAAAACACTTTTGGGGCACGTGAACCAATTTCCTCAATTGGCACAAAATTTAAGGCGGTTTTAATTTTAAAGTTAAAAGAAAAATCTAAAAATTTTATTTTTTGATTGATCTCAAAAAAATTGTCTTATATTTTGTGACTTTTTCATGGAAATTTACTCCCTTTTTTGTGATTTATAAAAAAATATTAATCAAATTCTGTAGTGTATTAAAAAATTTTGGTTTTGACTCATATTCGCGGATTACGAGATATTAAAAACTGATATCTTGTTGTAAAGACTATATTTGAATTTAGCATTATCAGTTAAGTAGCAAATGTATTTAATACAAGTTAATTCGAAATTACAAGGAAACTACACATTGGTGAGATCCACAACTGTTAATGAAACTTGGATAGGGGGATAGAGGGGTAAAAAGTAAAAATCATTAACTAAGAAACATTCCTGCGGAATCTAATTTTAGGGGGTTTGAGAACTTTCAAATCTTTTTTCTTTGAAACCGACACTATAAAACGCAAAACACAAAAACGGGGTCAGATTTGGATCCACATGAGATTACGCATCTAAAAAAATGAGTTTGTTCCATAGTTTGTAATCCTTTACAACTAGGGCATGCAGGATCCTTTACTTTTTTCCGAGAAAGCGGACAATTTTTTCAAAATTCCCGGGATGCTGCTCGAAAACTAAATTAATAAAATTTTATGTAATTTTTTATATTAAATACTTTTTTTTTGCGCAATATAATATGTATTCTAAGAGCTGAAATCTTTTTTTTTTTTAAATAAGTTTCTATTATATTTTTGTGGTTTTTCTCAGAATTTTTATTTTTCTTAAGTCTGGGAGAAATAATAGCAATTCCTCTAAATCTAAAGAGTTTTATTAAGCTTAAAATTATACACAAAAAGTTCACAAACAATTTAAAAACTATAAAAATTTTAAAATCAGTAGAGTCCGACCGAAATGTTTAGTCAAAAACCGGCATTAGGACAATATTTGGTATTTAAAAGTGGTTTGGAAAACTTTTATAATGGCAAAATATTTAGCAGTGATCAAGAGTAACATTAAATTTATAGTTCACTACTACAGTCTTAGAAAAAAAAAATTTTAAATGTTAATTGCTGAATTAAAAATGTTTAGTTTTTAACATTTTTGTTTGAAATTGTATTCTTAAAAATCTCGAGATTTCCGAAGCAAATTTCCGGTATTGTGGGAGCAGAAAATAATTATGTTCCCTACTAACAACATATCCATGTTCATAATGATCTCCGGGTTACAGCACTGTATAGTTCCTTCTTAGTGCAGTTTTTTAACATAATGCTTTTTAAAACTAACTAAGGTTCATTTGGTTCATACTATCTTTATTTCTTACAATTTTTTAATGCTTGCAGGTTTTGTTTTACAGCATTGACAAGACGTACAATTAATGTTAAATTTTAAGAATTTTGCTCAACAATGTTGATGTAATGGAGCAAAACTTGTTTAGTTAAAAAAGTAAATTTTTTAGCACATAGTGGCCAATTTGTGATGCATATTTACCACTACTTTTTCAAGGTTTTTAAAAACCGTCAATATCATTGTTTGCTTTATAAAAAATCAAAAACATTTTATACAATTTTTGCACAATCTCCAAAAAGCCCATATAATGTTTACATTTAAATGTTTTTTATATGTGTCTCTGACTTTATGTTGTAAATATAACATATACAACCCTTTTTTTGCAATACGTGAAAGGAAACATAAAAATCTACCTAAGATGTATATATTAGTATTTGCTGTAGTCTGTCTACTTGCTGTATATTTGTTCTTAACTTGACCACACTAGATGATTAATCTCTATAAACATTTAGTTTATAGATACACATTTTATCTTTATTAAATTTAAATATTTTATTTTGTCTTTTATTTAATTAATAGACAATTTTTTTCACAAGCCAGTGATGACGCAAAATTAAAGTTGTTTTAATCCACAATTTTGTTTTATGTATGAAAAACAGATACAAAAATCTTCCATGGTTGATTTTTTTATATGTCTTACTAGAGTTGTACGTTCTAGTATAATTTGCCTCGTCACTACTACATCTTGACATGCCGCGACATCTAATTCATTTTGCGTATAACTTTCAATCTGGTTGTCGTTCACACTATAGATGTGCTAAGCAGCACAATTTATTTATAACAAAACAGATTAGTAAAACATTAGTAAAAGATTAGTAAAACATTAGTTCAAAACAGTTAAGTTCTGAATAAGTATAACTAAAATTTTGGTTTTAAACATAATTTTAGCAAAAAATTTGCTGAAAAATAGTATTCCATATTTACAAGATATTTTACTAACTTTTCTACTAACTTATTTTTTTAAGTGCAGACAGCGAATGTGCTATACAAAAAACTGCATTTTTAACATAATTCACGCTCATGTTTTTCAACTTTTGTGAAGGTCGTACTCTTTATCTGGTAACGGCACATCATGATGCATCATTAGGGTTGCCATATTTGAAAAGTGAAAAAAGTACATTGATAAAAAAAAAACAGTACTTTTCAAAAAAAAAAAAACAGTACATTTTTGTATTTATTGTTAACATAACTTTTACTTCAATACATCACATATTTACTTCAAATAAGTTAATACACCGAACCAAATAGCGTAGGTAAAATCAACAAAAAAATTTTTGTAGATCTTTAACGAAATTTTGTCATTTTTTTTAAGATTTAACAAATTTTATTCAAATCAACAAAATTTTGTCAAGTTTACAACCTCTAAAGAAGTAAAATTGACTAAATTTCATCAAATTGACTAAATTTCGACAAATTGGCTAAAATTAGTAGTTTGGACGCCATTACTTTTTGCATTGGGCAGTGTCATGAAAAAAAATTGTGTTTGCAAACATCCATTGCTTGAAAAGTAAACAAACCAAACTTATATATGTACAAAGAAACGAAGTGGAATTAATACAGGGAGAATCAAAAAATTTATATAAAAAACTATTGTACACACGAAAAAAAAACATGGTTAACAAAATATATATTTTTGTACACGCAAAAAAACTTGTTCATATAAAAATATGTAAAATATACAAAAAAAAACAGTACAAAAACAGTATAAATCCAAAAAAACAGTACTTTTGCGTACTGTTTTAGGTGTTGTGAATAAAACAGTACATGTACTGTTTAAAACAGTACGAATGGCAACCCTATGCATCATAGAGACGCACATCATGCGGAATTACAATTTTAACGAACCATTACTTTCAAATAGTTATTGTATGAAGGGGCGTCCGTTACAGAAAATATCAACAATTTTAAAAAAAATTTTTTGCGTTACGATACCAATTAGAAATATAGACCTATAGTCTTAAAATTTGTTCTCCAACGAGTTAAAAATAACGTTGCTAATCCAAAATATATAACACGCTTTTCTAAAATATACAAATTGCGTAAGTTATTGCGAAGTAATACCACTTTTAAAGGAATTATAAATTTTTTAAATAATCCCATATACCATCCTGCATAGTAAGATTTAGAAGAAATATTGTAACAAACAATAAAATAATCGGGTAAACATATCTCAAGTATGCTGAATCCAGAGAAGCTAACATTTCGAATTAAACGAATTATACATTTTATCTATAGTGTTTATTACTTTTTCAAGCAGCTGTATGTTACAAATTACTAAAATCGGTGCAGCGGTTGACAGTTGTCACAGTTGAGACTTAACAAATAGGGCGTTGACAATCAAATTTTCGGTTGAAGGAAAATTAACATGCTTAATTGCTAAATCTATTAATATCAAAATTCCAAATATTAAACACTTTAAAAACAAAATTATTATTGAAATACAAAAAAAAACTTACCATCTTGAAAGAAAATAATTCATACCATTCAATAAAAATCGAGCCGCAATGAATAGACCAATTACAATTATAATTAAAAATGTATTATCCAGAGCTTTAAAATACGACCAATAGGTATCGAACTTAACCGAACCACCGGCTTGAGCTTCTTTATTTAAATCTTCTATTTCTTCAATTTCATCTGCAACTATGTCTGTGCTTCCAAAATTTATTGCACTCTTCTCAGAGGTCAAGCGAGTTCTATAAGACTTGATACTTTTTTCATCATCTGATGTATGATCAATATATTTTAAATCATTATCGGTAGCTTGGTTAGTATTTTGAGTATTTGCCAAAAATTGAAATTTTTTAGAATTTTGTAATTGCTGATATAGTCCTTGAGCACTTATTTTTCCAGATTCTATTAGTACGACATGTTCAACATCGGTGAGATATTGCAGTTGATGTGTTACCAATATGCGAATTTTATCGTATAGATAATTGTTAATACAATTATCGACAATATGTTTACCGACATGGGTGTCAACTGCTGATAACGGATCATCGAGTAGATAAATATCGGCCTTGCGATAAATAGCACGAGCCAAATTAACACGAGCTCTCTGGCCACCACTTAAACTAACACCACGTTCTCCAACCATTGTTTGATCTCTTTTGGGCCATAGCTCTATGTCACGTTCTAAGGCACATACTTTCAATACTTGTTTATAACGTTTGTCATCATATTCTTCTACAAATATGATATTATCTTTAATGGTACCCTCAAAGACCCAAGGCTCTTGAGAACAATAGGAAATCTTGCCATTTACAAGAATTTTACCAGAATCTATAGGAATTTCGCCTAAAATAGCATTTAGCAAGGTAGATTTTCCAGATCCTACTGGACCTACAATAGCCGCTAGAGTTTCATCTTGAAATACGGTAGTGAAATTACTTAAAGCCGGTGTTTCTTGTATACCCTTTTCTCCTTTGGTCTTCCATGTGACCATTAGATTTTGTAGTTCAACACTTTTTAGTTTAGCTTCTTTATCGACAATTCGTTTACCCCATTTTAATGATTTTTTATTTAATAATAATTCATTATCAGACTTTTCATGATTTTCCATATTTTGTAAATTCTTATCATCAACATCAGGTTCATCTTCTTCGCCATGTAATAAAAATTCATTACATCTTTTTATTGTTATTCTAGTTTCCGCTAAAAATGTTAATGACATTTGATAAAACATAATCATCGTTTCACTCAGCATATTAAAATAGGCGGAAACGCTAAAAACTTTCTTAGCGGTCAAAACATTTCCAAAATATATATATGAAACCAAGGCCAAAAATATAGATATCGGTGCTACCATAAGAGTACAAGTAAGTCCGGCATAAGCATATGATGATCCTCTAATGGCTCTTACTTCGTTTTGTCTCACCAAACCGATAACTTTGGCAAACGATTTTTCCCAGGCATACATTTTAATAACCTGAATACCCTGTATGATTTCATTCATTAATTTGACACGCCAATCAGTTCGTTCCATAGTTTTATGCTTAAAACTTGCAATTTTTTTTGCACCCCATGCTTGTAGGGGTATAAAACACAATAGAAATAATATACCAATAATTGCCGATAATCCAATTTCACGATACATTAGAAAACCAATGATTAACGATTCCAACGGTCCTTTCCACCAGTCATGAAGGAATGATAAGGCCAAGTCAAATATGGATAAATCATTTGCTAAAATATTTATGGCCCGACCACGCAAACCATCATCAGACGACTTTTTTGAGATCTGTAGACATTTGCGATATATTAAGCCGGAAAGAGCTTGTCGTAACTTTGAGCTTGTTTTAAATGAATAAAATAGATATGGCTGTAGTGTTATTACCGCTAAAAATGAGCATAATATAATTCCTATGGCATAGAGAAATCCTTCATTTTCGCTTATCGACGTTTGACCGGCAGCAAAAAATGATACTAATCCACCTAATAAATATGGCTGAACACATCTGAAATTTAAAAATATATTACATTAACTACAATTGTAAATTATTTGGAAATACTATTATATAATTACTTTAACAATGAATCAAATAATGAATATGTAATTCCGATTGGTATAAATCTTGAACCATAAGCTTTAATTAATGGCCGCACTATATTCGGTTTTTTTCGCTTTCGCTTTTCTTCTTCCCACAAACTTCCTAATAAATCTGTTCCTTTTTTACAGTCCATGTCAATGGGAATTTCATATAAATCTTCATCTTGCAGAGGTTTCTTATATCCTTGTCGAAATAAATCAAATGTCCACCTGAAGAGAAAAAGAAAACAATTTTTTAATAATAACTTTAAATAATATGTTAATTAAAATTACTGAAAAAATCATTAAACTTAACTAAGTGTAATATTTTGACAGCTCAAAATAGAACAATTTAAAAATTAAATGCCTATAAAATTTTTGTTCAAAATTTTTTAAAATTAACTTCGAACAGAAAAAAGAGTTTTAGCTTCATCTAAAATTTATTGTAATTCCATGTTTCATAAGTTTTTAATTCCATTGTTTTTACTCATATTTTTTATTTCGAATTTTGACTAGAACAATTGATTGGTTTTATGTTTATATATTTAAATAGGGGAATTTTGGGGTAGTGTGGGAATAGGGTGAGGTGGTAAATTATATTTTTTTCTTTCATTAATACATTTTTAGATATTCTACCTACTGGATCTAGTTGTTTAAACATAAATTACTATTTTTAACTATATATTTATGTCAGCTGTATTTTACAATGACAGCTGTGGAAAAAGTTCATCGAAAAAAGTTTTTTTTTTGTATTCGTGCTTTGTTTAAAAAAATTATTACCATTAACATTTGGTTAATATTAAAAAATAAAAAGTATCGACATATCTTTTGAAAGACAAACTAATATCAGCCAAAAACAGCAATTTGCTTAAATTAGGAAAGCAATTTGCTTAAATTAGGAAAGCTTTCTATATATATTCAATTTGGAGAGAAGTTTTAATATTAATATGGGATAAGATATCAATTAAAATTTATGTTGTGTTAGCAGAAAATTTTGTAAATGATAATTTTTTTAATAAATTTGGGAGACATATCGTGAAAATACGTCAAAAAATAAATAACAAAGCTAGCCGTAATCAACAGTGATTTGTTAGAATCAATAAAAAAGGACGGAATATTTTTCTCATGTAATGATAATATTAGTCAATTTTTTCTTCTGATGAACAAGTCAAATTTCTTATAATGAAAAATTCGAAAAGTAGGCTTTTGCTTTCGACTTTTATATTTATCATACACAGTGGGCGAAATAATTATAAGTTCACCCATAAAATTGTAAATTTTTTACTGAATATAGGCAACATTTAAAAGTTTTTGCTATAAAACCAGCATTTTTTATAATTTTGAAAAGTTATTCGTTGTTTGCCAGTTAAAAAATGTTGTTTGTTTTAATTTTTTTTTTTTTACTTTTACATCATTCGTGTATTTGACCACTTCATTCCGCTTATTCCGAAGTTTTATTATTAAAATGCGATAAGATATCAATAAAAATTTATATTGCGTTAGCAGAAAATTTTGTAAATGTTAATTTTTTTAACTAATTTAGGAGACATATCGTTAAAATTCATCAAAAAATAACAAAGCCAGCCATAATCAAAAGTAATTTGGTAGAATCAATAAAATATTTTAAAATAAAAAAAGGGCGGCATATTTTTCTCATGTAATGATAATATTAGTAAAAATTTTCTTTTGATGAACAAGTCGAATTTTTAATAATGAAAAATTCGAAAAGGAGGCTTTTGCTTTTGCTTTCGACTTTTACATTTACCATATACAGTAGAAGAAGTAACTATAAGTTCACCCATAAAATTGTGAATTTTTTTACTAAATATACGCAACATTTAAAAGTTTTTGCTATAATACCAAACAACTTTCGATCAATTTGCTGCATTTTTAATAATTTTGAAAAATTATTCATATATATTTAATTTTTTTTTTTACATTTACATTTACATCACTCGCGTATTTTACCACTTCATTGCGTTTATTTTAAATAAATTTTGTTTTGCAGCTTTCTTTTTTAAACAAATTCTTTATCGCAAATTTTTTAATTCAAAAAACAACTAAATATCAGATAAATATCTTAGATTTTACTTGGCTCAGATGGCATTGCCTCACAGAGGAAAATTTTGAATTTTTTCTTTTTAGCTTATTTCGAAATGAGAAAGACAAATCACTTTTTGTATTCCGATAAAAATGAAAATTTCTAATTCAATTAGAAATTGTTAGCTCTTTAGTTTAATTATTTTTTAATTAAATAATAACTCATTTGATGAAAAAGTCATCAATATTGTATACCTTTTCAAAAATCAAAAAAATTGGATAGTGTCGTTGCCATATTAAGTGCTTTTCTATAACCTGAATTTTACAACACTGAATTTAAACCGGCATGTAATTCTCATTTAGTTTGTAGATTTATTTATATTTATGTGAGGATTTTTCAGGCAATTATTGAGTTTTTCTGTTTTCCAGTGTATTTTTTTAAATCAATTTCAATTTTTTTTTTTAATATATTTTTGGTTAAAAAAAAAATGCTAAAAATTATTAAACAAAATTTAAGCCCAAAAATTACATTATCAATTTTTCGATCATTTTTTAGAATAAAATAATATGTAGATTTTAACAACTGAAATAAAATTCTTTAACTTAATAAAGTAAAAACCTAATGAGAACTAATGAAATCGAATTAAAATGAATTTAAAATATTTATTACTAATACATAAACATTTATAAACAGCAACTACATACATAAATAACACAAAAAACAACAACAATATGTTTTGAGCGATAGTATAATAAATTTGAGCAAATAGTTAAGTCGCTCAATTAATTTTTAAATGACAACTTTTAAAATGTTCAACAAATCGATTTAATTGGAAAAAATAGGGAATTATTTTTTTATCTAGGATATGTCACAAAACTATTGCAAAGGACATAGTTCGATGACATATCCTAGGGTTGATCTGTGACATGTCTATAGGGATTAATTTGCGCCTCCTACGACAACGTGAAGGCATCGGTATGGGCTCAGTTAGTCTAGTTCCCGATAGGGTAGAAATCAATTTACATTTTTTACTTAAAATTACCATTTGAATAAAACGTTGACATGTTGTTAGTGCAGCGTTTATACTTAAGCTGATCAATCACACACTTAAGGTTTAAAAAGTGTGACCAAAAATTAATAAAAAAATATTTTTGTATTTAAATTTTTTTTTAATAAAATGTGTCAACACGGGATTCGAGTTAGAATGTTTTTACAAAATTTTCTATTATTACTTATATTTTTGTATTGAAAAAATTTTGTCCCATTTTGCCTCCCCCTGGATTCAGGCCTGTGTATATGTAGTTACTATAGTTGAAAAACTTATGAGTCTAAAAATAGACTTCCAAAAAATGTTTAGATCATAATTTTATATTGAAAATAATGTTAAAAAATAAGTACTTATGGGTAAGGTTTTATTTTTTGTATTGAAATAATGCGAAAGTTAACTAGTTATTAGTATGATATTATTTTTTGTATTAAAGTAATGCAGAGTGTAAGCTGGTGTCATTACTGGTAGTCCTAAAATTAATGATATCTCATTATCGTTTCTGCACTGGGCGTCTTGCGTTTTTACTGTGAGATCACCGTCGAAATCGAGCGACATTGCAAAAGAAAATAGAAAATACTCTGAGCAAACTTTAACGTATTTTTTTTTTTGTTTTTAAAATTGGTTTACTTATGTTTCGCTTTGACCTAATATTTGTTACGCAGTGTAATACCAAGTTCGTCATCAGATTTACGACGAGCTGTATTTTTCTTAACTTGTAGTGCAGAATTATTCACTAGAAATCTTTTCTTTTTATAGCAATTTGTCAGTATAATCAGTGGTCAAATTATAAAAGTAACTGGCCATGACTGTTGCTTTATCTGGCAGTGGAATAAATATGACTTTGGGCTGGATGTGATAACAGTGACAATGACGTTTAGACTTATTTATGGATCATAAACTTAACACAGCAATGATGTGGAACAGTTCCAGAAAATAGCCAACATACAATAATGAAAACGTTTTGGCGACAGACTAAGTATCACAGATAAAGATTATATTAATTACATTAAGTTTCTTATAATAAAACTATTTTGTAAATTCATTACTGAAAGGTATTCTAATACGAAGACATGACGTTTTTACGTTGTGTTCAGGTGAAAATACTAATTTTCTCTGTATTTTCAAGCATTTAAGATAGCTTTAGTTTCTTGCATTCAGTATTAAAAATGTAATACATTTATACACATTGTGTGTATGAATATTACACATAATGTGTGTAATATTTCAAATTTCCCCAAAAAGAGTATCTACTGTTACTGCCATCATTGTAGAAAAAAAAATCTACTTTCTCTAAATTTGATAAATTTAACTAAAAATGTACTAGAGTGTATGATAAACATACAATTTATAACAGTTTTCAAGCTTCAAAAGTGATTGTTATATTTAATTACCATTACAGTTGATATAAAGAAAATTTTAAATAATTCAAAGTTTTCTATTTAAAATGCAATTGATATTGCAAATTTTCATGTGCAATCACAAAAGCTATTAATTAGTAAAACGATTTGTTTTAAATTTTAAGTTGATAGTTCGAACATTGGAATTGAAATGCAGATGTTCGTGGTATTTACCATTTTACTTAAAATTCGCTCAATTACAAATAAATAGTTTATCACAATTTCATTTATAGTTTTTGCAAATTATTTAAAAAATTGTGAATTGTTAAATAATATTATTCTTGCATAAGAAACTAGTCGAGGGGACAATGTAATTTGAATTTCTAGAGACGTATCTTTGGTTAAATCACAAACTCAATGAGAACTTCTTGTTCTCGTCGAGAAAAATGATTTAATATTATAAATATCAAAAAATACACCAACAACAATTCACCGCACTTTAAATTTTAACAAAATTCAAAACTTTAAATTTGATGAAAAGCCAAATTTGAATACCTAATAATTATTATACGTAACACCTCACAGTGGGATATAACACATAATTTTGGGAAATAATTCGGCCATTTCTCCGATTGCAATGAAATTTGGAACATAATGTCGAATTTAAGTTTTGAGGTTGAACTGCCAGTCCAGTATGACCATCCAAAGTGCAACACTTTTTGCGCAACAATATTTTAATGCTCGCCTTTTTATTTGTTTCTCGTCCGATTTCCAAAAAATTAACACATTGTCCAGTCAAATTAGGGTTTCACCTCCGAATTCCAGGTGATAGGCTAGAAACTCGTATATGGCTTTATTTTGGTGTTCTAAATACTGTCTCAAAAGTCACATAAAATGTCGTGTCTACGTCGTGAGTTATTCAAGGTCAAAGGTCACAAAAATCAGTTTTTGGCGATTATCTCGGTTTTTATAGCTCCAATGATGTCAACATCTATTATAAAAATTGTAGGTCGTACAGTTTGTACCAAATTTTATTACATTTTTACATGCGCTCAACCGTTTTTGAGATAGAGGGCAGAGACTCCGGAGCGCTCACCCCTACCTGCAATTATGCAAGGTCAACCGTGAATCTCGGTTAATAATATCTTATAAAAGTGATTAAATTTCTAAAATATCACTAACAATGAATAATTTATGTAATTTATTAGATAATACAGTGGAGTACCACTATAACGAACTCGTAGGGACCGGACAATTTAGTTAGTTGTAAGCGAAGTTCTCTATAAGCATGGTAAATATATTAAAAAAAATAATAAATTCTCAGTATGTCTTCTTAAATTCTCTTAATTTGGAAATGTTTGTTTGACTTGATCGCAGCAGAGGCAAAGTACCATACCGTTTGATATTTTTTTTTCGAAACCGACAAAGCCCCACGAAGATAATGAAAAGATATGAAACGTAATTTAATAGAAGAATTTTTTCATATTACATATTATTATTTTTCATGTTATTGTATTGAGACAGTATTTGGAACACCAATCCTATTACCTGGAATTCGAAGGATGACCCGTTTTTTTGCCTTATTTGACTGGACTATTTAATCTGCTAGTAGATATCAGTCAAAAACTAACTTGAATATTTTATTTAATTGTATGCATTATCACCTATTGTTTCCGAGATATCCCCTTTTGAAAATTTGAAATTCAAAATTTGTTCAGACTCAGGTCCAGTTTTTAGCTTGACAAAATCGAAGCCAATTTATTTAAAGTATTATTTGATTATTCAAATAAATTGTTGATTAAATAAATAAGAAATTAGTGCAATATCTTGGTCGACTCAAAAACGACATTCGCTTAAAGAATTAATTAAAATTTTTTTTGCTGTCATGTCTTCATTTAAAGTGTAGTTCGGAATAAAAGGTATATGGTGGAGTATCTACAACCGCTTCCGCTATCTAATTGGAGGAGTGAGAAATTTTAAACAGTGGGTAAGAATGGATATTTGTCTTAAAAATGTGGCAACAAGAAACGGCTGAGGTGAAAATACACACAGAGAGAAATATTTCCATTTTCCAACCGAAATTCAGTTACAAGGACTTAAATTCGGTAATTACGAATTTTAGTTGCAAAACCCAAAATATTCAAATATCTAATGTAAATATTGTTGTATGACTGAATTTATATGTGGTTACCATTAAAATACACTTTTCAATTCTGTTGGCACTTTATTTCTCTGTGTGTATATTCAAGTCAATGAATTTTGTAACGCAACTCGTTTTTACATGAAAAAACCTTTCAGAGTAGTGTGCATACTTATGTTTGGAATGAAAATATTTATCTGGAGGCAAAAGACTGTTGGAGTCTTATAGGGAAAATTCGCAAAAATATTTTTTTTATTGATAATTTAGGCGATTGTAGCTTTTGAGTGGAATACGAAAGATATTGCATTAATTTCTGTTTTTTCCCGGTATTCGCAAAAAAAACTGGACTTGAGGCATACCAAATTTTAAATTTCACATTTTTAAATGTGAATACCCCAAGAACTATAGGAGATAACCCACACAAGTTAGCATGTTTTTTTTTACCTCCGACAGCAAATTACAAATATGCAAGGTTTCTGAAAATCGGATGAGAAACCAAAAAAAAAATAGCGAGCACTCAAAATTTTTTATTTAAAAAGTTCTCAACTTTAGTGGGTGCTACTGTACTATATTTTAGGGGGTTACATTTTAAATAATAATATTTTGAATTGAAAAATTAATAAAGGGTCCGCCATCTAACGTTTTTTTTTCAACTAGTGCTTGTTTCGTGAATGGTAACACTTAGCTCATGTCTGATTTGACAGATAATTAGTTTTATCCATCCGCTGAAAGAAACTGGCATCCTCATCGATAAACCAAAGCGTGAAAAGCCAAAAACAGTGCGTACACCCGAGAATATTGCTGTTGTGGCGGAAAGTGTGCGTGAAGCGCCATCAACATCAATTCACCGTCGTTCTCAACAATTGAACATTTCGGAGACATCATTGAGACGAATTTTGCATAAAGACCTTGGTATGACGCCATACAAAGTCCAATTGGTTCAGGGGTTCAAAAAAAAAAGTTATTTGGCGGCCCTTTTATTTTAGATGGAGTGATAATTTTTTAAATAATATAAATATAATTAAAGTTTTGCTGCCAGTTTTGTATTAAAACGACACAATCTGTAAATTGTTGGTTTTTCATATTGAAGCTAATACGGAACATACTTTTTTAAATTTGTTTAGAAAATCCAATATTTAGGATGATGCAACAGTGTTTCGCACAAGTTTATAAATATTTTCGGTTTATAACTAAAATGATGATGAATTTTAAGTATTTTTAATTAAAATTGTTAAATAAAGATTAAATATTTGTGGTTTTGTGGTCGTAGCAAACCGAATTTTAACATTTATGGGTTTAATTTTTTTTAATTAAATATTTAAAAAAAAATAAAATATTAAATGTATATAACAGATCATGGGCAAATGCGGCCCCACAACAAATTTCGAGTGGCCCTATGTGAATTTCAATGCATTACAATTTGGTTCCTTAATTTGAATTAATTAAAAAAAAAAAAAAAACGTTTAAATGCTACAATTCTAAAATCAGATAAGAATTTCAAAATATAATTTAGAAAATAGTGATAACAAATGTAAATGGCATCATATATGAAAAACTAAACAAAATATCAGCGGAAACGGAAATACTTGGCATTTTAGTTTAACATTTCTTATTTGGAATTTGCATGTGTTCCGTTTTTAGATTTCAAATTTAAAATACATAAGGGAGTGTACCCTAATGTGGAACTACAACTCGTATTTGGGCTATAAAAAAAACTAAATGAAATATTTCAAATCTTTTCCTTGTGGGAACTAATTTAAAAAAATTCCATAACGATGTCCAAAACAAATCAAAAGGTTCACATTATTGAACATGTTAGTGAACATAAAATAAAAAACTCTCTAAAAGTATATAATATTGTTAGAACATAAATTAAAATCGACATAAATTTTTACTTAAATTAAAATTAATTTAATTTTATGCGTCGTTTAAAGCTGTTTTGTAAAGTTAACTTTTAAGTTTGTGGTAAGCAAACGATATTTTTTTGTAAAACATATTGAACATTTTTTTTTAAATAAACAAGAACAGTTAAAGTTGTGCGTAAAGCATTTAAAAAAGACTAAAACTTCGAAAAAAATGTCTAAAAAAAAAGAAGAAAACATGTCAAAGGTCCACTTTAGGGAACATTATGAAAATTTAATATTTTACATTTTTGTTTTATTTATTATGTTTTTTATGCAATCCAATATTTTGATTAAAATTGTGAGTTAAATTCTTACCGTTTACAAAAATTCGATTTGGAAAATTCTTTAAAACATGGTTGCTATTTCGTTTTTATATTTGCAAAAAATTTCACTTATATTGTGTGAACCGACAAAATAAAACCAAGAAAAACGTGGGCATTCAAGTCAAAACTTTTTTAACATAACGATGGCGGAAATTAAACATGACATTTTTGACATATTCATGAAACAACAATAAAAAAAAACTAAAGGTCCACTTAAGGAACAAGCCACAATTGGGAACATTACTCTACATATTTTTTAAATTTTAAATACTTCACAATAACATTTACAAAAACAAAATTTATTTAGATGAACCTTCTTTATTTGAAAATATTCAGTTCAACATTTTCGTAGCCATTTTTTAAATATTTTAGGATTTTTTCAAGGAATCAATTTTTTTATAACAAATTTTGTTTTTGAAAGCACCCAAAATTTTGTAACTTTGAATATACTTTTATAGTTCCTTAAACACCCTTATACATTTACGGGCATGCTTATATTAAATTTTATATGGAATTCATATCCATAAGGGCAATTAAAGATTTTGATGCACCTCCCCGCAATATCGATACATAAAGTATATTTTCCCTTATATGGGGTCAAAATTTGACTACTTTAAACTCGGAAAGACTATACGATTGAACTTTTTTGACTGCAAAATACTTGAATGAAGGTACTAGTACACACAGAAAAATCAAGTGTCAACCGAATTAAAAAGTGTATATAAATGGTAACAACTTATAAATTTAATAAGTACAACTATATTTATGTTAGATTTACGAATATTTTTTCTGTTGCAATTAACCGAAGTTTATTGTGTAAACTAATGCTGAGTTGTACCAACCAAATGAAATTCGTAATACTCTAATTTGAGTAGTAGTAAACAAATTTCAGTTGGCAAATTGATAATTTTTTCGCTGTGTGCAGTAAGGTGTATTAACCATGGATATTTGTGAAGTAGTGTAATATGGTACGGTCCCAGTAAGTTTTGCGGAAACCAAAATTTCGCCATTTATGTGAGAACGCTTGGTATATAAGTTTTATGATCGAACTGTTTCGACTTGTAGGTCAACTCCGCGCTCAGGGGAGTTACGGAAATCGGCCGATTGTGAATTTTTAACATCGATGCGAAAGAAACTTTACATACTTCACCATTTACTGCCTGATATTTAAGATTTAAGAAAAAAAATATATATTTTGATAGAAAATTAAAAAAAATATATATATATATTATCCCTATTTAAGCGTTTCCATGTTTTAATTTTTAAGGACTTTATTGAAGAATAACCATTATTTATATATATGTAACCCTTTCGCATAAAGGAATAAAATGCATATTTTCGCTATATATGAAATACGTGATTTTCGCCACTTTTGCAGCATTTGATAATTTTTTCATCAGAAAGCTTTTTAAATTATTCAGGTATCTCATATATTGCATTAGACATCGTTGAAAAAACCATACCACTGAATGGACAATACCTCGAACAGGAATAAGATATTGAAAAGGTTAAACCTGAATTTAAAAGGCAACATATAGGAATTTCAGATGACATACAAATTTATATACAATTTTGTAAATAAATCTTAATTAGCGATGTTATAACGTCACGAATGTAGTGAAAAACAATGTTTATTAAAAACTTAGCTTAAGATAACTCAAAAACCTGATGCGATGAATAAATTCTGAGGTCAGATTGGGATTCAGCGTACATCAATCCATTCGAAAAATATATTCTAGTCTCAAGATTAGAAAACTTATTTGCATGTTTCGCATTAAGGAAAGTGTAACACTACATTTTTACATTTGCTTAACGTGGATCCCTTATTCACATCTTTTTTTCTACTCTTAAGTATCTGAACGCTAATACTAAAAAACTCCATTAGACAAAATAGTTTTAATGATATTATTACATTTATCACCTATATTCAATACGATGTATCTGCAATTTTCAGCAAACTGAGTTCTTAATGGGATAGTCATCGTTGACGTTATACCCATCCATAATATCATTTTGGAATCAAAATACCTATTTTTGCTATGTTTTTTGTCATTTTTGTTTCTTTCATATCTACAAACTAATTTGTTTTCAAACTCAAAAGGAAAAAATTGATACCCAAATTGCCCAATTTAAAATGAAGAGTCACCACCCCATTGCATTTTTGTCAAAACGCGAACTAGCACGAATTTCAAAAAAAGCTGATACCGTATTTAATTAAATCGACTAAAGATTAAAATATGTTAATTTGGCATTTTTATTACAAACAACCCGGAACAAAAAATTCAAAAACCGTTTTTTTTTTTACAGAATATCCTACAAATTGTATATACAGTTGGACGCGCCTTAAAAAAAAACCTTTCTTAAGACACCCATATTGTATATGTTGGTTAAGAAACAGATTCTTAAATTGAAAAAACATGCAAAAATGGACAATTTTTCAAAATGGTCCAGCTCACGAGAGGTCAAAGCTAGAGCCGAAATATTTTAGATGTCATCATAGAAAATACCAATGTTCATTTTGAGGGGGTACACCTTGCACGAATTTCGCTTCCATACAACTTGAGTCGCTCTAATATACATATCTCTAATTTGACTTCACATTATTTTTAGGGGTTCTTAAATTAGAAAGAAAAATGTTTACATATACAATCTAGCCCCCTGCTACATACGAAAAAATGGGTCCGAAAATCGAATTTTTGACTACTTAAACATTCAAATAATCAGAAATGGTTTTTAAAGTGAAGCTACATTGATTGGGCCTTTAAGAGGTGGACAATTCGTACATCTAGAATTTTAAAGCACCCTAGTGTACAAGGGTAGTAAAAGGGTTAATGTATAACTGAATGTCAACTTAAAGTGCTGGTCGTGTAAAAGGTGATTTAAGAATTAAGATAACTAAAATATCTTGCAGATTGTTCAATTCAAATTTAGTTTTGATGATCATAGCCGCGTTAAAGAAATTTCAGTTTATACAAACATGAAGCCAATATCGTCATGTAAATGGAAACATTAACAAGATAAAAAGCAGTTATACCACCAGATTACCACTTTTTTTATAATAGAAATCAAATGAATTAACATTAAAATTTCGCTTTTAGATCCATCACTTTTCTTCACTCATTCATATTTTATTTTGTTAATTTTTATCTTTAATTGCTGCTTGTATAATGAACTTGAATAAAACATGTTATACATTTTATCTGGTAATATTAAAAGAAATTTTATCAAAATTTGTAGGCTGAAGTAAGTATCTGCACTAGTGAAAAGAAAAGAGAATACATATAAAGTAGTAGTAATTTATAAAAGATTTTCTAGAAGAAAGTTTAATTAAAAAAATAATACGCTCACGAATCAGTTTTTTTGCTCTCCTGAACAATTGCATTTGTGTAGATACGAGCTATTGAATATAGACCCGAGATATAAATTATGATATTTTTACCCAATTTGTTTCTGTTTACATTACTATGTTACATTTCTGTAACGAATCGAAATTAAAAAAATATATAATAAATTTCGCGAATTTTAAATCAAATGTATATATTTTTAAAATTCAGAATACCTTTTAACCTTAACTTTAAGTTTTTAACATTTTTACTACTCTTAACAACACAAAAACTCGTTAAGCTTTTCGTGTTTACGGACGAATGAAATATTTTGCAGTCTTGCGACATAAAAAATCATTTATTTCGAAATTTACCGTTACTTCAGAAATGTTTATTTTTAAGATTGGTTCAAATTATTCGTTACATATATGTAATACCATGCAGTTAACCCTTTACCTTTATGTACGATGTGTAAAAAAAAACCCACTACTACTTTTGTTTAAACTTTTCATTATTATCCTATTGTAGAAAAGCATTACCATATAGGTGGTCTTATAACTACATATTTGGTAATGGCAAGTACTTACAATTATCATTACAAATCAAATTATTTTTATATGGGCATGTTGCTCAAAATAATGTCATATCATTACTAAACACCTTACGAAAATTGAAAAAAATATGTGGTTAACTATACTAATATGGAGAAAAATAAAATGATTTGCTTGCACAAAATGTCATTGCTTTCCAGCTAATAAAAAATCAAAAATAAATAGTTATATATGTACTTACAAGAGATGGAACAATAATGAGTCAAAAAATAGAGTTTCTAAAAAATTTTGAGATCGGTAATTTATTTTTAAAATAATGATAAAAAGAAGTCCTTATGGGTAATGCATTATTTTTTATATTGGAATAATGGAAAAATTAACTAGTTATTAGAAAGTCCGTATTATGCGTATTAAAGTAATGCTGAGAGCAAGCTTATGTTACTACTGGTAGTTCGAAAAATGGCTTGTTAATACCATTTCTACACTGTGATATTTTATCTAAAAAATTCACATATAAAGGTTAGTGTACTTTATGGCATTGAATTAAAACGATACAAAAACGATACAAATATCAATTTCAGTTATTTTACTGGTTCACTAACAGCTTAGAGAAGATAAATATATTAAACAAAATAATTAACAAACAAAACTTGATTGATATAAAAAAAAAAAAATTTTTTCATTAGAATTAATAAATTTTTTTTGGTTTTCTAGATATCTGAATCAAACTGTTAATAACCTTTAAATGTAACTCAACACTCAATTAATATAGTGTAAGGTAAGCATTTCACACTTTTCCGAGCACTTCACCCATTTAATCCAACATTATATGTTTCGAAAAAACAAAAAAAAAAAATTACAATGAAAAGAAAAATACTTGTCTGCTAATTAGTCATCAAGTAAGACGACGAACTATCCAATAGAAAATAAACCAAAAATCTATTAATACCCAAGTAAAAAAATGTTGATACAGTTATATATTACTTTATAAAGTTATTTATAATGATATATTGCAAAATATGTATTCATATAAAATCATATAAAATTATATCGAAAATATATACCCGCTGAAAAAAGTTCCGATATAGGTATATATGGTCATATATAGTCATATTTAAAATTCCTTATCACATCATATATCAGGTGATCCGAAAAATGGCATTGCATGGGATCTTATTTGATATAATTTGATCCGAAAAATGGGTATATCTAATTTGTTAAAGTTATATATAATTTGATACAATTTGATCTTCATAAAATTCTTTGGAAATCCGCTCTTCAATTTCGTTTCACATTACAAATTATAAAAAAAATTTAAATATAAATCAATGAATTGGAAAATTATACATTATTTCATTTTGACTTATACACTGAGTTTCATAGCTATAACGTAATTTTGTTTTTCAATTATTTCTTAAAAAACTGAACCGATCGCTTAAGTGTCTTCTGAAGACGAACTGATATCTGTCTTAGCTTTCGATTAGTGTAACATGAACAGTTGGTATTGTACGTTGTAGTTTTTGATTTGTGTTTATAATTGTAACATCATTTCAAAACAAAATTTAAAAAAGTTATAGAAAATTTATCATAAATTCAACCAAATTTAAGTCGAGACTTAAGTTTTTTAATAATCCTACTTATGAGATTGAAGACAAACAATTTTGATAGGAAAACAGTTAATTTCTCGAAATAAATATCGCATTTTATGGCTTTTTCGGACAAATCCGATTCGGTTCTCTTAACCTTTGGGCTCTAATTATTTATTTAAAGATATTCTGACTTTAAATGTATATTGATTTGTGATAACATATAAATACAAAATATTTTATAATACATATTTTATACTGTGCGCCCCGGTAGGCTAGTTGGTAGCATGCTGGCTTATCAGTGCGGAGGTCGTGGGTTCGATTCCCACCAGAGGCACTGGTCTGTTTTCGCTACAACGCGCCGAAGGACATAGTAGTTAGTGCTCGGTTCGGGTAATACTATATAATTTGTAATTATATGATTATTAATTAATAAAAAAAAATAAATAAATAAATATTTTATACAATAATCATATTAATCAAAAATTTTTGATTTCACTGTTTTATATGTACTCGTACTTATGTATTAATTATACATGTATAATTAATATCTCGTATCATATATAGCTATATCAATTATATACGATGAGAAATATCAACATGTATATAAAATAAGATATAATGATATCTAATTATATTTAGCACCATATAAGAAATGTATGTAAAAATAAGTATGAGATATCAAGACAACTATATATAAACTTTTTTCGTCGGTTAATTATATAGTTCTTTATATTTCTTATATGTAAAAATATATAATTAGATGTCGATCTATATAAGATTACAAATCCCGAGTAAAAAAGTTTATATAAAATTATATATGATGAGATATTTTCCACAAATATAAGAGGATATAATTTGATCCGAAAAATGGTCCTATTAAATTGTATCACTTGTTATCTAACTTTATTTAAATAGAAACAATTTTTTAAAGAAGTATCCACTTCTATCCGAGTTTTGTCCCGATATAATAACATCGAATTATATTATATTTGATACAATTAGATATAATTAGATACAATTAGATACATAATACTCCAAATATATTTAAGCGAAAAGATTGTAAGTTACATATATTTGACCTCCATAAAATGCGTTCAAAACACAAAATGTATGATTAAAATTTGTAATTAACTAAAATTTTATTTATATTTTTTATGACATCGCATTTTTATTTTAAAATTTCGTTTAATTTTAATTTAATTAAAAAAAAACATGTTAGTCAATATTAAAATGGCATAGTGAAATCCAAGTAACGGGTTGCAGAACAACTTAAACTGTGTTATAATAGCTGATAATTTCTGGTTTCCAACTGATTCTTTTAATATGAAGTTTATCCTATTTTCAATAGGTTCTTTACCTCCAAACTAGAACAAGTTGCTTTAGAACCGGTTATAGAACCAGTTATAGAACTGGGTCCGGGACAGTAAAACCTTACAATTTGTTTTCCAGGAACCTGTTCTAGAAACGGTTCCATGTAAAAGAAGCTGTTCTAGAACAAGTTCATAGGTAATCTGTTGTAAAAAATTTTGCTGTAGGGTTTGTTATTTGTAATGGAAATCGATTTCGTAAAATTTTAAACTATTTTCGTAAAATATTTTCGTAAAATATTTTGCTGCTTTTGATTTATATTTATATAGCTACATAGAAACTGACTTAGGAATTTTTTTTGGATTTTATATATATATAAATGTCTGAAATGACAGAAGACGTTTTTAATGTTATTATTATATATAATTATGTATTGGGTTATATCTAATTTTATGAAAATTTAATCAAATTTATCAACCATGTATTATCATATATAAAATTCAGAATACTATTTTTTATACATGATTGGATGTGCATATACAAGAATTTTTTTAGTAAAACATTTTGAAAATACTTTTATTTATATATAATTACATATTGAGAAATACACTATTTTATATGATCATATATATTTATATAAAAGAGTATATCGTTATATATAATTTATTTCTCTCGGGATGTCACATATAATATATATATATATATATATGTATATGTATGTACACCGCATACTCTAGAGACATTTATTCATTCCCCCGCATAGTTTAGGGACATTTGCTTACTTTGGGGACTGTCCCCAAAATTTTCGCGCCTTTTCATACATCTAGCGTTTAAGATGAGGACAATTTTGTCTATACACCGCATATTTCGGCGACAATTTTGGGCGTGTCCCTAAACTATGCGCTGTGCATACATATATATATATATATATATATATATATATATATAAATATATTTGTATACTAGGGTGGGCTGATTTGTAAGGACAAAAATTTGTCGAGTTGTGCCATCGATTTTTCCATAACTTTTGGCATGAGGAAAAAAAGTTCCACTACGACATATCAAAGAAATTTTTTTCGAAGCACCCAAATTTCTAAAAACCCAAAAAAAATCTTTTTTCGAAAAAATTATATCGCCATCGTTTTAAGCGCACAATTTTAACTTGGATAGGTTTTATTTAAAAAATTTGAAATCGGCGATTTTTTTTTATACCATCGTAAAAAACCTCCAGAAAAACATTTTTTTTTTTTTTTGGAAAACTGCTATCGCCATCGTATTTAGCATACAATTTTACCTCGGAAAGGCAATATTTAAAAAAAAAAAAATTATATCAGCCGATTTTTTTATTACCCACTAAAAGAACCTCAATAATAAAAGTTGAGAAAATGATTTTTTTGCTATGTCGTAGTGGAACTTCTTTTTCCTCATGCCAAAAGCTATCGAAAAATCGATGGCACAATATCGATCGCTAAATCGACCCACCTTATTATATACAATTGTATGTAGCCGAGACAACGCGTAGCCCTTTTTTGTTATTTTCATTTTTGTGTAAAAAGTCTGGTTGTCATTTATAGATTAAAACCGGTAATTGCATTTTTTGTATTTAAATGTTGTTTTTTTTTCTTTATTTTTGATATTTTTTGTTATTGTTTTTGTTAATGCATTGTTGTTTTTTTTTAGAGATGGGTACGTGAGTGATTTTGATCACTTAAGCTTACGTATACAAAATTTTGTCATGCACAATTTACAATTCATCAAAAATGCTTTTAATACATTAAGCAAAATTCAAGTGATTAAATTGCATTTCAATCACGACCACAACTGATTTATTTACTCACGCTCACGAATTTATGCTCACGCACTAAATTTTCGTAATCAAAAGCTATGGAAACCATATAAATGATCCATGTATTTTATGTTATATTAATTTTATTTTATATTAATTTAACCAAATGAAATTTTTTAATATTAACCTTACACACCTTTATTAATTTATTCTCGTCTCTGCGATAACGCTTGATTTGTGAAAAAATGTGTCACTCTCGCATCTCTGTTCCGTATTTGTTGTGTGTTTGTTTTGTTTTGTATTGCTATGATATTATTTATTGTTTAAAATGTCAAGTGTTTTTAAAGTTTTTAACATGTTTTGCGTCAAATTAGGTATTCTTATAATTAAAGTTATTAAACGCATTAAACTTTCTAATATAAAAAATTTTGACCAAAGATTTAATAATTTCATTATCGACTTTAAGTCTCGCTATAATAAAAGTCATTAAGAACATGAACGCTTTTGGAGATTAAATAAGGAATGGTTAGATGCGTCTACATCATTCGTTCCGCCATCATTTCTCCTCCCATTTATACCTAGCATGAGCGAAAAATATGACCAGAAAAAATATATTATTTACCTTCTTCGGAATTTGAGTTTTGCCAAATATTTCTGATGAAAATTATGATGAAGATAGTGATAATGAAGATAGTTATAAAGAAGATGCTAAAAAGATGTGGTGAGTGGTGGAGATAGTGATGATGATAATGATATTGAAGATATTAAGATCATGAAGATGAAGACGAAGAAAATGAAGATTATGATAATTGAGATATTTATGATGAATTTGATAATGCAGAAAATCACAATAATTTAACATTTTTTTTTATTATTTTTTCTACAAAGTTTTTTTCTAAAATGCTGAGTTTTGTATGTATTTATGATTATTCATCAATAAAAAATGGTAATATTCTCCTACGTGACTTATTTCAGATACTTTTGTATAGTTATGGGATTTAGTGAAAAACAAAAATAAGTTTTTAAGTTGCATTTGCACTAATATTAATAAATGGAAAACACTAATTCTTTGAAATTTTTAATAACATCTTAAGTACGCTCTAATTGCAAATTTTATTTATTAAGTCATCGCTTTTCGTTGCAAATTTATAGCCAATATTGTCAACAAGATCTTTTTTCCGAAAAACTAAAAAGCGCCTAACAGGTTAAACAATTTTTTTTTTTTTCAATTTATTTTTCTAAACTTCTCTGTTTTTATATATTTGTGATAACTCATCAGCATAAAACATAAGTTTCTGCAATGCTTTTACACAATTGCATACCATATAAAACATATTAAATCAATACACTCAGAGAAATATTTTTATTTTATTAATTAATAATCATATAATTACAAAATATATTCTATTACCCTAACCGAGCACTAGCTACTATGGCTTTCGACGCGTTGTAGCGAAAACAAACCAGTGGCTCTAGCACTGACAAGCCAGCACGCTACCAACTAGCCTACCGGTGTGCACACTCAGAGAAATAGTTTCAACGTATGGATGGATATTCTTTCGTAAATCGTTTTTCATAAATTATCCATCATATTTATGAAGTTTTCATAAATATGATTAAAACTTTCATAAAAATTTATGACAAACGTTTCATAGACATTCATCATTTCATAAAATTTGTTAAAAAAAAATGTTTGCTTTGTGAATCATAATTGGTTTAAGTGACTTAAGTCAGGTGTTGGTATGAAAAGAAAATTTTGAAATACAATTATTTGGATTTAAAAAAGAAATAATTTTCATTTCATACCAACAACTGAAATAGTTCACTTAATCCAATTAAGTGACTCAAATCTACCAAAAATTATTTTAAATTCTGCAAAGGCAATTAAATATTAGTTGATGTGTTTTAATTTGTTTTTAACTTGTATGAAACATTTAATAATATGAAACATGTCATACAAATTTATAAAACTTTCATAAAAATTTATGAAACTGGTATATCATGTTTATGAAATATTTAACAACATTTATGAATCATTTCATAAAAAGGTGTAAAGCTTCATCATCATATGTATGAAACATTTCATAAATGTGAAGAAGCCTGTCCCTAATTCGCCTTCTTATGAAACAGCTTCATCATATTTATGAAGTGTTACAATGGGCGAAAACCAATGAAGTTTTTCACATATCTTTTCAACGGTGAAAGCTACGTTATTCGTTAATACCTTATTTTAAAGCCACTGATATTATGGTTTTCGTAAATTTAAAAAAATGTTTTTTTGAGTGTAAATACAAATTTTCAAAATCCGCGGTTGCAACCGCTGTATAGCTTAAAACTGTTTTTTTTTTAAATTCTTCAAAAAGTATGTTATATATATAACGGCATTCACCTATGCCGTTGCCAAATCCCTTTATGGAACTCTTACGAAATCCAAAATTATTTTTTTATAATTTTTTTTAAAACGCGATAACATAATTTTTAAAATTAGGTATTAATGAATAACGTACCTTAGACTGGTTATATATAAGATATGGATGATTATGTACAACTACTTTTGTTCAATTTTTAATTTTTTTTAATATTTAAAACGCGATATTTCCACAACCGTAATGGCTACCAACATAAAATTTGGATTTTGTCAAAAGTCAAAAGTTTGATTTATGTTTGGAGATTTTGTATGGATTGAGTCATACATTGCATTTTGAAAATAACGGTTTATGACTTTTAAAATTTGTAGAAAAGTTGATGAAGTTTAAAATAATGATAAATTCTGAATAATTTTTGTACATTGTTTTCAATTTTCTCGTAATTTTCGACATACGTTCACTCACTATCACGAGTGAAAAATTACATTAACTCACAAAGAGTATATACAGATTGATAGACTGCACTTCCCACACCTCTCAGCAACAAAATACCGAACTCGGGCAGGCAAATGAAAACATATTTTTTACTCTAAAAAATAATTGCAACATGTTGATAAAATGAATTGTTGTTTAAAACGCTAAGTTTTACTTTGTTTATATATTGTTAGTTTCTATTAAAATTTAATGTATTTTAATTTTATCTTTCTTATATAAATAAAAATTTTATTAAATTATTGTTCAAAACCATGATAAAAATTAATTTAATCTATTAAATTTATGCACGTGTTTTCATATGCTCGATGCGAGTTTGCGAACAAATAAAAAGAGGGCAGATTGAGAGAGACTGAGGTCGATAGAAACCAACTGCAATCACTGACGAGAACTTTTTGTACTTACACTCACTCACACTTACTCACGCTCAAGAGATTAAATTCTGATCTTACCAAAGAGAGACTTCACTTCCCACGCCTCTCAGCAACAAAATACTGAACTCGGGCAAGCAAATGCAAATGTATTTTTTACACCAAAAATAATTGAAATATGTTGATAAAAATTTGTTTGCTTAAAACACTCACTTTTATTTTGTTTAATTTTTTATTTTAAGTTTATCTTTCTTATTTTATCGTAAAAATTTAAAAAAAATACAAAATATTATTCAAAAACATGATAAAAATTAATTTACACATTTAATTTTCTTAAACATTTTTTCATTTGTTCGGTGCGAGTTTGCGAACAAACAAACAAAGAGGGCAGATTAAGAGAGACTGAGGTGGATACAAACCCACTGATTTTACTTACAACCACGTGTGATTCACATAAATCACGCAAATTCACGAAAGAAAATCTGTCTGTAACAAAATTTCTCAAAATAAAGGTAAATTGTATATGATTGACTTAAAATTTGTCTGATTTGGTCCACAATTAATTTTGGTCTTTTACCAAATAGTCATAAGCCTGAAAGCAAGCTGGCTCCACAGAAAGAATTATTAAAAGTAACTAATACAGTTTCTGATGTTATCCAAAATTGATTATTTTAAAAAAAACACACTGTCACAAAATGAGAAGAAGTCGAATTGGTTTGAACCTCGATATATATTTTATATCGATTTTGCCTTGCTAATTTTAAATCTGTTTTTTCAAATTTTCCCTTCACGTCACAATTTTGCGAAAACCGCGATTTTTGAAGTTGAGTACACACCGCTTCCGAACAGCTTAAGCATTTCTATTACGGTGATAGATATATTTAACCTTCTTTCACCACAATGAGTTAACAAGCTTTTAAAATTCCATTTGAGAAATACTCTATCGAAAAAAATTACTAAATATTGCATTTTTAAAAGTTGCCTAGGCCATGCATCCGATCAGCTTAAATTTATTTTAGGGTCACGATATAAACTTTGAACTTTCCGATTTTGAATGTAAGCAAAAACTTTTAAAATTACTATACCAACTTGGACCAAATAGCATATCAAATATACGTTATCTTTAAAATTGTATTAAATAACAATTTTTTCCTCCAATAAGGGTGTGTTATTAGCGACAAATCTGAAAATAAAACATTTTGGATAATTTTTGATGGTAAAAATATTGAAATTACTTCCTGAAATTGTGTTATTTTTTCTTTTTGTGAGTTTTCGTAATAAATTTTTCTTTGCACACCAAACAAAAAAAAAAAAAAACTCAAGGCCGTACATTAGTAAAAGTTTTTTATCTCAAATAATGATAAAAAAAAACAAAAGAACAATAAATACCACTAGCACTTACAATTGCAAATAAAAGATTTAAAGAGGAATGCAAACAGGTTAGTAATAATAAACAATAATCTTATAAAAGATATGCCGGTTAAGAAAAAAATATCTAAAATCAAATACTGGTTGAATTTCATGTGGACCAAAGATTTCGTCACTGCATTTGTTAATGTCGTTCAATAAGTGTGAATGCAAAAGTCTTTTAAAATAATCAAAAAGAACCAAAATTAATCTTTGAAAGTAGTTTTTAATTATTTACGATAATTTTTATCGTAATTACAAGTAATCCTGTTTAATTTTAGATTATTTGGTAATCGTAATTAATTTGATATCATGCGAAACTGAAAATAATCGTAATATAAAAATTACTTCAACTTGAAAAAAAATAATCTAATTACGAATCATAATATAAAATATATATTGTTGTATCATCTCACAAAGAAAGTTATCACGATATTCCCTAATGCAATATTTTTAACTTAGTTTTTAAATTTTTGTTTGCAATTTTTGTAGACAAATTTAGATTAGATTACGAAGCAGTTTTGACTGTCTTTTAAATTCTTGTTTTATTTAGTGGCTTTTTTTTTTAATTTATCATGTACCAATAATTTTTTTATTTACAGAATTTTTATCAATAAGTCAAGAACAAGTTTTAAATAATGCAACAACTTTAACCCTTTACTGCATATAGAAACAATAATGTAACAATAGCAGAAAAAATTACTAACATTTAGTTAAAATTTACGTCGCAAAAAAGACTACTAGATGAGAAAAGCAAAAACAAAACAGTAAAATTTACAACACTTCAGTTATATTCGCGTTAATTTTCAGTTAGGTAAAACAGTTATTACATTAGTAGACAAGAAACAGTGAAGAAAAACTGTTAAATCAACTAAATGTTTGCTATATTTTCCTTATATTTAGTTAAATGAAAATAGCTGCAAATTTTACTAAAATCAACAGAAATATTTGCTAAAATATTGTAGACGGCTTAAGGAAAGATTTTTAATCGTTTATAGGAAAGATTTTTAATCGTTAGAAAAACTTTGAAAATTTGTGACTTTTTTTTTACTAATATTATACCCTGTTTTTAGGTGACGTTTTTCTTCACACGATCGAAAAAAACAATAACAAAATAAACGGCGTTTTTTATAGAGGTATAGAACTTTGAAATGGAATACAACAAAGATGAATTTTTTAAATTGATATGAAATTTACTTTATTCGAAAGATAATCTTCTGGCATTTAAATATGACTTCTGGCATATGACCGCCACTGCTGGCTCCGACGTATTCTAATATGCAGGTCCAATTTTCGATAATTTTTTTCGTATATTGTGGCCGTATATTGGCAATAATGCTGCAAATGTTGTCCTCCAAACGGTTCATCGTTTCGGGCTAATAGGTGTAGACTAGCAGCTTCACATATCCCCACTGAAAATAGTTCAGTGGCGTTAAATCATACGATCTTGGAGGCAAATTTACGGGTCCGAAACGTGAAACTATGCTGTTACCAAACGTTTCCTTCAATAAAACAATTGTGGCACGAGCTGTGTGACATGTTGTGCCGTCTCGTTGAAACCACAGCTCCTGCACATCATGGTTGTTTAATTGATAACCGAAAAAGTCAGTAACCATGGCTGTAAAGCGGTAACCATTAACGGATAAACAGCAAAGACTTCTTCTGTATGTACTGTGCGACGTCTCTGTGGATGCATATTATTATTTAGAGTAAACGTGGTCCGAAAACGTTCCATAGTTAATCGAATTAATTGCTCTGATGGACGATTACATTGACCGTAAAATGGACGTATTTCGAAAAGAACCTTGATTTTCAAAATAAATTTTCACAATTTGGAAGTGCTGTTCAGGCGTCAGTATATTCATGTTGAATTGCCAAACCAAACTAAACATAGATCACTTGATAGCTGACAAAATGGCCTCCAGTTAAAAAAGTGTTGCCAACTTATAATTCTATACCTGTATAAAAGCTCCCTTTACATGCAATACAAAAACAAAACACATTTAGTCACTCATTAGTGTAACGGCGAACGTCTTGTAAAAACCAGTGCTTAGATTATTTTGTACTCTCAATTAACTTAAATTTAGTACAAATTTTTATAGACTCAATAGATCTTTTTTTTTTGCTATTTGTATCTTTAGCAAAAAAATTTGCTAATTTTATTAGCTCTTTCTGCAACGTCATTTTATGATATATTTTTTTAGTAGTTTTAGGAAAACTGTTTAATACTATCTTCTTTTAGTGTATAAGTGACGAGTATTATGGCTGCATGCGTGCGGCTCCTAATATAAGTAACCAAGGCACATATTTTTTTTTTATTAAATGCGATGGAGCCACATTTGAATTATATAACTCAATACATTATTTTAAAAGTAACCCAGTGTAGAAAAGCATTACCATATACTTAAGTGTTGATATTTGGTTATGGCAAGTACTAACGTTAATATGGGGATGTCGCGTAAAATAATGACATATAATTTGCAACCACCATACGCAAAATAAAAAAAATATGTAGTCACCTATATGCTTACCAGTATGAGCGAATATAATGAATCTTAAAGTAAATTAAGAAAGAAAAAGAAAAAGCAAATGTAATAAAAACAAAGTTTTGTTATTTAAAAATTTGATGAATAAAATTTCGCCATACGGGACTTGAACTTATGCCTTCATGTTGTCAGTCAAGCACTTTTCTAGACCCCAGTGTAGAAAAGCATTACCACATAAGAGGTTATGAAAGTACGTGTTTTGGTAATGTCAAGTACCTACGTTTCTCATTACAAATCTCATTATTTTATATGAGGATGTCGAACAAAAAAAAATATATACAATTACTAACCACAATAAGAAAATCAAAAAAAAAAAAAATAAGTGGTTACCTATATGCTTACCAGTATGGACAAAACTAATGCGTCTAAAAATATATTAAAAAAAAAATAAATTAAGTAAAAAAAAAATTGTATCCTTTCACTCCCGATTTCTTGTTTGGGGATATAAATTTATTTCGACTTCGAATTCTTATAAGGGGTCGCTAAATTAGAAATAAAAAGGTTTACTAAAACACTTGAATAACCAAAAATGCGTTGTTTGATTTTGTTCTGGTCATTAAATGAAGCTGCATGCCAAATTTCGAGATTCTTGCTTTGTTAGTTTGGGAGATACACCACACGCCCCGTTCTTCGAAAATAAAGGCTGATTTAAAAAATCGGGCAAATATCGCCAATATCTAGCCCTGATGAATAGTTTATGAATATACAGATTTTTATGATGTGATTAAGAATATTCAAGATCATTTATTTTTTGCTAAGCAAAAAAACCGTTCAATGTAGAAGATTATTTTTATTCAATGACCAATGTCTTAATAAGCATATTTTAACAATTATATAAGTTTTTGTTTCATTATACTCTTTTTTATATATTTTTTAAATGTGTACAATGTAATGTAAAAGGCAGTTGAAAGGGTTATTAAAATGTGGCCACATAGGCTTCGAACTTAAGTGCCTGAGCTATACCGACATGTTATACTTGAAGAAAATATAAATGACACACTGTGTGTAATTTTTTAAGTCATGGCAAAATAACCATATACGGACACCACTACGTGATAAAAGACTAAAAAAAAAGACCCGTGTCTCCCAATTTTTCCCAAAGTCATATCCTCTTTTGTTTATGGGCCGCCAAAGATTTGGGGCCTCGGTATCATTTTCGCAAAAAAGTGATCATTTTCTTAGGCTCATATCTTGCAAACCGTTCAGAATTTCTCTATGGCAAAGTTGTAGCTCTTGTCATAAAGAACAAAAATTGCGAACATATAAAATCAAAAAAACTTCACCTTCCAGATCAAAATCGCAAAAAACTTAAAAAAAATCTAGAACATATAAACTTCCTAGTAATGATTCTTAGCACTGTTTAGGTAGCGCGCAAAAGTGAAAAATTTTTTAATTTAATTTTTTTTTCCTTTTTTCTCCTGTTCAGGTGCATAGGTAGCAAACCCAATTCCCAGGAAGTTTATATGTTCTAGAAATTTGTTTATTGAGATCTTAGGTGAATTTTTGTAGTTGATTGTTTCCTTGAATTTTGAACGGTTTGCTACCTATGGACCTGAACACGGGAAAAAAGGTAAAAAAAAAAATCGAATTTTTTTAAGTTTCTTGCGATTTTGATCTGGAAGGTGAAGTTTTTTTGATTTTATATACAACTTAGTTATAGAGAGTAAATCGAAATTCTGAACGGTTTGCAAGATATGAGCCTGAGAAAATGATCACTTTTTTGCGAAAATGATACCGAGGCCCCAAATCTTTGGCGGCCCATAAACAAAAGAGGATATGACTTTGGGAAAAATTGGGGCAAAATTTCAGTTTATGGGGGACACCCCTGGAAAAAAAAAAATGCCACGCCCCCTTAAATGAAACCAGGAGTGCGAAAATCATAATGAATAAGGGGGCTCACGCCCCTTATGGGCGTGGCAGTCGAAAAACGACCCGGCCCACCTACGTAGACAATATGGGTATCAAATGAAAGCTAATGTCTTCACGACTCCAAAAATAGCCGTAGTTGCCAGATCGGGCGATTTTTGTAGCCGATATGGCCATTTTGGCAAAATTTGGGGTGGGGGAAATTTTTTTTTCCTTTTTTTTTGCTTATATTTTGTTAAAATCAAACAAAAATGAGCATTTTGTGCGAAAAGATTACTATTGTTAGCGTTACCCATAGCGTCAAATCATAAATGAGGATAAGTACAAAATTAAGAAACGAGGAAAACTCTTGAAAGCTTCTGATTGGTTAATGAAAATTTGTTATACTGGCTTCGCTTAGTAAAGTTTTTCTGCGTGACCGGCCTACGGCCGGGCTTAGGGGTTTTTAACTCCAGTATGTCTTAATTCTAGACGGCGGGGATCTCGAGTGCTCGGCCTCTGGCCGAGCTAAAAAGAAATAAACAAAAAAAAGTCCTTCCCCCATTTTATAAAAATTAACATATCTTCCTCAAATTCTGGACGATCTGGCAACTACGGGTATTTTTGAAATCGTGAAGACATTTCCTTTCATTTGATACCAATATTGCCTAAGTAGGTGGCATGGGTCGTTTTTCACCCCCGCCCCTATTTAACAAAAATGGCCGTATCGGCTGCAAAAACCGCCCGATCTGGCAACTATGGCTATTTTTGGAATCGTGAAGACATTAGCTTTCATTTGATACCCATATTGTCTACGTAGGTGGGCCGGGTCGTTTTTCGACTGCCACGCCCATAGGGGGCGTGAGCCCCCTTATTCATTATGATTTTCGTACTCCTGGGAACATTCTGAAGGGGATGGCATATTCAGATTTTTTCTCTAGGGGTGTCCCCCATAAACTGAAATTTAGCCAAAATTGGGAGACACGGGTCTTTTTTTTTTAGTCTTTTATCACGTAGTGGTGTCCGTATATGGTTATTTTTTTTCGTGTTGCACTGTCTTATTTGCATAAAATGTCAATACTTTAAAGCTAACAAAAAAAATATGTGTTTATATATCGCTCAAATAACTAAAAGCCTGTCATAAGCCAAAAAACGCTAAATTTTAGCCCATTGAAAGTAACAAGTTAATCCCCTTAAATCAGCAAAAAAAAATTGCAAAATATTAGTAGCAAAAAAAAAAATTTGGAATATTCAGTTTTTTAAATTTTTTTTTATGCGAATGAAAATTTGCTCTACTAACATTAGCAGTCTACAATTTTTACAGTTTTTGTTTGCTGTTTTATGCCTACATAAAATGGTAAAAGCTTTTTCTGATGTTAGCACAGTACACTTATGTATATTAGGCCGGGTCGATTTGTATTGAGGCAAAAAAATCGCTCAACGTTCAAGGAAAATCGAAGGAACTATACCTCTAGAACGAATTCTGATGTCAAGACTTTTGACCCGTAGGCTCAAATTTTGAAAAATCTCACTTTGACCCATTTAGAGTGCCCCAATCGAATCCAACCCAATCGAACATAATTTATACATTCATCTGCTAGAGCGTCTTCCGGAGAAGAAATAGAGACCCTAATCTTGGAAAGACTCCTCCTACTTTCTGAAATATCTCTATCGCGAGATTTGTACATTTTGCTGTAAAAACACAGCTAAAAAGGACCTCTTTCAACTTAAATTTTAACCCCTTAACGTTCACCTAGAATGATGATTTATGCATTAATCTGCTAGCGCATCTCCCGGAAAAGAAGTAGCTCCCATAATCTTGGAGAGATTCCTCCTACATTCTGAAATTTCAAAGTGGGCTTTTTCAAAATTTCACCCTACGGGTCAAAAGTCGGGACATCAGAATTCGTTTTAGAGGTATGGTTCCTTCGGCACAGTTTCTTATTTTGATCCCTAGAATACGATTTTCCTTGAACGTTGAGCGATTTTTAAATCGACCCGCCCTAATGTATATCCTTTTAACTAAAATTTAAGTCGAATAAAACTAAAATTTTGTAAATTTAACAGCTTTATTTTGGCTGTTCTTATCTTTACTAATAAATACTGCAACAGAAATTTCCACAAGTCTTAGAAGCTTTTTGTGCTACTTACTTTCACATGTTTAGTACTATGCTTTCCACATTTTGGTTTTTGTAACTTCTCAATTTTTCTTTCCTTTACACTATAAGAAATTTTGATCATTTTGTAAGCAGAGACATAGAGTGAATAGTATTGAATATTTCACCTTTCATTTTCCGTTGGAATGGTCCGGGATGTCTGCCATGACCCGAAATTTGTTACACAGTGTATTTAGACATTTTAACAATAAAAACTTTGTAATATATTAAGACCGGATAACTTAGTTTTAATAAATATTTTAATTATTGATAAACATATAGTTTATTACTTAATCTTATTTAAAATAGTGTTGTTGAAACTAATCAAAATATAATCAGCGGTAATAGTATTAAAAATGCTTGCATGGCAACACTGCCCGTTACTCACAAAAACAATCGCAGCCACAGATGACATTTTTCTTTGAAAACTGTCTTTTTTTTTTGATACGTATGTATTAAGGTGTCCCTCAAACTATGTAATGTCGATTTTGGATCATTTAACCCTAATTTTTTTAAAATAAAAAAACGCTCAAAAGTTATCAGTTTTTTTTTTAATTTCACCAAATTTTATATTTCTTCTTAATTTTTTATATATCTTTTATACTAAACATTTTCTGATTACAAATATACTAAATCTTTTCACATATTATTTTCAGTGATTCACATATTTTTCTTATTTTCTCATACTTTATGTTTACATTTTCATATTCATGAAATTCTAAACATATGGAACAAAATTGGGGGTTGTTACCAATGAAAATCGTCAATTCATTTGTTTAGAGATGACCTCATTCTTGAGTTTCTCTTTAACTTACCAACAGCTAGCACGTGAAAATATATTTGCACTTGAATATGGATTTTGTGGCCGCTTAATTTTCTTACGAGATCTATTCATTATATATTTTGAACTTTTTATATTTTAAAATTTTTTTTTAATTATTTTTTTAAACGTAGCAAATATTTGAAATTTATTTGCTTTTTATTAGTCTAACACACGAAATAACAAGTAGATTTCATTTTTAGATAATACTTCGCTGCTATTAGATTTATGTACAATGTGTTTAGTTTGAGCATTGGTTGAGCACTAATGTTATCGCCCTCAGTATGTTCAAATTTTTTCATAAAATATCTATAAAATATTTATATGTGAGAAGAAACAAAATGGAAAAAGCACTCATGTGTTCTCAGTAATTAAATCTGCTCAATTTGTTCACATATAAATTGAGACAATAATAAAAACAATCTTATAAATATTTGGTAACATGTCCATGTCGATAGCAAAATATTCAAAATTTTGATCAATGTTTGTAGTTAATATTCATTATGCTCAATGGGACAGTTGTTGTGGAATTACTAATAATTAATGTTTAATACGATTTGTACACTTAACATAAAACTGATGGATTTTGGTTTATTCTAGTTTTAACTGGTTTTTTTTTAAAGTAATATATGCGGTTTGTCCTTCAATGCCAATTGAGCATTTTGTTGAGTTAGATTTAGCGCTTTTTAACTACCAATAATGCACATTGTTTTGTGTATGCGGTTTTTTTTAAGTAGCGCTAATTCAGTGCTTTTTCTTTTTAATATAGCGCTTATTAAACGTTATTTAAATGCTTTTTAAACAAAAATAACGAACTTCCAAATAACGTTTAAACATATGCATTAGAGTGGCAAAATAAGAAAAAACTGATCCGTACAAAATTTAGCCAAATCGGTCAATATTAATAGCTCTGTATAAATTAACGATTTTTTTTATGGTTACACTACACTTAGATAGACAAAAAAATCGTAGTTTTTGCCGATTTTTAGTTTTTGAGCAAAAAAACTAACAAAAATATTTTTTTTGGTTTTATACATGCACACAGAAAAAAAATTAGCTATTTGAAAACCGAAATTCGGTTACTATCACTCAAATTCGGTTATTACGAATTTTAGGCAGTTGGCACAACTTAACATTAGTTTTCACAATAAAATAAAGTTCGGTTAATTCAACAAAATTTTAGTTGTAACACCTAAAATATTCAGAAATCTAATATAAATATAGTTGAACTAACTGAATTTATAAGTAGTTGCCATTAATATACACTTTTCAATTCGGTTGGCACCTTATTTCTATGTGTGTGTTAAAAACCAGATTCCATTTGGTTGTTGGCAATATATATATATGGGCAATTCCACCGAAAGGTCTACCAAGACCAAAAAACCAAAAGGTCTTGAATCCAATTTGTTTAAACATATTTTCATAGGAAAACAATCAAATTTTAAATTTATTCATAACCCATTTCGAGATATTCGAATATAAAGTCGAGCAAGCCAATTTTTTCTCATTGGGACATTTCTATTGCACCTTTTGTTTTGATAAAAGTTCTTAAATAGAAGCATTTAATATTGACTTTTGCTTTTAAAATATCTTTCTGGAGATACAAAGAGCTAAAAAAAATGCATAATAAACTATGCAATTAAAAATAACGGTAATTCGATGTCCCGTGGGACATTGAAAAACAACATTTGTTAATTGTGTGACAAGTGGACATCCCAAAAGTTCATCAAATATTGAGAACAAACACAGATTTTTATTACCATTAAAATAAAAAAAAAACTTTTTGGAAAAAAAATAAAATCTGTGATCTTGGTTCTTAAATAAAGTTGGTCACGTGCGACATGCTAAGTGTGGATTTTAAAATTTTGAAAAAATATTTTTTCTTACATAAATGATTTATTTATTTATTGAAATACATACTTTTAAATTATTTAAATATAGATGAGTATAAATGACGAAAAAATAAAGAGAGATGCAAACGGTGGAGAGAAAAGTTGAAAACAAATTCATTTTATCAAGCCTAGTCGATTTTATAAACAAATTAGGATGTTCCTCAATAGAATGGAATTTTTTTCGCAAGCTCACATGAAAAGGGGGCCGGCGATGGTGTCGGAGCAGTTATCAAAAGGAAAGTCTGCCAGATAACGAAATCCAAAAACCTAGTTATACCAAATGTATTTTCATTTTATCAATGTGCAGAAAATAACATAAATGGAGTCAAAGTTTAGTAACGTCATTATGCTTGTTAGGAAAAGACCTAACCACGTGGTTGATTACTAAGAAGACAAGAATGGAGCAAAATTGATTATTAATAGGTTTTTTGTTAAAGTTCTGCCTATTATATAGGCTCTAGCTTTTCTAAAACTTCGGGTTCTGATGAGATCTTTAGCCAGATCGAAATACTAGTATCAACCTAGCTAATATGTTTGATTTGCTTTATTTTTGTAAATATACGGAGGTTTAAAGCTCGTTATAAATTGAAAATAACATAAAAATAATCTCGATGTATATAAAAACAAAAAACTAATATAACTGTAAAAATATATTACTTGAGCCAGAGTACACACTAAAAATTTTTTATATAAATAGAACATTTTTGGTCTTCAAAGTTTAGTAACGTCATGATGCTTGTTAGGAAAAGACCTAACCACGTGCTTGATTACTAAGAAGACAAGAATGGAGCAAAATTGATTATTAATAGGTTTTTTGTTAAAGTTCTGCCTATTATATAGGCTCTAGCTTTTCTAAAACTTCGGGTTCTGATGAGATCTTTAGCCAGATCGAAATACTAGTATCAACCTAGCTAATATGTTTGATTTGCTTTATTTTTGTAAATATACGGAGGTTGAAAGCTCGTTATAAATTGAAAATAACATAAAAATAATCTCGATGTATATAAAAACAAAAAACTAATATAACTGTAAAAAGAGTTAAAATGTATTTCATGTCATATGAACAGATTGAAGAGCATTCCTTGCTATATAATTTAGACGAAAAATGGAAACAAGTTAAAAGCTTTTCAGGTATATCCCAGTTGCACTTCTTCTGTTGCGATGGTCAAGAAGTAAAAGTAGCCAGGACTGCCTATTCTGAAAAAAAAACTGTGTTTGATATTTCTGACACTATTTTCATTTAAGTTTATTTTTGTTTATTATAATTAATACCATAAAATACTTTGTTCAAATTACATATTTTTTTTGTTAAGTTCGTTGTTATAGAAAAATAAATACACTGAATTCTTTTGTTGATTTAAAAATATGTTTTCTAAGCTTATTTATTTATAATTTGTTAAAAAAAAAACAACTGAAACAACATAAATATAATGATGGAAAAAAGGTCCCGTGCGACATGTCCAGTGCGACAGTGATTAAAGTTAAATTAAAAAAAAAGTAGAAATAATTTTGAGGTAAAATTTTACAACTTTTAAGCTATAAGTTTACCCTATTGTCAAGAAAAAAATTCTTTTTGTTTTGACTTTTTTTCAACTTAAATGTGTTCAACGGTCACGTTCGACATGATGGAATTGCCCATATATATATAAGGTGGCGCAAAAGTAATCCTCCTATCAGAAAATGCTATACATAATAAATACATAATAAAAAAAAACATCGGAAGGTTATTTTTGCGCCACCTTATAAATATATAAAATAATATCGGTAATGTGCATTTTTGATTAATCTGGTATAATTTATCATTATTTTCGCTACACCCAGCCAGTTAGAACGAATAAAGAAGAAAAAAAAATGTCAAAAAAATAATATTTTAAAAGTAAATGTTTTTTAAAAATAAAATTGTGTGTGGGTTGTTCATTTATAAAGGTTTTAATATTTTTTTCTTTCCTTTAGGCATGCGAAACATAAAAATGTTTAACAAAAAGTGGTATGACGAATGAAAACTAAATAGGTTTTTGTAATTAATTATTGTACAAACTCTAGCTAGTTTTTGTCAAGTATAAATGTGGTATTAGTTCGAAATTTAACAGGAACAAAAATTTTACATTGAATTTTACAAGCTTTTTGCACAGACTTATAATACAACGTTTTTTAAGTATCCTGGCCTCCTAAGCTTGAATCTGAACTCAAAATACCTAAATCAAACCAGCATCCTGAAATATAGGCTTAGTATGAAAATTGGTTCAAAACTTTGGCTTATTTTCCACATATTTCTGGATATTCTTAATGGACTTTCAAGTTTGATCCATCGTTTTATTTATTGAAGTACATATTATAAACATGCTGTTTACATATCCAAATTTTTTTGTATATCTAAATATTGTAAAGGCAATTCCCAATTTCGATATCTGTCCGGGGTTTTAAAATACCTTTGCGCATTTCCCGATATAGTTTTACTCAAATGAGAGTTAATTTTAAAAAAATAAAAAATATTTTAAAGCCGCAATATTGACCAATAAATCATTTTTGCTCGGGTAAGAGGGTTAAAAAAAAATGATCCACAACTCGGAAATGCGAGCAGGTGTAACGGCTTGGCTTCAGATTCGGACTAAGGATTTCTAACTACTTTACACATAAAATTAACTGAAAATCTGTTAAAAAAGGTCTACTGACTTTTCGTTAAAAACAAATGTATTTTGTAGTTAATTTTCAACTGTTGAATAATTAATCGACAAAATCAATAAAAACAATACATTGTTTTCGTTTATTTCAATACTTAATATAATATAACAACTATTTGTTTTAAATAAAAAATTTTAGATGAATATTTTAACTATTACCGAAAGTCCGTTTTTTTTTTTGTTCATTGAATAACAGACAGAAAGGTAAAAAAAATATTTCTTTGGTAATTTAACCGCATATTCCATTGAAACAACATTACCGATCCAATTTTTAAATAACTGTTGAACTCTTATGGAAAAGTTCTTATGAGTGTACACTTGAATTAACTTTGTTTTTTACTAATAATACAGTTGAACAAAATCAGAAACATTTGATGCATCGGAGCTGCAACCCATCATTTCTAAAAGACTTTTGCACACCGATGTCAAATGTGGCCTTACATTTTTAAGAATATTAGTAAAACAATTTTTTAAGAAAATTAAACTCTTTTGATATACTTTTTATGAAATAATATAAAATTTCATAAAATAACGCACATTTTTTTTTCATTATTAAAATAATAAAAACTACACTCTTTAAGTAAATATAAAACACTATTTGAAAGGTGCGGTAATATTCCCTGTGCATCTATTAAGTTGAAATTTTTAATTTTTCACGATTTCGATAATAAAACATTTAAAATGGAAAGAAGAGTGCTCCCGTTAGGCTAGTTGGTAGCGTGCTGGCTTATCAGTGCGGTGGTCGTGGGTTCGATTCAAACCAGAGGCACTGGTTTATTTTCGTTACAATGCGCCGAAAGCGATAGTAGCTTTTTTAATTTTTTGATGCCATGTCTACCTAAATTTAAAGCGGAAATTGAAAGAGACTACGCCAATAAATTAGGTATATGGAGTATCTACAATCTAGTTGGAAGCGTACACAATTTTTAACAGTGGGTTCAAATTTGTAGTTGCCTTAAAAATAAGGTAAATTTAGAAGAGGCTGTTTGGAAGAGTATTTACAAATCAAACATTTTTTTAACACAACTCGCTTTTATATAAAAAGATCTTTCAGAATAGTATAGATGTGCATAGATGTTCCGAAAGAAAATATTTATCTGTTGGTACTTTTTGGAGAAAAAATCGCACAAATAGCGATTTTTTTTTTTTTTAATTTCTACTTTAAACTAATAAAGTTATTGAGTGGAACAAGATAATGCATTATTATTTTTATTTAATCAAGAACTTATTTAGTTAATAAGTCAATACTAAAAAAAAAGAAATTGCTCCCGACTTCGTCAGGCTGTTCGCAAAAAACTGGACCAGAGTCGGACCAAATTTGGAATTTTTTTATATTTAAATGTGAATATCTCGGGAACTGTTAGGGATAGCATGTTTTGTGTTAGTCTCTACTAAAAAATTACAAATATGTTAATATTTTTAATATCGGATAAGAATCAAAAAAATGGCGAGCACTCAAAATGCAAAAAATGTAAAATTAAAGCAAATATTTAATTTAGCCTTTCTCAAGCGGTTTTTATTAACTTTTTCGCTTCTAATTAGTTGTCATCACTGGCTTTGACAATTAAAAACTAGTAAAAACCAAAAACAAGTGGCTTTGGGTTTAGAGCGAATACGGTACAAAACACATCAATTAACAATTTAAAAATTATACTACTTATTTTTTAAAAAAAAATTATATATTCCCAGTAGAAATGGTTATGGGATATCATTATTTATTTTTGGACTACCAGTAGTTAAACCAACTTATTATTTGCATTACTGTAAAATATATAATAATTAGTTACTAATAACTACTTACTTTTTTCTTTATTTTAAAGCAGAAAATAATTCGTTACCCATAATGGCTTATTTTCAGGGATGGCTGCCAAAATACAGTTATCGATTAAAACCCCTTTTAGCTGGCTAGAGTTATCCCTTAAACACCGTTACCGAAATAATTGAAATATGGTTATACGAAAAACAACGTTACCACAAATGGGGCTTAAACTATCGATGTGCCTTGAAATTATCTGAATAACTAAAATAACGTTACCTTAAAATACCACTACCGAAATAACTAAATAACAGTTATTCCTAAAATAACGTTACCGTAATAACTAAAATACCGCTACCTAAATAGGTAAAAAACCGATAAAGCTACAAAACCATTACCGAAATATCTGAAATATCGTTACGCCTAAAATACCGTTACCGAAATAAAAGAAAATAGCTCTACCCTTACTGATACCTAAATCGAACTCTCCATTCATGATTATTTTTATATCATTATTTGATTTCAAATAATGGTTTTTATCAGTTGGCAACAATATTTTCCTACACTGGGCTTTTTGCTAAAATTAAATATTTAATTAAAAACAACTTCCTTTCAATGTTGAAAAAAGAAAATAAAAAAATTAGAAATCTATTGATATAGAGTTAGTTTGGGTAATGCGGAATACATATTTTATTTTTTTATTTTTCCGCCAAAGTATTGACGAAAATTTTACAAAGTCTTTGTTATAAAACTTGTCGAACAGTGCTCACAAACTTCATCAGAAACTTCGGGTTCTGATGAGATCTTAAGCCAGATCGAAATACTAGTATCAACCTAGCTAATATTTTGTAAACATACGGAGGTTGAAAGCTCGTTATAAATTGAAAATAGCATAAAAATAATCTCGATGTATATAAAAACAAAAAACTAATATAACTGTAAAAAATGTATTATCTATATTGCAAAAAAGTTATATACGAAAAAGCTTAGGTATCCAAAAGGTCTACATGCTCAAATATGGAGGGTAATGTGGAGTAGCCTAGTCGGATAATGTGGAATACTAATCCACATTACCCCCAAACAAATCTAATCAGGTTTTTTAGAAAGATTAAAATGTAAAATAATTACAGAATCAGTTTCGATTATTTTGCATAAAGAACTTTAGTGAACGAAAAATAATGAAAGTTTTATGTAAACTAATGCAATTTTTCTTCACAAAGTGAAAGAAAAATTTCTTAAAACTAATGAAAAACTTTATACTTTTTTTAATGAAATTTCTTTATTAAGTGAAGTTTTGATATATGAAATCATATTATTATTATTTCAAAAAAAAAACTTGCATTAGTTTAATGAAAAGTTTTAATGGACAAGTTCAAGTGCAACTTTATTGCTTCTATTTAAAAATGCAATAATATCATAGAGAGAAGGGTCTCCAAGTGTCGAAAAATGACATAAATAATGACATAAAAAGCTGAATGTGACGCGATTTATTAAAAAATTAGTTTTCAGACATAAAGAAATTTCATTGCTAATGAGATTTCAAAGTTAAGTATTTAGGCTAAAATACCCGATCAGTTACAATTATAATCTATAAATTATTTTTATTTTAATTATTATTATAATCTATTAAAAATCTAAAAAAAATTAATATTTCATTTTAATATATTCTGTTCAGAATGGTTGATTAACAAAAAAAATTTTTAAAAAAAACGCGAGTATCCCACTTTAGAGGAGAAGATAGTTTCATAAATGTTACAAATAGTCAAGAAGAGATATCTACATTCTTGCACAACTTAATTCTATAGCACAAGTGAATAAAAATTAGCGAATAATAAGGGCAATTTTTTAGCAACTTTCTTTTTGGCAACACTGTTTTTGGCAGCTCCGCTGTTTTCGTGTAACATGTTACTGTTAAACATATTCAGTTTGGTCTATAATTTAACCATGAATCGATTTACAAACGAACAACGCTTACAGATCATTGAATTTTATTATCAAAATTCATGCTCGGTTAAGAAAGTGCATCGTGCACTTCTTCTAATTTATGGCCAGTTTGGGTGACCTTCTGACGTGGCTATTCGGAATCTAGTGACTAAATTTCGCACCAAATTTACATTGTTGGACTTTAAAACCACGAATACGCATACGTAGAGTGCGAACAGAGGAAAATATCGCATCCGCCAGTGTTGTTGATGACCGTGAATTATCGATTCGGCGCCGTTCGCAGAAATTATGCCTCTGTTACTCAATTACGTGGAAAGATTAGGAGCAAAACCTTTTAAAATACAGCTGGTGCAAGAATTAAAGCCACACGACCTACCACAACGGCTAAGGTTTGTTGAATGGGTGCTGGCAAAGTTGGATGAAAATTGTGTTCAGCGACGAAGCTCATTTCTGGTTGAATAAATACGTGAAGAAGGAAAATTGCCGTATTTGGTGTGAAGAGCAGCCAGAAGCATTGCAAAAACTGCCAATGCATTCCGAAAAATGCACTGTTTGTTGCGAGTTATGGGCCGGTGGCATCACTGGCCGTACTTTTTCAAAAACGACGAATCCAGGAACGTTACTGTGAATGGCAAGCGCTACCGTGCGATGACTAAAGATTAGCTTTTTTTTTGCCCAAAATGGAAGAGCTGGACTTAGGTGATATGTGGTTTCAACAAGACGGTGCATCATGCCACACATCACGCGAAACAATGGTCCATTTGAGATTCAAGTTCGCCTTGAGACTATCTTTTTTGGGGCTATATTAAGGTTCATGTCTATGCACGGAACGGTTTAAACCACACAGAAAAAACAAATACCTTATTTAGGAATGCTTCAGAGGTTTATTTCATAATGTCTTAATGACGAATAAATAAAAGTGACGAATAAATAAATATAAATACAATTAGAAATTGTTATATTAAATTTAAAAAAAATACTGAGCGGGTATTTTTAAATTATTAAAAATTGTTTAACGTAATATAAGTACAAATTAAAATTAATTATTAAAAAAAAACCCTGGCATAAAAAATTCCATAATTCATATTCTTTCAGACAAAATATTACCATATGCCACAGTTTTTGTACATTTTTTGTATAAATCTTTGAATACCTGTAAAAAAAAAGTCAAGCATACCAAGTTTTATTTTTCAAATAACTAAATACTAACTGTTATGATTAGTCTCAAAAATGTAAGCGTCACATTAATTTATGTGAATATGCAACGGTTTCACCAACAAACATTGCTCAAATAGTCCTTAGCTTAAGAAATAAATGGGCGTTCCACATTAACCGCCTAATCCACATTACCCGCACTTACTCAACAATTTAAAGTGATCAAAGAGAGGTTCTAAGAGAAGGAATTAAGTTTTGTTTAATATAATTAAGTTTTACGTTTGTTGTGAGAGCAAAAAAAAAATACATTGCTGATCGTGCGGTTTGTTGATATAAAATTGACTGACCTCTTTCGATTATATTTGCTTTTAATTAAGTAGTCCAGAGATGGAAAAGTTAATGCGATCGTACTTTTTTTTTACTATTTGATAAAAGAAAAAATTACCACAGTACTACCATAATATATTTAATACAATTATACATTTTGTTGGTTTTTAATTAATATTAACTTATTTTAACATTTTTCTGTTTTAATTATATTGAGTGTATATTTAAATGACAGCCTTGCCAGGTCCATATCTAGTTTTGCCTATATTGTAAAAAAATCTGGCTGAATATTTTTTTAAAAAGTTCTCACAAAGTATTTTTAACAAATTAGGAAACATAAAATATGAATTCTTATTTTTTAATAAAATATGTTAATTAAACAATATGCACTTAATAAACACAGCACCATGGAATACGTGCAATTATAATTTTTTAGCCTTCATACCACCCTAAAAAAACTTACACTTTCTTCCCTCGGGGTCGATATTGACCCCTAGACAAAAACATTTGTATCGCATGAAAAAAAATAAGATTTTCGTTAAGAAAGCAAACGGATCATATACATGCAAAAAGAAAAAAAAAATTAAAAAATGTGTACAGTAAAAAAAAGGCACATCAGTTTAAAACTGAAAAACTTGGTACTTAATATGCAATTTCATAGCATTAGTCCGTATGGAACGAAACATGTGTTAATTAGCAGTTAGGATTTTGAAAAAATAATTTTTTAATCGCCCTGTCTTTATACTGGGTAAGTTACAGGGTGGCAACGTAAGGCAACTCGAGCGTATAAATGAGTTTTCTGCTTAACATTTGATTATTAATGAATCGATTGGATCAATTAAGGACTTTTTAAACAAAAATAATTTTAATAATTCTATTCTAAAAAAAAATGTATTAATATTTGTTCCACAATGTGCTTTACATAACGAAAATTTTTAACCCTATTTCGATAAAAACTTAGACAAGTTTATTTTAACAAAAGGTTCCATTTTGGATGTCTTAAATCGCGTGCTGGAACCTAGTTGTCCTCTCTAAGTATAGCCGGCCAATATTGATTTTTGGAAAAAATGTTCATTGATTTTGTGTGACCATATGGTAACTATGGGATTAAGTGACTTTTGTAAAATAAGAGAAAACATTGCGCTATATTCTTAATATTGCAAAATACTCTTCAGGGTAAACCTGGTTGAGACTACAAACTTATTAATTTATTCACAAAAAAAATTCACATTCCAATTAAAAGCACTGCGTTGTGTTTTCTATTTTTAATGTCTTTTTATTTAATATTATTTAATTTGTTGGTTCTGGCTGTTTCTTGCAACTTCTGTTCACAAAATATCAAGCATTAGTGATATTAAAAGAGCGAAGGCGCTTATAAAAAACCCAGAGACCCCAACAGTTATGAATTAATTTTTTTAAAAATCACATAATTATTTTTGTTTTCGAAACAGAACACTTATTAACCCTTACACTACCGACTTTTTGTTTGTAGATACATATATTATATTTTGTTTTCAGATTCTTGTTAGCGGTCCTTAAACTAGGAAGATTTTTTTTTAAGTATATGGCCCCTTCTCATCCTTGCATAAAATAAGTGGATTCAAAAATCGAATTTTTGAAACTTCTCAGAAAATGTTTTTTTTTTATTTTGCCTGTTCATTTAATGAGGTTCTAGCTTTACCAGTTTAGGATATACACCAATCGACCCTTTTTCAGAGATAAAGGCTGATTAAAAAAATAGAAATTTGTTACCAAAAACAACTAATATATTAATCTAATGAACAGTTTGTGCTAAAATGTGTTTTTCTCAATGGCCCATATCCTAATGAGCATATTGAAACAAGTTTTTTTTCAAGAAATGTAGCCAAATCTGGAAAAAAAAAATGCTAGATATAGCTAAATTTTGTTAGCTAGAAAAGTGAAAAAACTAGTCAAATTTTAGAAACAGCCGCAAAAACTTTAATACTATAGGAATTATTGGGCTATTTGTCATTTTATGGGTTAAAATTAGTTAGTATTACTAAAAAGTAAGTAAATCAAAATTTTAGTTAACTTGCAGTAAGGTGAATTTTAAAGATGAATTAAATATATTTAGTTAGAATATTGCTCTACAGCAAGTCCAAAAATCTAATATGATTTTGTCATATTAGGTTTTATTTGTTTTTTTCCAAAAAGTTTGACCATTTCCATGATGGACAATACAATTGTTTCATTGGCATCACCCAAATCTTTAGTTGTCAACAATATAAAAATATTATTGGCTGAACTCAAACCGCTATATTACATACAACAGACAAAATAAACTCTATGAGAATCTTTTTGTCTGGTTTAGTGTATAAAATGCCTGTTGGTTTTTAAAAATTTTCAAAAAAAATATATGTTAATTATAATTTATTCCACTATGCTATTTCCAAATTAATATATGGAGCTCTTACGAAATTCAAAGTTATCGATAAAAATATATAAAAAGATACTAAACATAGTAGAAAAAAAGATTTACAAAAAAAAAAATAATGTATTAAAAAAAATAATAATAATAACAGTTTTGCAAAAGTAGTTGCACAGAATTACCCACATCTTTTTAACGGTTTAAGCTACAATAGTCATTGATCCCTCATTTTAATGGTACTTTAATTGTGGTTTTACTGGTTCAAAAAATAATCCACTTCTTGACGGTAAAATAAATTTATTTCAAAATCCGTGTTTCAAAACTCTGTATTTAAAAAACTGGTTTTCCAAAGTTTTTAAAAAATATATGTTAACTACACTCAAAAAAAAAAGTTAGTAGAAAAGTTAGTAAAACGTCTGTAAAAAAGGTATACTATTTTTTAGCAAAATTTTTTGCTAAAATCGTGTTTTCAGCTAAAATTTTTGTTATACTTATTCAGCACTTAACTAATAGTAATGCTTTACTAATATACTAATGTTTTACTAATTAATTTTGCTAAAAAAAATTGTGCTGATAAGCACATTAATAGTGTGGACGACAACCAGATTGAAAGATATACGCAGAATGAAGTAGATGTCGCGGCATGTCAAGATGTAGTAGAGAAGAGGAAAATGATACTAAAAAGTACAACTCTAATAAGACATATAAAAAAATCAACCATGGAAGTTTTTGTATCTCTTTTTCATACATAAAACAAAATTGAGGATTAAAACAACTTAAATTTTGCGTTGTCACCGGCTTGTGAAAATAATTGTCTATTAATTAAATAAAAGACAAAATAAAATATTTATTTATTTAAACCTATATATTATATATAACTTATAGATTAGTAATAGTGTGGTCAAATTGCAAACAAACATATACAGAAATGTAGACAGAGTAAAGCGAAAGACAAAGACACACATCTTAGGTAGATTTTTATGGTTTCTTTTTCTTATTACAAAAAATGGTTGTTTTTTTCGTTTGGTTTGTTTTTGTTTTTGTTTATTTTTTCGTTTCGTTTCTATAATTATCTTCGGCAGAAGCGTCCTTTCAACGATAGCATCATTTACACAACCATTGATGTAAGTAATTGAAAGAAAATTGTTATGTTATATATATTTATTTCTATATATTTTCAGATATTAAATTAATTCATGTCGTCAATGTGGGAAAATGAAAACTTTTATATTTCGTTATTATAGTAAATTATTTTTAAAAGAATCACAAAAATATGTGTTATGATTTTCAGCAAATAAATTAATTAAATTACAATTTTCTACAAAATTTTTGCGTTTTTTTTCAGTCTACAAAAATTCAGCAAAAAATTTATTAATTTTTAGCAAGGCTTTTTTATTTCTAATCTACTAAGTGTTAGCAAAACATTTGCTGAATCTACAAATTTTGTTGCTAAAAATCAGCTCGCTGATTTTCAGCAAAAGATTTTGCTGACATTAGCAGCTTTTTTGCAAGCATCCTCCTGACTAAAATTTTGCTAACTCAGCAAAATGTTTTGCTGACTTTACAAACTTTTTTTTTTTGAGTGTATCAATTATTCTTCCAAATCTATATGTGGTACTCCTGCATCTTTCTTAATTATCGTTTTTTTAAATTAAATTTTTTCACATTTTTATTCATAAGTCAGGATACTGTAACATCTCCACATTAGGATTTGGTCACGGCATAGGGAACTAATTTGTATTTAACATATATTTTTGACAAAATTTTAAAAATCCATTTTTTTTGAAATACCACTTTTTAAACCGCGTTGAGCATTACTTTTGATTACGTTCTACCACAGTTGGAATGTTTAAATCTCGATGTAGATCTTGAAATTCATCGTACCACGGTGCATTTACTATATGACGCTGGACTTTGTTTTGAAGATTTTGAAATTTTTTAATGAGTGAATTTTTGCCACAGTCACCTAAATTGAATGTCGTAGCTCCTACAGGTTTGAGTATTTGCTGACAGATTATAAGTTTTTTAGAAGTTGTCCTTGGAGAATAGTTTCCAATAAGCCATTGCAGTTTTTTATAATTAAGTTCCATTTAATTTTTCTTTTTTTGGACATGATTTATCCACGTTGTTTTGGAATCCAAGGTCATTCCAAGATATTTGACTGAATTTAAGTGTGGAATTTATACGTTTTTCATTATTACAGGTGTGTGTTGATGACTTTTTGTTGAGAAGTTTACATGAACTGATTTCGAATTGTTTATTTTTATTTTCCATTTTGATGCTCAAATGTATACAGCAATTTGTCGTGCGCCCCGGTAGGCTAGTTGGTAGCGTGCTGGCTTATCAGTGCGGGGGTCGTGGGTTCGATTCTCACCAGAGGCACTGGTCTGTTTTCGCTACAACGCGCCGAAGGCCATAGTAGCTAGTGCTCGGTTAGGGTAATAGTATATAATTTGTACTTATATGATTATTAATTAATAAAAAAAAAAAAAAAATAGCAATTTCTAAATTTTTTGATATCCCAGTGATGGTATTACCCACTGCTATAATCGCCGTGTCATCTGCAAATGTAGCAATTTTTGTATTTTCTGTATTTGGAAAGTCTTTTCTTTAAATCAGATATAGCATGGGATCAAGGATGCTGCCTTTACGAACACCCGCATTTATTTCCTTAAGTTCCGAAGAATCGTTAAAATATTTAATGTGAAAGAATATATCTTCAATATAGGATTTGAGAACTTCCAAATGTTTTTCTAGAAAGGTTTCAGAAAGCTTTTTAAAATTCCTGGGTGTCACAACTTATCGAATGCTACGTGAAGAAATATTGCCGAACATACTTTTTTCAATTCAAAAGCATTTTTGATTTCATAAGTTATTCTATGTAACCGTTCAGTTGTAGAGTGTTTTTTGCCGAAATCCGAACTGATGATTTGGTATTGTGTTATTAGATTCAAGAAAATAGTTTAGTTTTTCCGAATTATTTTTTCAAACAACTTTGAAACTATGGTTAAAAGTGCTATCGGTCGATATGAAGCTGCTTCATGTGAACATTTTCCGGGTTTCAGTATCATCGTATCAGTATTGTTCATAAATCGTTTGTCATCAACTATTCTGCATATTTATGAAATTTTCCTTAATATGATAAAGAGTTTCATAAAAATATATGTCAAATGTTTCACAGATCTTCATCGTTTCATAAAAAATTTTCATAAACGTTGTGAAAATAAATTTTTGCTTTTATTGAAATTTTTATTTTTCATTTAATATTTAGAAAATATTATTTGCAATTTAGACACTTAAAAACTCAAAATATATCAAAAATATTCTAAAATTTTGAAACATCAACTAAAAATTAATGACCTGTTCCACGATCTCGAACGAAAACCTAAGCGAACGCAAGCTAGTCACTCGAATTCGAATCAATTTGGGTTTCTCTATTTCGAAAGCTATCGTTCGCCTATACTTACGTGTGTCAATTTTTGTGTTTTACGTATTTATAAATCATAGTGGTGCCAGACCGGATATTTTAAACTTATATTACAATTTCCTTTAAAAATACCAAAAATACTACTAAATTGTTTGAAGATAAATACAACATTACTTTACAGTGATCAGCTGTATATGACAAATAAATAAATAGAACAAATAAATAAAACAAAAGAAAAATTAATAAATCAAAAGAAGAAAATCAAAAAGTACACCAGCGTTTTCAGCTATTCCATTGTAGATTTCATTAAGCTGAAATTTAAAGTTCTTAAAAAACTACAAATATTCGTGTTATTTATTCTTACCTTTTGTTATCCATTCTTTTTTGTAATATTTATAATTTTTTATTATATCATTCATTCCAGCAAAGAACATTGAAAAATGAGGATTTTTTTTTTTAGGGTCTCCGATTTTTTTTATATTTTGTACATGAATACTCTATAGTCCCACTTGCACATAGCCTTCACCAGATCTCAAAATTTGTAAAAACGATTTTATGCACGTTTTTAATTTTCATAAATTTTATAAAAATGCTAAAAGTGCTTCACTTTGAAGTGCCATAACTTTTTGATTGTATATCGCATGTTATTAATTTAAAAGATATTTGGAATATGCACTTGTCTACTTTATAACTGAAGGTTTTTAAACACAATTTTTGTTAAAAAAAAGTGCATACGAAATGCAAATGCAGTTTTCTAATGTATTTTTCAAAACTTTCTTCCCCTACGATTTTCAAAAAAAATATAGTTTACTAAAATATGGAATCTTACCTAAATATACAAATACCGTTATCGTACAATACAATACAAATATCGTTTAAATTAATAACATGCGATATACATGCGATGGCACTTCAAAGTGAAGTGCTTTTAGCATTTTTTTGATATTTATGAGAACTAAAAACGTGCATAAAATCACGAGTTTTTACAAATTTGGAGATCTGAAAAAGTAAATGTACAAATGGGACCATAGAGTATTCATGTACAAAAAAAAAAACAAAATCAGAAGACCCGTTTTCAGATTTTTTGAGGTTTCTCATGGAATGAATGATATATTTTTTTGAAAATATTTTGTTACTCGAAATGAAAAAAGCAAGTGACTGGTTTTGACATTTACGTTCGCAGCGTTGACAACTCGTTCGAAATAGAGAAACCAAATTTTGTATGAAAACTGTTACGTTTTCATTCGACTTGTACTTCGAGTCATCGTTCGCATAGAAATGTAGTTAGAGAAACCCAAATCAGTTTTCGTTCGCTTAGAAAGCGAAAGAAAGCTTTCTTTCGAAATCGAGAAACAGGCCATAAGTGTGTTCGATTACTTTCCCAGTAAAGTCCAGTAAAAATTACTCAGTAACAAAATTACATAGAGTAAGACAAATTTACAAAAAAGTAAACGAACGGAAAATTTGTAACAATTGGTAAAATATAAAAACAGCTGATTTTAAATAACAAATATTAAAAAAAAATCAACTGGTCGTTATGGAAAAGATAAAAGTTAATTGAAATTGTCGACCAGAAATAATTTAAAATGTTTTTTTAATTTCTTCCATAGTTAATTCTTTAATATTTTGCACTTTGAATCCATAGACAATTAAAATTTAATTTAATATTTTTTTTTGTTTATATTTTTTCCATCATATGTTTTTTTCTTCTTACAAATTCTTACTGGCAAAAATTTATGCAGTAAAAACTTGTAAGTTTTTTGTCAACAACCTGTCATTTTACTCTCTCTTCTTACTATTTTTTACTGAGTATTTGTGTAAACGAACACCTTCCAGTAAAAACTTTTACAAATTTTTAAAAATTTTTGTGTTATCGAACACACTTATTATTTAATGTTTTTTTTTTTTTTATTTTAAACTGAAGTTTTTGAATATAAAATTTCGGAATTTTGATTGAAAAGAAATTTTAAATTTCAAAAGGAATTTTTTTTTAATTTCATTTCAAAAAAATCCAAAACAAAATGTTATACATTGCAATGTGTTTTTTATTCGCTCGAGCAATTTTAGAATCGCTAGTTTTTATGTGAAATAGCTATACTCTTCATAGAAATGTGAATACAGACTCAGAGTAAAAAACTAAAGCGAAAAACACACTCAGAGTTAAAACTAAAGCGGGACTTTATTGTATGGAAAATAAATGTTTGTCTTTGGTTGTAGCATTTATTGTTTTTGTATACTAGGTAGCAATAAAATTTGTTCTGAATGATACACCCGATACGACCGTTTTAAAACAAGGATACCACAAAGTGTAGTTACCCTTAAATTAAACATTTTTAGTCTGCTGTTTTTTCGGATTCGAAGCATATGCCTAACACCGCCTATACATTTCTGTTTCGGTATTAAATCGGTTTTATAACGCAGTTGGATAAATATTTTGAATTTGAACCGCAAAAATAGCTAACTCAGATAAAGGGGAATTTAGTATCTCAGTTTTAAAATGTTCATATCGATTCTACACTTAGAATACTAAGTAGGTAAAGACCACTAAAAATGAAGTTAAAAACAAATGAAATTTTACTTAAAGAAAGGACGACTTACATTTCAGTAAATTCAACTAACATTGTCAGTTGTTTTTTAGTGTTCAAAAAATTAACCACAAGTGTAATAAAAACAAACCACATATGTTAGTAAAAAATAAATAAACTTTTATTTTTTTAAAAAAAAAACTACTGTAGAAAATTAATGTAAAATTAGTAAAAAATTTAATTTGTTTTACAAATGACTGTCATTTACATTAAAAATAAAGAAACTGTATTACAACCGAAACAACTACACATTTTTAAAGCAGAAGTTCCACGAGTGTAGTTATGGCATGATAAATTAATACCGCTAATTTAAAACTGAAACGATGGCCAACCCTTTCTTTAAGTGTAAAAAACAAAATTGAAAAACATTGTATAAACATTTTTCATAATATTTATGAAACATTTCATAAAAATTTATAAAACTTTCATAAAAAGTTATGCAACTGCTTCATCTTTTTTATAAAATGTTTAATAACATATATTATGTATTTCATAAAAAGTTATGAAACTTCTTCATCATATTTATAAAACATTGCATAAACAGATTGGACGAAAATCAAAAAAAAAAAAAAAAAAAAAAAAAATCAATAAAGTTTATCAAAAACTTTATAAATATTTCGAAAATTTTTCCCTAAGTGTAATTTTTTCTTAACATATTTATTTTTTGTGTTTTCTTTTAGCTCTCGATGCAAGCGTATCAATAATGAAGGGTAAGTTAAAATTATTTTTATTTGTGAAGAGGTACCGAAAAAAAAAATATGTTAATTAAAATTCAGCTTAAAAATATGAAAATTTTTTTGGAAACGGGAATGACATGTCATTACTTTTGCCACTACCAGTAATGACACCAGCTTACTCTCCGCATTACTTTAGCACATATAATAACTAGTTAATTTTCCTATTATTTTAAACAAAAAATAATGCTTCTGTTCATAGTAAGTACTTGTTTTTATAGCTATTTTAAATATAAAGAACTGATCTCAAATTTTTTTGAAAATCTATATTAGACTCATTATTTTCTCAACTCTAGTAAGCACATATATTACTACTTATTTTCGATTTTTTATAAGCTGCAAAGTAATGACATTTTGTGCAAACAAGTCATTTATGATTTTACTTATGAAGTGTAACATGTCGAGATAGCTCAGGTGGTAGAGCGGTTAACTGACAACCTAGAGTCGCAGGTTCGAATCCTTTGTGGGCACATTTAAATATAAAACAAGAGATATATAAAAAAAAATATGTTATATTAGGTAACCACATATTTTTTGATTTTTCGTAAGGAGTTTAGTAATGGTATGTAATTTTTTTTGCGCGAGATCCCCCATATACTAGTAATGAGATTTCTAATGACATTTGTAATTACTTGCCATTACGAAATATGTACTTTTATAACCACTTACATGGTAATACTTTTCTACACTGAGATGGGTCTTCATATTTGATTAATGTTGTTTATACAAACTCTCTATGGAACCTACAATAATAACTCCATATTATGTTTTTAAAATTTAAAATAAATATCTTAATTAAAAATAACTTCAAAATGTCCCCAACATAACTAACTTTTCTGAAAAAGTTGTTATAGCATTTCCCTGATTCAAAGAGCATTAGAGTAAGAGGCTCTACTTGTAAGGCAACGCTTTTCAAATGCATATTTTATGGATATGGACTAAATATTTATACGAATTTCCAAATTAAGAACAAATTGGCACATGTTTGCAGTTGCATATTTGGATAAAATGCTAAATTTTTATATATTTTTGGACTTTTAAATACATATATGGGCTATTTATATTTTTTTTTTTTATTTATTTTATTTTGAGTCTATGGAACTACAGCCTTACAGACTATAATATTATATAATAATAAAAGTATAATAATAATAAATTTAATTCTGAGTATTTAAAAACAAAATTATATTACGCTTCATAAGACTAATGTTGGCAGAATAATCAAAAAAATCGTACATTTCAATAAACTGCAGACATAGTCTTATATAAGGATCGACATTAGCGTAGTTCGTTTGTACAGCTTGATGGTATATAGGGGTATAATTACGAGTCGGTCGTTGGGGAATGTTAAAGTTGAAAGTCAGAGGTAGATTGGCTAAGAATACAACATTAAGCATTATCCTACGGCTTTTAAATGTTGGCAGTTTAATTATTGACAATCTAATGGTGTATGACGAAAGATCTCCAACACGATTAGGAAAAGAACTCCTTAATCAAAACAGAAGAAATTGTTTTTGAATAGATTCCATGCGGCTGTTGTAAATTTCAGCGTCAGGATTCCAGATAACTGATCCGTATTCCATAATTGGTCTAACTAGAGATGTATATAATTGTTTTGTTATAATTGGATCAACAAACTCTTTCGCCCATCGTTTAATAAAAGCAAGCTCGCCACGAGCTTTATTTGTCATCATTGTGATATGTTTTATAAAGTTTAGTTTAGGATCAACTAAAATACCAAAATCTAAGAATTCATTTACTAATTCGAAAATATAGCCACCTAAGGAATACAAGCCGGGCGAGTAACATTTTCTTGCGAAACGCATATGATTACATTTTTTTAGATTTCCCAAAAATATTTAAAGTTGGTGTTAAACATATTTTTTTTTTAGCTTTATGGCACATAAATAGGACTCTACACGATAATAAACCGTTATTTAGAGACTTCAAATACGTTTGTGTGAATAACTTCAAACGTTATGACAGTTTGAGTTCACAAAAACGTCGCACCCAATTTTGCCACTTATTTGAAATATTTAAAATATAGTTTATAAATGCCCTTTGGGAATGACTACGAAAATTAAAAAAAAAAATCCCAGACATCTCGTCGATAAAATTGAATAAGGATTATTATAAGTTAATTTGAGATCAAACCAACAACAACTTCACATAGACATGTGGTATCCAAAAAAATTGTTTTTTGAATAACAAATATGTTTGGACATGCACGGAGATTTTTTATTTAACAATGGATGTGTCTTTAATGCGTCAAATTAACTACACTTTAAAAATAAAATAGGAAAACAATATGTTTTCAAAGAAAATGTTGAAATAGGAAGCTATACAAGTTGAAAAAATTCGAAAAATATATAAAATTTTAGATATTATTGAGAATTTTTTCGAACGAGTTTGTTAAATATATAAATACTACGCCGAAAAAATCCATGCGTTATATATACGAAAATTAACGTAGATTGTGCGAAAATATTTCGTTGTTTCGCTATACGAAAGATTGGTGTAAAATATACAAATATGTACGAAAGTATTTTGTGCAAAGTTCGAAATGATTTTTTTACGAAATATATTGTTATAGGAAAAAATTATTTTACCAGCGATTCTAAATGATGCAGTCATAAAAGTCAATAAAATAAGGACATGCATATCAGAACAAAATTAATGAACATTTTTGTTAAATATAGCGATTCAGTACAATTAAAATAATATCATTAGCCAAATCTAAAAATGTAACCTTAACCCTTTCATGCATTTGTCGTATGTATACAACAACACTTTCTGAGAGCAACTATATTATATCTAACGATACATTTTGCAAAACGAAGTATTACAAAAATATTTCGGAGGTTTATACTTCAGTTTTGATTTCCACTTGAAAACAAGTAATTGTTGTTTTTTTATTCATATTTGAATTTTCATTCGCTAAAGTCAATCCAATTCTCTCCTGACTTTTATAAATAATTGCGGGCTTAGCTATTTATGGAAGACTTAACCCTTCGTTGCATGCCATTGCATATATGCAATGCATGCAAATACCATATATGCAAATACCGTTATTTTTTCTTTCGTTTATCTCTTTTATGTCAAAACATTCTATTTTTGTTGCAATTTTGCGTATTTTGTTAAACATTTGTTAATATTAGTTGCTGAAGCAAGAAGTATTTAAGTATTATTATTAATAACTACAAATTTTTAATTGCAAAGTATTTACTTGAGCGCTGTAATGCATCATTGCATATGTGCAAATTCATGCGTTTGCGCTTATGTGAACTTATATTGCTTATATGTTGTTATATTGCATATATGCAATTCCATGCATGTAATCATAAATTTGTATAGTTCACACTAGCAAATTGTGGTATTTTCTCGCTGGGTACAGTCCAAACTTAAAACTTCCAGGCGACAAAAGTATGATGGAAAAGCCACACGGAGAATCCTGCGATTACGTTGCAACTGTTGATAATTTTGTTATACGAGGGCGGATCAATAAGTCCTTGACTTTCTGAATCAACATAATCTCCTTTTAGCTCAATACATTTAGTCCAATGTTTCTCCAATTTATGTATCGCTTCCAAAAAATAGGATTTTTCGAGGTCCATTAAATAGGCATTTGTTTGATCAATAATTTCTTCGTTCGAGTTAAATCTCTTTCCACCGAGCCATTTCTTTAGCTTCGGAAATAGGAAATAGTCCCTGGGGGCTAAATCCGGAGAATATGGCGGATGAGGTACCAATTCTTAGTCCAAATAATTGAATTTTGCCATTGAGACTACACACGTGTGCACCAGTGCATTATCTAGATGAAAAATAACTTTTTTCTTGGCCATATGAGGTCGTTTTTTTTTAAATCCTCCTTAAATCGGTCCAATAAGTTGGCATAATATTCGCCGTTTATGGTTTTTGCCTTTTGAAGGTAATCGATTTGGATTATCCCGTGTGCATACCAAAAAACTGTTACCGTCACCTTATTGGCCACGATTACGTTTATGGTCAATTGAGAGCAAACGCGGCACCCATTTTGCAGACAGCTTTCTTAAACCCAACGGATCATTTTAAATCCAAATCACACTACCCTATGAAATGCCTATGGCATCAACAATCTCACGCACTTTTACTCTTCGATCGGCCAACACCATATCGTGGATTTTTTCGACATTTTCGGGTGTATTGACCTCAATTGGCCGTTCAGAATGTTCTGCGTCATTTGTACTTGTGCGTCAGAAAACCACTTTTTTACCGTTGAAATCGATGATGCAGAGTGCACATAGTATTTTTCAAGCTTTTCCTTGGTTTGATTGATGGTTTTTTTTGCAAAAAATAATGTTTGATGCCCTAAGAAATGGTAGATACAGCTTTAGTCAATGCTTGGCATCCAAGAAGTTTTCCAATTCCCCAAAACGAAGTTCGACTAGATCACATGCCGAATTACATGCAAATAGCCGGGCTGTAGTGGATACATTTTTATTAAATGCGAAGAGTGCGACACAGCGTTATGCTTCAATATATTAAGAAATTGTTTCAAAAAAATTTCATTCAGAATAGTTTTTCAAATACAAAATAAAGACAACCTTTCTTGTACTTATATATCTAATTAAAAATAAAAACAAGAATTAAATCAAATTTTGTTCTTAAAATTTTAATTAATATTTTATCTATATAACATAAAATGTTTTTACTTTTTGAGCATTGACATCGATAAATCGAGAAAGTACGAAAAAAAGCAAATTTATACATTTCAATGGATTAGCTGCATGATATTGCATATATGCAATGTTACATAACTCTTAAAATAGATATAGGAAGTCCACCAAATTTAATTTCTGCAATCATAACTTAACACGCAACAAGAATAAAACTCCAAAATTTTTTTTTCTGTAAGGAAATTAAATCATGCAACGAAGGGTTAATATAATTCAGTGACGATATTATTCCGATTACATTATGTGTGCCACTTTTCTATCGATATTACCATGGGAGGTGTTCATCTGTGAACTTATTCCTCGAGCACGAGTTTTTATTCGGAATACTCGCTTATCTAGTAGAGCACATCCGTTTGTAGTTGATTGTCCTGTGTTTCGCACAACGCATTACAGAGAAAATTCGGGTTTTAGTCAAACAATTCGTATGTGGAACAAACTTCCCGCAGAAGTCTTCCCTGTTACTTACAATTTAGAAAATTTAAATCAAATATCTACAAACACTACTCTCTCTTTCCTCCCTCCCATACCCTATTTTTCTGATCAATACAATGCACTGCATGAGTAGGGGGCATCCCCTGAGTATTGGTTAAAATTAAAAAAAAAAAATTTTATAAAGAAGTGGAATGGAACAAATAAGAGGTAAATATATTATTCAGAGTCTTTAATTCACCTGGTGCATGAACGGCATATTTTGCAATATTTATTTTGTTATTAATGCGATTTTTTGCAGTGAAAATTTGGATTCTTTGCATACTTTTTCCTATTTTTGTCCATTTAATCTACTATAGACCGGCAATTGATATAAACATCAAAATAAATAAATTAAATTCTTGAGGTTGATTGGGGTGAATCGAAGGCTGAAGCAGAACCAGAATTACCAAATTAAATTTATTTATTTAAAGTACTTAAGGAAACCAAAATGTTGATACCCATATGATGCCTTTATCGTCGGTCTAGAATAGCCACATTTTTAAATTATTTGAAATAGAGGAAAAAAAAGCTCTCCGGAAAAGGACGTATAAAAAAGAACGATTATAAATGTCGAAGAAAGTTCAGACACCCCTTCGGTTACATTAAATGGGCATTAATGTGCATAATTTTAAGTTTAATCTAACTACAATTCCTTAATAATCTTTTCCTTAATAATAAGTTTTAATCTTACTTAATCCACATTTTTCAACAAGGCCTTAGCCATATACAGTGAATGCGTCTACAAAGATGCTTGAATATATATATTATATATGTCTTTAGTTATTTTAAAGCACAACGAAGAAATCCAAAAAAAATGGCGTAATTTTTGAATCTTCTTAGTGAACACTTAACATGAGATTCGGCAACTAAAAAAATTCATAAAGATCTGAGGGTCCATTAGGAGTTGCTTAAAATATATTGACATATTATTTCCAATTAAAAAAAATTCAAAATCCACATTGCGAAATGGTGAGCACACTTGCAAAGTTAAAATTTTTATTTAAAAATTTAGCATTTTCAACGAATGCTGGATGTAGAGTGGATGTCCAGAAATAAATAAAATTACATACACAGCCTTTATTAAAGTCCATATTTTTTAGAAACTGTTAAAAATCCATAATAATTGTTAACAAAGTTCTGAGGAAAGCGTGAATGAATTAGGTACATTTTCGGAAAAAAATTGCCGATTTTAAGAGTTTTTTAAAACATTGTCTTTGAGCATTTTTCACCGCTAAACTATTTAAGGTAATTTAAACATATTTTCTGAGGTTTGTTTCTGAAAGGGTTAGTAATCTTCAAAATTTTATTTTTTTTAAATTATTTTGATGTGTGTTTTTATTTGTTTTTAACCAAAATATACTGTAAATATTTCTGTCAGAACTACATCTTTATAATAACATAGTTTTATTATAACTTTCTTTTTTGGAATAAGATCCCGAGTAAAAATAGTTACATCTTATCATATGTAATGTGAATAAGACATATCTGACTTTGAATGGAGGCACATTACGGCTTCTGTCATTATATACAAAAACATCTGATAATGTTTATTGAGAGACTTTTTTATATGATACCAGATATTATTATATGTCTCCAAATCTTATTCCATAACTACATAAATCATATAATAATAATTCAAATATATGTAGTGGATCGATATGATTATATATGGTCCGATGCTTAGTTTTATTAAAGTATATGTGACATCATATTGACACCTTTTTCCTTCTTATAATATTATATAGCTTTATATATAATTAGATAAATATTTTCGTAACGTTCAATATCAAATAAAATTACTCGTCACAGATCAGTCACATCATCAGAACACGTTTTGAAAGAAGTGACAATCCCACGCAAAATATATGAGCTCGAAGTTAAGTATGAAGTAAAAGAGTTGAAAAAAACTCTATAGATTATTGTCAGGACAATATCCTAATAAAGAAATATAGAGTATGGTCTCGAACTTGAATCATTTTTATTTTCAGTGATTTCTTTTATATAATTTCAAATAAAAAAATGCGTACATTTTATAAGACAACACTAACACTAAACACAAAATTTTTTTTGATAATTTTTAAGCTTTTCTTTGTTTCATTTAAACAAAAATGGGTCTTTCAAAATTTTTGGTTTCTGGAAATATGAATTTTCAACTTAAATACTTTTAAGTGTAACTTCTTGTCACAAAAGCATACCTACTATCGCCTAAAATTATATAAAATCAGATATATTTATATCCAATTTGATATAATTTAATGTCCCGAATATGGACAAATTTCGGATAAATTGTATAAAATCATATCTAATTTGATATTATATTAGATAATTATATTATATTCCATATTCAAATTTTAGCACGGGATTATAAAATTTAACTTTTGTTTGTTCTTTAATAAAAAATATAGTAATACTGCAGTTAATCCCTTTCTTAATTATACCATATGAAATGTGTTTGTAAACTGTCAGCCACACAACAATTTTTATGAATGTGTGTATTTTTATGAATGTGTGTAAGCTCTTAGAATTCTTACTTTATTTAAACTGTAGATGACAATATCAAAACAAATAGGATTTACGTTGAAACAAACAAAAACTATAATACACCAAAAGTTATATTTAGTAGAAAGTGGTGTTCCAAGAAACATTTGCATTTCAATGGTGGTGTATTGCCAACAAAAAGAGAGACAAGACTGTCCTGATAAGGGTATCCGGTTCGATCTCCGATCGTAATAAACACACTCTATAGAAAACGGGTTTTCATGAAGAGACAATTTAAAATGGTTTTGTTGCAATAGATTATGTTCGAAAACATTCATCATATATTATATATTTCGGATATGTTGATATCAATGGTGTATTTTATTTTTCGATGTACGGTACAGCTCACGCAGTTTTTTATGTACAAAAATTTTCAATATTTATTAAGAAAAATTTCCCTTAATGTGTGTTTTTTAGAACTCGTCACATAATTTAAAAGTTTTAAAATTTTTTACTGATTTCCTGTCTGAAAATATATGTATAATATATTCTTTTTGGTTGGCTAATTTAACTAAAAGTATGCCTAATTTAAGATTTATCTAAATATTTAATGCCATCAATTAAAGTTCAAAAGGTATGTTCTAAAAATTAGTTAATTTGTATAAATATTTAATTCTTTTTAGAATGTTTTTTATTATAAAAAAAAACTCTGAAAAATAAACAAAACCGCGGATTTCCTATTTTCATAAACCGAAACGGCGGTTTTTAAATTTTTCATTTTGTAGCAAACTCTATGCACGCTGAATCCAAATCTGTCAAAATAGCATTTTTTAGTTTGCAGATTTTAAAATATCTCATTTTTTATATTTACGTCATTCACCCCATTTTTTTCTATATTTAGCTTAATTTTTCGAAATTTAAGCACAAAATTACAAAAAAAAGTACACAGAGATTTTGCCAGCTATAATTAGGTTACTACGACTGAAATCGATTGGTATAACTAAATGTGTTTTAATGAATTTTAGTTGCAACACCCAAAATATAAATAAATCACATTTAATTATAATTGTACTAACCGAATTTATTGGTTGTAGCCATCAATGTATAGTTTTCAATTCAGTTGGCAATTAATTTTTTGTGTGTACCATTAAATTAGGTTATTACAATCATATTCAAGTTTGATTAGTGTATATTTTGGGTGGTGCAACTAAAGTTTATTTGTGTTAACAGAATTTTGTGGTGAAAATTAACATGCTGTTGTACCAGCCGATTTCAATTGTAGTAACCGAATTGTAGTTGGCAAATGACTAAATTTTTTTTTATGTGTAGCTGTTGGTTTCAGGATTTACGGTATTGCAATTAAGTTCGAAACTTTGGATGTTTAGTTTTATCCTCATAAGTTCTATGTATGCTAAAAATCTTTAAGTTTCATCACTATGGGTATAAAATTTCAAATTCATGGAAAATATCGTTTAATATTTAGAAGAGCAAAAAAAAAAATCTCTAAAAAATAAAGTACGTAACGGAATTTTTTTTTGTCGTATTTAGGCTCAGCGTACCTAAATCTATTAGAAATGTAAATATTCATAAGAAAAATAAGTTTAAATTTGAAATTATTTTCTAAATATTTGAGGACATTTTCTATTTGCATACAAAAATGTTATCAATGGAATAACAAATGGAATGGGTGTTACAAAATTATCATTGGTTTGCCAGTACTATTTTTTTCTTACGGTTGGCAATTTTTTTCCTTCTCTTTTGTACGGTTAGTAGTTTCTTCCTCCTTGATGAAATAATGTTGTGTCATATTTACACAAAGCTTGGCTAATGTGGGTTAAGTATTTTTTTTCTTTAAAGCACTTTATTTTATTCTCTTTAACAACAACATAACTTTTAATGAAATTTAGTAACGCCTTACTTTTTATTTATTGACAGTACAAAAACACAAAATAATACATCCTAGTAATTATATATGAATTTCCATTTGGCTGCTTCTTAAAAAAAACAAATTTACGGATTTTGCACGGGACAACACGAGGTTAGATTTAGATTAATAAATCAAAACTTCTCTAATTTTTAAAAAATTTTGAAAATAAAAAATTTCCCGATTTTCGAAAAGGACATATTTTTATAAAAATGTTTTTTTTTTTTTTAAACAGCATAAAAATTATTATTTAATTTGTTTCATTATATTTACACCCAAATACCAAGGAAAAAATATTTAGTTTTATTAAGATTGTTAACCTTTAACCACACTAGACCAAAGAAATGTCTAAAATTTTGCATTATTTTCAAAGCCCCAATAATGAAAAAAAAATAACAAAAGTTAAAGATTGCAAATATTGGAAAAAAGTTGTGAGTTTCTATTTAAAACCATCATGAGAATTAAAAATATAATAATAATATTGAAGGGAGCCCTTAATACACTAAGTATGTGGACCGATTTAATTTTGGCGGATTTAAAAGAAAGTCAATATTTTTGATAAAAAAAAAGTTTAAAATATATATTTTTGGTGAAAGAAACTAATTTTACATTGTAAATTGGTTAATTAGATCAGAATTACTTTGGAAATATTAAATATTTGCCATATCGTTAACCCTTGTTACCTAGAGCTCAAAATTGTCCCACAAAGTAAAGTTTATGCTTATAACTGAATTCTGTTTAAACGAATGAACTGAAAATAAGTTTACGATTGTGGGATCCCATCAGCATTGTTATTTTTTTTAATTCCAATGATGTATTTAATAAAAAGCGACCAAGATTATTCTAACTATGCAATTTTTCACTTTTGTTTTATTTTGTATTCATAGCTAAAACTTTGAAAATAATGCAAAATTTTAGAATTTTTATCATCATAATGTTACCCCCAGTACGACGACAAAATGTCTAAACAATCTTATAATTAGTAAATATTTTTTCACTGGGTGCTTGAGGTTGTTTGGGATACAAAAAAAATTATTCTGATATATTTTGAAATTTTTTGTATAAACTAGTTTTATGGAAATATGTCCTTTTTGAAAAATCGGAAACTTCATCTAATCCAGTGTTGTCCCATCAAAAATTCGATGTTTTCCAAAATAAGAAGCAGCCTAATTTGAATATATCGTTATTCCTTGAGAGTACTTTCGAAAACGATAATTTTTTAACGTCAAGCCCTTTGATTTGGTTTACATTTTTCAATATACGATGTCTATTACTCAGAGCCTTAAAATTATGTAAACTCATGTTTTTATTTCCTGCCGTTTTAAGCCTTTTTAAAAATCAAAAAAAAAAATGCTGAAAATAGAGAAATTTGTGAATTCATATTTTCTAAAGTAGATGGACTACTTCAATGAATTGAAAAGCATATTAGAGATGCAATTGCCTACCCGATGAAAAAAGTTCTGAAAGAGGTATATATAATCATAAATCGTCATATATATAATTCCATATCACTTCATATCTCAGCTGATCCCAAAACTGACTTAAATAACCTTATCTCATGGGATTCCATGTGATCCCATTTTATACAATTTTATTCGAAAAATCGGTATATGTAATTTGATCAAGTTGTATATAATTTGATAGAATTTGATATAACTACACTCAAAAAAAAGTTAGTAAAGTCAGCAAAAAATTGGCTGAGTCTGCAAAATTTTAGTCAGGAAGGTGCTTTCAAAAAAATGTCTAATGTCTCAAAATATTATAATTAGTAGATTCTGCACAAGCTTTGCTAACACTTACAAGTGAGGTATACCGACCCGAACTCTCGGAATTTAATGAGCTTTAGGTATGTTTTAAAGGAGCAAATACAAATGAGACACGAATATTTTATTTGCTGCCCAATCACACGTTTATGGTTTAAACAGTAGAGTTAAACATTCAGTTGTTTGTGTATGAAAACTTGTCTCTAATTTATGAAAACTTTTAGTTATTTGTAAGCAGGGTTAAAGTACTCACGAAAACAAAAATTCTGATTCCCATATTGCCTATATAGTGAACCCAGATTTGCCACTTTTTTGAATTACTTTATATATAGGGGAAAGGGCTCTTCGGGAAAAGTCGCATAAAAACCGAACGGTTTCGTATATCGCAAAAACCTAAGACACCCCTTCTATTAAATTAAATGGGCATTACAATGCATTTATTAGCTTAATGCAACTAAAGTTCCGTAATAAAAGGCAAGATTTAATGTTACTCAAACTGCATTTTTTTAATAACAAAAATACTTGAAAGTAGTCGGGCATAATTTGTAACCCATGAATGCATCTTCAAAAATCATTTCAAAAATCAAAAATAAATAAAATTAAATAATTTTTTACCCACCTTAGTAATGCCTAAACATGAGATTGGGCAGTTAAAAAAACAGGGGTCCGTAAACTTTTATTATCTACAAATATATACTAAGTTCACATTAAGATCTGCTGGTTAGGCTCTGGATACTTCCCATGTTAGTTGATTACAACTCAAAAAATTCTTGCTAAAAGTTAATGACATTTTTGCTGAATATTAGTAGTCTGAAAAATGTTCAAAAAATTTCTTGAAAAATTATATTTTAGCTATTTTTTTGCTGAATATCTAAAAAAAAAAAATTGTGATTCTCTTAAAAATAATTTACAATACGTTACAAAATATAAAAATATTCATATTCACACATTACCGACATGAATTAACTCTCTATCTGAAAATATATAGAAATATTTATATATAACATAATCAAAAATATCTTTCAATTACTGACATCAATAGTTTCCTAAATACAGAACCCCTTTTATGCAATAAGAAAAAGAAACAAAAATTACCAATTATTTGTGTCCTTGTCTTTCGCTTTAGTCTGTCATTTGATCGTATATTTGTTTGCAATTTGATCACACTACATTATCAATTACTGTAAAGATTTAGTTTACAAATAAATGTGTATGTGCACATATATGCATTTACATTGTTAGCGCCCTATTGTTTAAAACACAGATACAAAAATCTTCAATGGTTATTTTAGTTTATATATCTTAAAAGATTTGTACTGTTTAGTGTCATTTTTCTCATCTCTACTACATCTTGACATGCTGCGACATCTGATTCTTCGTATATCTTTCAATTTGGTTGCCGTCCACACTATCAATGTACTCATCCGCACAATTTGTTTTTAGCAAAATTAGTTAGTAAAACAGTGGTAAAACATTAGTTCAAATCAGTTAAGAGCTGCATAAGTATACCTAAAATTATAGCTGAAAACACAATTTAAGTAAAAAGACTTGCTGAGAAATAGTATACTTAATTTACTAGACGTTTTACTAACTTTTGTACTAAATTATTTTTTTTAGTGTATGAAAACACTGTTTTGTTTGTAACACAGTACCACCAGCAAAATTCTTTGTTAATATTGTTTATACGAATATTGCAACCAAGTAGAAGCATTTTTGAAAATAATTTATTATATTGCACACATTTAAATACAATGGAAAAGGCTAAGACCGAACAGTGTTGCTGTTTTTTAAATGTGTTTTAATTTTTCATTAATTTTTTAATCCTTTTTTAACATTTTTGTATTGAAAAATAATATTTTGGACCTGGAGAATTTCCCATCCCACCCTCCTTGAAACCGCGCCTGGATATAATTATATCCAGCTATATATAACTTCATATAATTTTCTTCGTCGGATACTTTATGTTTATATTAAAAAAACAACCACCTTATTGCAAAACTGCCTTGTCATTTTTGATAGCATTTTGCACTTTTATCCAAAATCCGAAAAAAAAATATTTTCCGAAAAAAATTTCCTTTATTGGATACATGTTATAAGCTATTTGTGAAAAAATCATAAAAAAATATTTAGCATTCCGGTAAAGTTGTTATTTATTTCAAAATTTTTAAATTTTTTGAAATTTTTAAATAGTTCAGTGCTGTAATAACTTTATTTTTTTTTTTTTAATTATGAAAAAACAACATTAAAAACTCCAAAAATATAAAAAATTTTAAAATATTTTTATCTTAGATTTCAAAAATCATTAAAAATAGTTAGCATTCTGGTCACAAAAAAGTAGAAGTGGTTATCTATTTCAAAAATGATATTAGCTATATAATTTAAAAATGCGGGAGTCATAACAAATGGCGTATCTTTTACACAGGGTTTGTGTCTTTAATAACTTCAGTCTTATTAAAGACACATGGTTTGTGGTTTTAATGTCTTCTTTGAAGGGTAAACATTTTTCATTTATTATCACATATTCATTGAACGAAATTGTGTAAAAAACAAAGTATTTTTGCTTCGAAAATGTCGAATCTTGTACCAACAAAGCATTATTTGCGGAATTTTTATTAAAATATAGAAAAAGTGCTAAAAAGCCGCCTTGAGCCAAAAAATTCGTATAGCCATTAAATTATTACTGTAGAAAACTTGACAAAACGAATGATGCAGAAATTCTTATTTTTGGGGCTACTTTCACATGCAATTCTCAGAATTTAGTCCCTAAATCATGTGTTGTAATGTGTGAATGATGCATTTTCCCAAAAAAAGAGATTTTTTTTTTAATTACAAATCGAAGATAAGACAATTTTAACTTTCAGATGGTTTTAAAATCTTTGAAATAGTATATCGACTCTATAGGAAATATGGCATTTAAAATTTCGCTATTTTAGTTTTTTTTTTAACTGATAAAAATAAAAATCGGATTTACAAAATTCGTATAAACTGTAAACAAAACATAACAGAAGTCGATATATCGTGGAATGAACGCTATTTATGCAAGTACTTTATATTTTGTAAAAATACATATTGCTTTGAAATTTGTACAATAGATCTCTTACATATGTATCGTTTAATTTAAGCTTTTATACATTAAGGGCCAGGGAGAACTGTTCAACAACATGTTTTTTTACACCCTTACAGCCACAAACAAATTTTACGTGATTTTATTTAACAAAACTAAATGAAAAGCAACAAGATCGCAAGTTTCTCACACAGTTACCACTCATACACTCCCCCATTGGTACCACAGAATACTTATACAATGTCTATATGTCTGCCATGTTTATTTGTCTGCCTTTTGTTATTGTTCTAAATCAGTTTGTAGAAAACTTTTGAACAAAACGTGAGTAACTATTTTCTTTAACCACTGCGAGCAAGTGCAAAATGTATTCAACTTACAGTTTAAAACATAAATATTTCTTTAGAGGAAATGTTTTAAAATACCCTACGATATGATTTTATATATACAGATAATCTTATTTGATATCTTTTGTTTTTTATAAGTAGGGAAAATGAATTATATTTGGAAAGTGTATTTTATTAAAAAAGTACTTTTTTTTGTTAAAAAAGTACTTTTTTGTTAAAAAAGTACCTTTTATTAAAAAAGTACTTTTTTTTTTTTTTAATTGTTAATTTATTAACAAAAAGTTTATTACAAAATTGAGTTTGCCTCAGGGTCAAAAATTTTATCAAATAATAAATTAATAATATTCAAAATTTCATTTAAAGTTTACATTAATTGTTTTTTTTTTTATAAAATTATAACATTAAAAGCATTTCCAAATTGTTTAACAAATGCTCTTTTAAAGAGGATTCAAAGATGAAATTCTTCCAATATTTCTTAGATTTTGTGGTAAGTTATTATACTCCATGCACCCAATATATTCGATTCTCTGCTTTGTGGTTTCGAGTCTCTGCTTTGTGGTTTCGAGTCTTGTCACTCTTAAATTTGAGCTCCTTTTTGTGTTGATGGCTGTTTGATTTATTCCAAAAGATATAGTGTTGTGGCCAATATTCTGCAATGCTTTAAATATAAACACTAGCAATTGCTTTTTATAAAGCCCATATATAGGTAAAATATTTCTTGAAACATTTTTGTATAAAGAAAGTGTGGAATACATTATTGGTAAATTATAAACCGTTTTTAATGCTTTGTTTTGTACTCTTTGCAAAGCTTTGAGTTCGGTATTATTTTTATAACCATATACCAATACAAGATAATTTAAATGGCTTTGAATTAATGATTGATAAAGTAATAATTTTGTTTTTTCATTAAATTTTTTTTTAAATTTGTACAACAATCCAATAACTGGATATATTCTCGGTTTCAAATTTTGAATGTGCATATTACAAGACAAATTATTTTGTAATTCCACTCCCAAATACCGTAGCGTTGTTATTCAGGTAGGGTTTAAATCATAGAACTTTAGTTTTCTTCGTACTTATAACCAATTTGTTTAGCCTCGAATATTCAAAAATTAATGCTGCATCTCTTTCCATGTACGCTTTTAATGCAGTTTCATGTTTATATGGATAAAACAAGGATATATCATCAGCATGCATATAAATCTTTCCGGAAAGTCCAAGATTTATGATATCATTTACATAAATTGTAAACAAAAGTGGACCCAAAACACTGCCTTGCTTCACACCATGCTCAACATCACCAAAAAAACTTTGACTGCTATTTATTTCCGCAAATTGCTTTTTATTTGTTAAATAACTCCTAAAAATATTCAACTCTCTACCCATGATTCCATAATATTCCAATTTTTGTAACATTATATTATGATCTACGAGGTCAAAGGCTTTAGATAAGTTAACAACATTTATTACTGCATTCTCAGTTCCACTTCCTTTTCTGAAACCATACTGTCATTCATAAATTAGTTTGTTATTTTCAAAGTACGTTGTTGATGAATTATTTTGTTAAAAATTTTATCAATTATGGATAATAACGCAATAGGCCTATATTTCTCCTCGACATTAGCAGTTACTTCCTTTGGCAATGGGACAATTTTTGAAATTTTTAAAATATTTGGATATTCTAAAGTTTCTATAATACTCTGAAAAATAAATAAAAATAAATGGAGTACAATCCTAGGGGACAAGTTATCATGACCAGAGCTTTTGTTTACAGATAGATTTGAAAAAATTACTAGATACTTTTTATTGAAAAGTACCACAAAACACCGTACAATATATATATTGTGAATTATGCATATAAATTTACAGGGTATCAAATAGTCGTCACCACTGTATTTCAACATTCTTCCGTAGTTTGTTAAAACTTCTTTTTGTTTTATTACTTCTTTTTTTTAAATTACACAACTGTGTTGAATTTTCACGCCTCAACTTCTTTGAAAACTTTAATTTGTTCCTCTTTCATTACGTTTCTGCAGTTCGTTATTTAACTTGTACTTTAACCCACTATAGTACCATAAATTGTAATGCTTAAGCATACTTATACAAACTGTAAAACCCAGCAAAACTTTTTGTATGTTAATTTGTTGTGGAAAACTATACCAACATTAATCAAGATACAATTCATATTTTAAATTTTTCTTTTAAATAGTTCAACTACTTCTGGTTGCAAATTGCTTTTGTGTTTAAATATCGTGCTGTGTAATTTATTATTGACTTTCTTTTATAACCAACTGAAATATATAGATTTTTGGACATTACTCCTTTTAATTTTTGTTAAAATTTGTACAAATATTGTCTTTTATGCAACTAAGATTGACACCAATTGGTGGCTTACTAAACCCATTGGTTCCTGAAATATGGCATCTTTTCCAAGGAAACAATTCGCAAAAACTTACTCCAAATGAACGTTGAAAAAGTACCAGACGATGACAGGCAATACTATACTTTTTATTTGTCGCTTGAAACGTAATGATGCCTAACCATTAGTGTCCGACCGAACAGTTCGGCCAGAAAATGCATTTGGTCTGTATTCGGTATTTTAAAGCACTATGGACAAATTCGGAGGATAAAAAAATGTTTATTGGGCTGACTAGATGCTATTTTGAGTGTCAAATTTGAAGAAAAGTCTATAGTTAAGCAATGAATTCACTGTTCGGCCAAATTGAAAATAGTTCGGCGGCCGAACTTTTAACTTTATAGCTAAACTTCGGATTTTCTCTTAAATTTTATACACAAAATCGAATTAAATTGGCTCAAGAAACATGTTTTCAATACCAAAATTTGTCATCATTGCCTATAGATATCAAAAAACCGACAAAATATAGTTTTTTGAGCGAACTGTTCGGTCGGACACTACTAACCATTGCTTATTAACTCATAACGTATCTATACATTTATCGTATCTATAACTTTTCTTTTTGTCATGTTTGATAAAAATGCATAGAAAAAACTAAAATAAAGTTTCAATTACAATATTTGTTGATTTCATTTAAAGTTTAATTGAATTCGGTCCTATTAAATAAATTGTATTATCAATTAAAATAATTTGTAACAATTTAATTGATTTTATTTTGCAATTAAAGTTTTAATCATATCTATTGAGGATTTAATTGAATATTGTTTTTAATGTCAAACAGTTTTTTAGTATATACGAGTACTATTATAAATTTTATTAAAATTTGCAAAAAAAAAAAAAAAATCACCAAAATTACAAAATTTTAAAAAAATCGGCAAAATTTAAAAAAAGCTTCAAAACCATAAAAGATCAAAATTGTAAAGAAGCAAATGATGGAAAAAATTGCTAACAATAGAATTTTTTTTAAACCCCAAAATCTAATGTATGCTAATATAGTATTTCGAATTACTATCCAGTGACACAATATCCACATTGGGGGACCTTAGGGGCATTAGATGTGACATGGGCATAGGATGTGACATGTGACATAGGAATATGACATGGGACCGATTTTTAGAGCGCACAATAAGAAGACATTCTGGCTTAGGTGTAAGTTCTCAGGGACTTGAGGCGGATTAGATAAGCATTTCCCTTCTCCGAATCCTCTTTTCGACCTAACCTAAACTAACCCTATGCTAATATATGAAAATAAAAAAAAAAAAGTTCTCAAAATCGCTAAAACTTAAAAAAATTCCCAAATTTAAAGAAAACCAATAAAATATGAAATTGCCCAAATTAAAAAATAGCTAAAATTTAAAAATCGATAAAATTTTAAAAGTCGGTATAAGTGAAAAAATCGCTAATATTTTAAAAAGATCAACAATGTGAAAAAATCAATAAAATTTAAATAAATCGGCAAAATTTAAAAAATCGCTATATTTGAAAAAAAAAAAAAATACAATAAAATTGAAAAAGTATTTTTTTTTTTAATTTCGCCGATCTTTTTAAATTTGATGATATTTTTCTCTGTTGTCATTATGGACTATAAAAATGGATTAAAGAATAAAAATGGATTACAGAATATATTTAATACATATTATTAAACTTTTAATTGAAAGTTAGTTTGAAATCAAACAAAAGTTTAAAATTTTCTATTGTTGATTTACTTGAATAAACGTCACTACATTGCTAGGTCTGTCAAAAAAACAGAGTAGTATTTGGAAGATGACAAAGCCAGTTGTGACAATTTTTTGTTGTTGTTTTGGTTTTTCTTTGATATTTTAAATTTTGAATCTCGCTCCTAGACAAGGACAAGAAATTCTCATTGAGTTTGTGATTTAACATAACAAATATCTCTAGAAATTCTAATAACAAAGTCCCCTGAAGATTTCCTTAGGCAGGAATGAAATCCGGATAGGGACACGCCTACATCAGATTGCTTTTCACAACTTGTTAAATAAGTTTTGGGATTTTAGCACATTTAATTACTATAAATATAATTAATATTTTTTTGACAATAATTTTTTTGTGTATTGTTTTTATAAAATAAAAAATGTATGCTATCTTGTCAATTAATTGAAAAAAGAAAGAAATTTAAATCAAAATGTGGAGTATAAGTCCGAGTAAAAAAAATTATATATGGTCTTATGTTTTTTTAATCTTAATGTATGTTATATTATGTGATTATATATAGTGTCACTCATGGTCACATCTTATAATATGTTTTTGATGTGAAAACATATATAATATTATATATGGACCTTTATAAAATCGAATATTAAGCATATATGCTATACATAATAAGATATGGTACATATATTGTCATATATAATAATACATTCTCATATATAGCACAATATGTAATCATATATAGTGACATTTCAGCTATATAATTTAAGATATATTAATATAATACTATCTTATAAAAAATATTTTTTTGTGATTTAAGATATGCTTATATATGGTGCCAAATGTATAATACAATTCAAGATAGAATTATGTATTACATTAAATTAAGTAAGATATAATTATGTAAGATTCCATATATGACACAAGATTAACAATTTGCTTTAAGATATGATTATATATTGTCCAACGTCATTAATATTTTTATTGAATGTTTATATATTGTTATATATAACACCATACATAACTATATATGTGCCCAGATGCCTAAATTATTTTTCTTTAAATCTTATTAAAAATAAAATATGTCGTGGAATTAAAGTTAATTTAATTTAATCTCAAAATATCTCATTGGATATACCAAACACTTCTTATCGTTTTGGATCTTATTAGATCTACGTGGATCTAAATTAGTCCCAAGGAATATTTTGGGATCCATCAGAATCTTAAATTAGATATTTTTGAATCCCATAATTTTGAGATCAATTTTGATATTATTTAATATTTGGGTAAATAAAAATAAGTGTCACTACAAAATGAATGATTAACCCTCTAAATGTTGTTAAATTTCTAAAAACAAAAATATATATATCCGCCAAAAGTTGTCTTTTAAGGTTAGTTTTGGGACTGAAAAAGACAAACTTTAGCCAAATTATTGGCAGACGTATATGTATTAACGATTGATAATCAATATTATGCAAAAAATCGTTTTTAAAAAAATTTCGCTTATGGCCTTATTCGAGGCATTAATTTTTTTTATTCCTGTAAAGTATGTTTAAATTTTAAGTCTTTGATTTCTACCTTATGGGCTTTGTATAGGACATGAAACTTTTAAAACTATTTATCTTTGAAAACTCATTTATACTCCATTTTATCAAAAAAAATTTGCATTTATTTTTGTTTATATCCTTTTTGTATGCTTTTAAAAAATTACCCTTTAGAACTTTATAGTATCTTTTATAATTTGATTATTTCTATATTACGTGCAGTTTAAAAGGACAAGTTAATCAAGATTTTTCTTGTTCATTTTATCACTGAATATACTACTAGAGGCTAGTACAGTAGAGGCATTCATATACCCAGCCAGAACTTGCCGATGGTTTGAAAAATCAAGCACTGGCAGAGCACTGTTTTCCAATATCCCAACAAATAATGTGCCGGCAAAGCACTGATTTATAACCCTCTGCCAACGTTGGCAAAAAGTGCTTTGCCAGTACTGGATTTACAAAATTTACAATCGTTAAAATAATAAAAGCACTGGCACGGCCATGGCTTAGAACGGTGTGCCAACATTCGTCAAAAGTGCTTTGCCAGTACTTGATTAACAAAATTTACAACCGCAAACATAATAAAAGCACTGGC